>CM076574.1:1148941641-1149395268 GCA_034641835.2 Pinus albicaulis
GAGGAAAAATGTGTTAAATAATTATGTTGGGAGCATTATTGTTGTTTGAAAACAGTGAAGTTGAGTTCACTGGTTGTAAGAGGGCCGATTTCTCACCTGTGAGCCTAATTCCTTCCTTATCCACAGGGTCGAGTTCCAAGTGGGTGCAAGAATTTTATTGGGCCAAGTTTGGTGTTCCAACAGTCGATTTTTGGTGGCAGGTCTGAGTTCTTCATAGAGGGTCGAGTCATCTTTGCAGTGGAACGTGTACTTTGCTGGAGTGCTGAAGGTGGGTCGAATTCATCAATTTTCAAAGGGGCTGATTCCTATCTCTGGCGCTAGAAGGAGGGCTTGAATAGTACCAAGCTGATTTTGGGCTGAGTTCAGTTTGAGAAGGGACGTGATCACTTCCAGGAGGGCAGCTTGGTGTTCCCTCTTCATAAATTCATTACCAGGTTCTTTACTCCAAAAAATTTTAAAGGAACATTACTAAATTAATGGAACGAAATTGTTTTTCATGGAGTTGAATTGAGTTGAAACTCTTTTCGGGTGTCATTTTCTCTTGTTGAGACCAAAGTTCTTTTACGTATTACATCTCGAAGATTTTTTATAGTATTTTTCTACTTGGAGTCTAATCCTCTTCTTAATGTGCTAAGAGTACACGTAGGTATATTTTCTTCATTATCATATCATTAGTTGACAAAATGGCCAGAATTGACAATTTATTAGAGTTATTGAGAACTCTAATCATGTCTATTGTTGAAAGTGCAGTGAAGATCAACAAGGACTCTGTCTCTGAAATTCAGAATTGTTTACAAAATGCACATGAAAAGATTGATTTTCTGCAACTTGAATCTCAGCTTCAGCAAGAAGAATTATAGCCACGGATTCATCATTCTGAACTTGTTTCTGTTCATAAAATTGAAAGAGACTCCCATAAACGACAAGTCAATAATGTTGCAGTCGATTCACATTTGGCTCCTTGTTCAAAAGCAAATTTGTATGCATATGCAGAAGCTCACGCTTCACCTCCCAAGCCCGTCATTAGACCTTGGGAAGAGCTTGTCCATAACAAGCACAAAACAGGTCTTGGTTATGACAAGGAGTTGTCCTTTCATATTCCAAACTACTCCAAGCCCATCAAATTTCAGAGTGTCGTATTTCTTTATGGTAGTTCACCTTCAGCTGTTCCAGATCCTACTCCTCTTCCAAAGCAGCAACAACAAATTGTAAAATGCCAACATTGTGATCAAGTTGGCCATATGAAATATCACTATTTGATCTTCACCCATGTAAGCACTATGGTCGGCACACCCATTCTTCACACATATGCTTCAGAAACAAGCCTCCTGCAAGAACAAAGATTCATCTTGGATGGATCGCTTCTTGGCAATGGGCATCAACAGCCAAGAAGATGTTTAAGACATATGTCAGAACATGTTCTAGAATATTGAACAAACTTGCAATTGAGTTTTCGCCATCATCTCACCTTGTACCTGACAGGGGGGGAAATGGTGGTCATCTACAAGCTTCGAAGCCACATCAAGCAAGCTTGAGCCACAGCCTATCATTCTAGATTCAGAGTTGTAGCTAGAGACACAACAGTTCAAGCGAGCCTGAGCCACAATCTCTCATTCCATATTCAGAGTTGTATCCAGAGACACAGATGCCCATGGCATGCTTTTGGTTAGTGGAAAACCTTAAACCATCCATGTGAGGTTCATATTCTTCCTCTTCAAAAAATTCGGAGCACTTCCTCTAGCAGAAGACTTCAGCTTCTTGCCAGCCTTGGTAGAGTTCCGAGAAATGCATCAAGCATTCTAGTGTTGGTGATATTCCTTAAACCATCACAAGTTGTAGACTTCCCTTATTTTAGGTTGAAGGTCTCCCTCTTCAAATATGAGGGACACTTCCTCTAGCAGAAGCCCTCAGCTTCTTGCCAGATTTGGAAGAGTTCCGGGAGCTGCAATAAGTGTTGCGTTCCAGTGTTGGTGGTCATCCTTAAACCACCTCTTTATGCCAACATTTCAGAGAGTTGATTCAGCCTAAGTGTTGTCATACATACTTTGCAGATTTGTATTACAACTCTCTTCTTGGACTCACACATACCCCTTCGGATTAAGGGGGGGAATGTTGGACACCTAATCCTCTATAGGTAGGTGTGGAAGGCGAATAGTCACAAAGGAGTCCAAGTGACCTTGGAAGATGAATCCAAGGGTCACACCAATGTAACATAAATAGACATCTATGGTGAATAATATGAAGAACTCACGCTTATCTTTCTATGTGTGTGTTTTACCTTCTCCTCCACCATGTTTGTGTTTAACACCAACAACCTCCTTTTCCTGAGCGCTTGATACACCCTAGTCAACACACCCTAGAAGAGACTAAACTCCTGGGAGAATTGGAAAATGTGTGTGTAAAGATACCACTTCTCCAGGTCATTAAGGATGTCACTATCTACAATAGGCTCATCAAAGAAAAGTGCTTCAAGAAACCTAGGATAAGGAAGAGAGATACCCCCACCATCAATGTGGTAGGACAATTGTTTGAAATAATGTTGGGGAAGGTGATATTTCCAAAGTAACTGGACCCTGTTAGTCCAGTTGTTGATGTGCATATAGATGGTGTCATAGTCCCCAACACTATGATTTATCTAGGGGTTGCCATCAATATCATTACCAAGGAAACTATGTTGAAACTTAATCTCCAAGGGACTTTGAGGAAAACCACAATAGTTCTGCAACTTGTAGATCAGTCCACAGTAACTCCGAAAGGAATTGTTGAGGATGATATGGTCACCATTGACTCTGAGGAGTATCCTACATATTTCCTGGTCCTGCAACTAAAAACCAAGTTTAATGGTTATCCCCTCATCTTACGGAGACCTTGGTTAGCCACTGCAGATGCTTATATTAGTTGTCGGGCCAGAAACATGACTATCAAAAATGGGAATGTGTCTAAACAACTAGTGTTATATCTTCCATCCCAGCCTTCTATTGATCATGATCTCCCTATATGGTTGGAGGATGAAGAATATGAGTTATATAACATTTCCCCTATGTGTATTGTAGATGCTATTCTTAGAGGGGGGAAGCTTGATGAAGATGAACTCATCGACCATGCCATTCAAAACCAGTCCTCCACTAACATTCCTCTCGAAACCTTAGTCAAAGAATCTGAAATCAAACCTTGGATGGAAGTGTACTCAGTTGAGTCAACCTCTGAAACCACCAAGGCTATTTAGTTTGGCCCATCCAGATCTCTAAAAATCAACCCAAACCTCTCGAATGAAGAAGAGAAGA
Organism: Pinus albicaulis; assembly: GCA_034641835.2. Taxonomy (NCBI): domain Eukaryota; kingdom Viridiplantae; phylum Streptophyta; class Pinopsida; order Pinales; family Pinaceae; genus Pinus; species Pinus albicaulis. The sequence continues at coordinate 1,148,944,926 of CM076574.1, forward strand.
AGTTATGCCAGATTTTCAAAGCACATCTTGAAGCATTTGCTTGGGATTACAAGGACATGAAAGGGGTACATCCTTTAGTATGCAAACATCACATTAACATCAAATAAGTATGCAAGCCTATGAGACAACCCTAAAGAAGGATGAACTCGGCTCTGAAGGACGTAGTCAAAGAAGAGCTGCAGAAACTATTGGATGCATATTCATATATCCTATATCTGACAGTGAGTGGGTATCCCCTCTTGTCCTAGTCCCAAAGAAGAATGGGAAGTGGTGAATTTGTGTTGAATGTCGATAACTTAACAATGCCACCAAGAAATACCATTTCCCTTTGCCCTTTATAGACCAAGTCCCGTATGGCCTTGCGGGGAAGAAGTTATTTTCCTTCTTAGATGGGTTAAATGGGTACAATCAGATTCAAATCAGCCCTAAAGACCAGGATAAGACTACTTTCACCTGCCCTTGGGGTACCTTTTCTTATAGAGTCCCACCCTTTGGGTTGTGCAATGCCCCAGATACCTACCAAAGAGCTGTCCTGAGCATATTTTCTGATTTATTCCATGACTCTATCGAAATCTATAACTCTCCCCAATTTTGGTAAAGTACTAAGAAGGTGCATCGAGATGCATCTCTCCTTGAGCCCAGAAAATTGTGAATTCCTGAAGAAAGCAGGGGTTTTATTAGGACACTCCATATCCCAAGCAGGATTATATGCAGACCCAAACAAAATCACTATCATCAAAAGGGTACCTGCTCCTCAAAAGTAGAAAGATGTCAGGAGTTTCATAGGCTTAGTTGGTTACTATAGAAGGTTCACCATAGATTTCAGCAAGATGGCTTCGTTATTTTTTGGGTTATTGTCCAAATATTCTGAGTTTATTTGGTCTGGTCCTTGTCATGAGGCTTTTGAGCTCATTAAGGGAAAGTTGACTACTGCCTCCATCCTCTGAGGTCCAAATTAGACACTTCCTTTCCACATACACATTGATGCATCCAACAAAGCTGTAGGGGAAGCATTAATACAATTAGAGGAAAAAATCCCTTATGCCATTTATTTCATCAGCAAGAACTTGTCCAAGGTCGAGTTGAATTATTTTGTTACTAAGAAGTACATGTTAGTCATTGTCCATGCTTTGAACAAATTCAAGCATTATGTAACTGGATATCAGACGTTTGTTCACACTGACCATGCAGCCAGCAGGTATTTAATGAAAAAACTGGATGTTAATGCTAGGATAATTAGATGGTTGTTACTTTTGCAGAATTTGATTTGACTATTGTTGATAAACCTGGAAAGGAGAATATTGTTGCAGATTTTTTGTCTAGATTAGCCCTCCCTGCAGGTGAATAGGAATGGTGGATGAACAGCTGCCAGATGAGCATCTCTTTTCTATATAAGCGCTCTCACCATGGTTTTCTGATATAGCCAACTACTTGGTTGCTGGGAGACTCCCTCCTAATCTTTAATTCAGGGAGAGGGGCAGAATCATTAGAAAAAGCACCCATTTCACATGGATTGGGGGAAACCTTTTCAAGCTAGGCCCTGATCAAATCCTAAGGAGATGTGTGAGGGAGGAAGAATTTTTTTATATCCTCTCTGAATGTCATCAAAACCCATGTGGAGACCACTTTGCTGCAAAGAGAATTACTTACAAAGTTTTGTAGGCAGGACACTATTGGCCTACCCTTCACCAAGTTTCTATAAGATACACCAGCAGGTGTGACTGGTGCCAAAGGATGGGGAAACCAACGCAAAGGGATGAGATGCCTTTGCGCCCTCAGGTGGCCCTTGAGCCATTTGACAAGTGGGGCATGGTCTTTGTTGGACCTATCGATCCACCATATAGACAAAAGAAGTATATCATAGCCTGCACTGATTACCTGACTAAGTGGGTTGAAACAAAAGGAGTGAAGGTAGAAACCGATGAGAAAGTAGCAAAATTTCTGAGGGAGAATGTGTTTTACAAGTTTGGGTACCCCAGAGAAATAGTCACTGGTCAGGGAGCACAATTCACCTATCACCTCATTGAGAATATTTTTAGGAAGCACAAGATAAGAATAAAACTTCTACTGCATATCACCCTCAGGCGAATGGAAAAGTAGAGGTAAATAACAGACCTTTAGAGAGCATCCTCACCAAGTTTGTGAGCAGCACCAGAAAATATTGGGTAGACAGATTGGTAGAAGCTACTTGGGCCTACAACACTACTTGGAAGACAACAATGGGATTCACTCCTTATGAACTAGTCTATGGTAAGAACACTCTACTCTCAGTTGAGTTTGAATTCAATACTTTAATTATGGCAGCTAAATTAGATCTAGATCTATAAAATTCCCAAAAAGAGATATTGTTGCAACTGAATGAATTGGATGAGTTCAGAATGCAATCACTTCTGCACATAGAGGTAATTCAGCTGCAAAGGAAGGTATGGCATGAAAAGAACGTTAAGAAGAAGGCCTTCCAAGAAGGAGATTGGGCATTGTTGTATGATTCAAGGTTTAAAGACTTTAAGGGAAAATTGATGACAAGATGGTAGGGACCTTACACAGTGGAAAAATGTTTTGATAATGGTGCATTTCAAATCAAAACCATAGATCAGGAAGGCATACCCTTGCTTGTCAATGGTCACAGACTTAAAAATTTCAAGAAGCCTTTGTCAAAGGCAAAATTCATAAATTCAATAAGTAGAGAGATGTATGTGACGGTAAACTCTATAGTTTCCCACACCTCCTAAAAAAGAGAGAAAGAGGAATGAAAAAAAAAGAGAGAAAAAAGAATAAAGATCCATGAGTGAAAACCTCTCTGAGGCACACAAGGCAAGCTTGTGGGTTGAATACCTCGATGGAGGCAGCTCACTTTCTCTCAAAAAAAAAAAGGAAAAAAAAAAGAAGAAAAAGAGAATAAAGAACCATGGGTGAAAACCTCTCTGAGGCACCCAAGGCAATTTTGTGGGTTGAAAACCTTCATGAAGGCAACCCACTTTCTTTCAACAAAAAAAATGCATATTTGTGTTTTCAGTGTTTGTTTTTTTGCAGGTTATTAATCTTCATTTCCCTTCTTCTATTTTACCATCCATCCCATCATTCACTCCATTCATTTTCATAACTCCCTCCATCACCTCCATACACCACATTCCTCCATTCAAGAGCAAAATGTAGCAAGGAAAGCACAACATAGGCTACTACATACATCAGAGAATTCCTACAGCGCAAAAATCTGTTCACGAACATTGTAGGTTTTAACCTTGTACAGAAATGATCTGTAAACGAATCTTAAAAACAGAAAATAAACAATAGAGAGAGCATAAAACATAAAAAAGATATACACAGAGATTTCCCCTGGATCCCAAATCGGGATGACTAGCTTGATTTTTCATTATATTCCTTTTTGTGTTACAACACATATATATACATGTCGAAGCATACATAAACCCCAATCCATTAACCCTAGATTAGAACATAACCGTAGTTCCCTTGACCAAATCTACAAAATACCAAGGGCTGAAAGCCATCATACCCCAAAACCATGTGCAAACCCATGCACAAAACCATGGGCGGGTCCGCCCATCGAAAAATAGGGTCCAAAAAAATTTTCCCGGGGCACTGCCCTGGACCCCGAACAGCGAGGGCTGCCAACCCCCCTACTATGCCTGGCACAACGTACAGAGGGGGCTATCGCCCCCCCTGTCACCCCTCCCCCCCGTGACTAGTCGTGGAAAGAATATAACACATACCCAACAAACTTCAATAATAAACAAAGAGAGGAGTTGATAAAGCAGACCTCAGGAAAGACAGGAGTGCCACCCATGGCATCTAGAGCACCCCCACGCAACATCTACAATGGGAAGAAATAGCAAGAAATATTAGCAGCTCACTCAGAGAGTTTCTCATTCAGCAAGTTGCTCACTCAGAAAACATGAAAATAAGGAATAACACAGCATACAAGAGGCTTGTCTCCAAATTCTAGCTCCTGCAAATGCCTTAACAACAACAGGTAAACTCAGGTATAGCTTCTCACCCCTCACTATGCATCCATAATAGCCATAAATAATTAAATTTGCAGACTTTGAGTTTAAGGGGCAGAAAGGTGGCCAGCTAACTTGGCCACCGTCATGAAGTATGACTAGGGAGAACTACAAAGTGATGCCACTTGGGCATGTAAAAGACAAAAATTAAGTGGAGTAGAGGGGAATGAGGGGAGGAGACACACAATATCAACCAGTTAACAAAGAGAACGAAACAACAGTCTCTAACGGAAACTGGACCTGAGGCCGAGTTACATAAGCGCTCCAAAATTAGTTGCGCAACCTAATAAAAAAATATCCTGTCTCATCCAAACTAGTGAATTGAGAATTTTTCAGGGAAAGAGACCGAAGGGATCCCGTAGCACAACAGTACCAAGAGTGGGTTGCGTATTTGTGTAGCAACAGCAGCAGAACAGCATCATCATCATTCGAGCTAGCTTCCGAAGTATACCACATATCAAACACAGTAGCAAGGGACAACGGGAAGATTTTCTCCTAGCCTTAGAGAAGGAACAAGAAGAGGAAGAGGAAGATACATAGGGCCAAGGAGAAACGGAAGAAATGAAAATAGAAATAGAAGTCATAAAGGTAGCAAAGAGTGAGAAAGAAGCAGACTCGGAGCACAACACCACATCCAGACAAAAAGGTAGTTGCCACCTTAGCTCCTTTGAGCGCAAAGAGAAAAAGGCAGACCTATAGTCATTTCAGAGCTTACAAGAGTTAGATGATAAGTCAGAGAGAGACAAAAACTCCTCCCATGAGCTCGACTATCATTGAAGAATCATCAAGGGAGGAGGAAAGAATCAAAGAAACTGTTCTGAAGCAGCAGGCGCCAAAGGCACAGGTAGAGAATGTAGGACTAAAGGAGCAATTGTAGCAAAAAGGGAAACAAGTAGCCACCATGGCAGACTTAAGCATAGAATCCCTTCAGCACAGATTCCCTTCTGGCTCATATGTTGTGGACCTCAAGTAGCAATGGCTCCTATTTCAAATCAAAACTCTAGCCTGCCATGGATCCCTACCTTTCCACGTTTGTAGGCAATTCATGGATTTCTACAAGCAAGCTAACATGGTTGATCAGGCAAAGATGGCAGAGTTTTATGTGCATAACCTTGTGCTGAAAAATATGGATATGTGGGACCCCAATCCTACAATGCAGGATGTGCAGTTGATGGCTTTAGTATATTGGATGATGAATGAGGACACTAGAGCAAAAGAGATATGGAGGGTCATGAGAGGAAGAAATAGAGAACCCTTACATATCAGACTAGAGTTGTTCATCCCAACAGGATTCATCCTTAACCGTTGAAAAATTGAAAGGGACCCTGCACTAGTTGAAAGCTACCTTCAGACTAAAACATAGGTAATAGGCCACTTTGATTATGTTTCTAGGTAGATAGGAGATGAGTGCATTATGGCCAGCCAGAGGAGATGGAACAGCCTCCCTCATAGCCTCAAGAATAGGGAGTACCATACTCCAGAAAGAATAAGGGGTGCATTGGAAAGGGCACCATTATACAAAGGTCCATGCAAGCTAAAAAGATCCAATGGTTGGGACTAAAGCTCAGCCCACCTTTTTTGCTGGGGTTGAATGATGAAAAGGACACATATGCACAAGATAGAGAATGGGAGAATTTAGAAAAGAATAATGGTTTTTACCCCCTTGGGGAAATTCCCACACCTCTTCCTCAGGAAATCAGGGTGGCTGTCAAATCCTTGAAGGAAATTCATGAGGACGATTAGTTTCTCGGAGGATGAACAACCATTCAGTAGGGGGGTGATCATGAGCTCCATCATAAGACATATTTGGAGGGGTTAATGGTCACCTTTTTTCCTTCTTATATATCTGTTTCTTGCATTTTTATTATTATTTGGTTTTATGATGCTAGTATAGGTGGTTATTAAGGCTAACATGCTCTGAGTGCCTAATATGAGGTTGAGTGCAGAAAATCATGAATTATTAAGCATTTTTATAAGGATTTTATCATAAAGACTTGGAGGAGCCAGCAATTCGAGTTCCAGAGGCAGCCAAGCAACTCAATCTTTGTTTACTAGGAGTCAAGTGGACTCAATCACCCCAAATATTATTTCCAACAATTCGAGTTCCAGAGGAAGCCAAGCAACTCAAAGAGGAGTGCACTCAATCTTTATTTACTTGGAGTCAACTGGACTCAATCGCCCCAAGGATTGTCTCCAACAATTCGAGTTCCAGAAGAACCCAAGCAACTCAATGAGGAGTGAACTCAATCTTTGTTTACTTGGAGTAAAGTGGACTCAATCACTATTTTCTAGGGAGTTGTTGGTAGCTGCCCTGTAGAATAAATAGAGCAGAGGCAAAGCTAGGAGGGGTCATCGAAACTTTGTTGCAAGCTATTGAGCCTTTTATTGTTTTACTCAGTGATCAAAATTTCAGAAATGTATGAGGTTATTCTTTTATAAAATGAGCAGACTGGTTCCCTTTTATTGATTTAAGTTTCAGAGAGTTAGGCTTGTGGGTTAGGGCCCAATCCACGTGCCTCAGCCTCTTTGTTGTATTTGTTCTATGCTTCCTGTCATTTCATTAGTTCCACTTCTGATAATTTCGTTTATGTTTCATTGTTGTCTAGTTCTGCTTTCAGTGTGTTGTTGTAGGTTTAATTTGCTTGAAAGTAATATAATAGAGGAGAAAAACCAAAAATTTGTGGATCAATACCCCCTTCTCATCTCTGTCAATAGAGCTCGAGGAGGGTGAACCTTCCCACAACCCCAAAAAATTGATTTCTAAGATTAAAAGTAGGGTTTCATTACCATTTTTTAGTCTTCATTTGCACTGCATTTTTACGCATTTGTATGTTTCTTTGTGCATGACTCTTAACAGGTTGATTGCAGGAATTATTGCTAAAACCCCAGAGTAGCTCTATGGTGTTTCCCCGCTTCATTTTCCATCTCTGTATTCATAGCCTGAGCATTGTTGTTATGCCATCCATTCCCTCTTTTTCTTTTGCTTATTCTAATTGTTTCACCCACATTTTTTCCCTAAAAGCACTTAAACCCTTCAGCCCACCTTATTCCTTTGTTTCTATTGGTCACAGTTGCCTTGCCCCATCAAAATTAAAACGCTTGAAAACCATTAAAACTCGACCTCTTCCTTTTCTCCTCGAATCACCCACTACAGGACTTTGCAATTCACACTTCGCGACCTTTTCCCTTTTTCTGTTAAGACTTACCACTTCCAAACGCCAATTGCGATAACTCTGCCACATCGCACATCACAATCGCATTTCGCAACCTTTTCCTTTTTCCTTTCAGACTTACCGCCCCCAACTGCCGATTACGACATCACTGTAGCATTCCGCCACATCATCCCTATCACATTTCGCAGTTTTCATCCCTATTGCAATCGTATTTTGTAGTTTTTATCCCCGTCGCAAATCACAGTTTTTATTTGGTTCCTTTAACACTTACCGCTCCCAACGTCGATTGCGATATTCTCCGTACTTTGCAGCAGGTCCCACCGCCACGTCACCCAGCGCAGTTTGCACTGCAACTTTTCTTGGACAACACTTCCACTACCCCTCAAACTTTGCGATATTGCGAACTATGATATCGCATTTCGTACTTCGCACTTTTACCACATCGCAAATCGCAAATCGCAACTTTTGTCCCATCGCACTTCGCATTTTTTACCTTTTTGCAATCACATTTTGCAACATTTTCTTTTTTCGTTAACACTTACCTCTCTTGTTTGTCGATTGCAATATCACTCCATACTCCACCACCTGTCCCACTGCCACGTCATCCTCCGCATCGCACATCGCAAATCACACTTTTTAGTTTGTTCTTGTTAACCTTTACCGCTCCAAATGCCAATTGCGATCACCCTCCATTACAACTCCACCATCGCACTTTTTAAATCATTCCGCTCCAAAGCATTTTTTCACCACAATAAAGCTTTAATAAAGTTTAAACCCACTCTTTCCACCTCGAAGCCTTGTTTCATGTGTTGAGCCCTCCATTGGCACCTTTAGCACGTTTTCCTCCAAACTGCAAGCCACACTTTGTCAAGTTTAGTTTATCATAAATAGTTGCATGGTTATAAGAATGATAGCATGGTAAATATATCAGCAAATAAGTAGGGTGTGTTTAGCCGATTTGCCTAGCTAGGTGAAACTTAGTTTAGTTTCTTTTTAGTCATTTATTTTTCTACAAATTAAATTAGTTTCATCCATGTCGTTTCTTTTCAGCAATTTAGTTTAGTTTCCTTCTTGTCATTTCTTTACAACAATTTAATTTAGTTTCCTTTCTGTCATTTCCTTTCTGCACATTAAATTAGTTTCATTTCTTTCATTTCCTTTATGCAAATTAATTTAGTTTCCTTTCTGTCATTTCCTTCTAGTAATTTACTTTTCAGTTTTTATCATAGTTTACGAAATAGCACCCTTTCGTAAAGAAGAAGAGGTTGACATGAACAGAATGCATCTGTTGTGTATATAGCACTGTCACCTCCAAGTTTGTAAGAATCTCAGGTTGATAAAGTAAAGTAGCGTATCCCCTAGGAGTTGCAGCACTCTTGGTGCAATACCAAGGCTCACCACTAAGCATCCCAGACTAAGCGATTACCGAAACGCAGTATGGAAAATTATAGAAGACTCATTCCGAGCCTTTAACATCTCTTTTGGTCCAAGAGAAAGTAATATTTTGGTTGATTCGCTTTCTATTTCAGTAAGCTCACTCAAGATTCGAATTCCTATAAAGATGAAATATGAAGTGGAATTTAGGTTTTGACCTAGCATTCCTGATAATATCAAACATTGGAAAAAATTTGAAGATGACTAGGACATCAAAAGATTCATTGAAGCTGTTGAAGAATTTTTTTTCCTAAACATTGACTTAGGATGAAGATCTCATGAAGGATAATGTTTATTATCAAGATACCAAAAATCTGAAAAAGCATATTGCTGATCAACCTATCATACAACTGCTAACCAATCATATTCCCAAGGGGTTAATCCCACTTGAGAAGCTTTTTTATCACAATAATTTTTCAATTAAACCACAGTTAGCTGAAGTAAATACAGAATTGGAAGATTACAAATTGGGTACAAAACTAGAGCCAAGGTATGTTAAGTTTTCAAAAGCTTTATCAAAAGAAAGAAATATTGAATACCTCAAGCTGTTTTGTGAATTTGTTGATGTTTTTTCTTAGAAATATGAGGATCTTAAGACATATGATACAGCTAGCATTGAGAATAGAGTTCCATTTAAATATGTACTAAGAAATTCCGGTAGAAATTAGGACAAATCAATCCATTATTCTTACCAGTGATGGAGAAGGAAGTGAAGAAACTTTTAGATGTTAAAATCATCATTCCATTGAGATACTAAGATTAGGTTGCTAACCTAGTTCCGATAAGAAAGAAGAGTGGTGAAGTCTGATTATGTGTAGATTTCAGGAATTCTAACAAAATCTCCAAGAAATATAATTATCGATTCCCAAAGATGGAGCATGTTCTTCAAAAGGTAACCAGATCAGAAATAATTTCCATGTTGGATGGGTTCTCCGGGTACAACCAAGTATCTGTTTGGCTGGAAGATCAAGAGAAGACAACATTGACTACTCCTTGCGGGACATTCATGTATGCAAATATGCCATTTGGGCTTATGAATGTCGGGGCTACTTTCAAGTGTGCTATGGAATTTGCATTCACTGGAGAAAAAGACAAATTATTGGTCATCTATTTGGATAATATTGCTATTTTTTAAGCTTAAGATCAAGAGCACCTTCAACACTTGAGACAAGTTTTTATTAAATGCATAAAATATGGTATATCATTGAATCTAAAGAAGCCTCATTTCGCTCTTAAAGAAGTTAAGATGTTGGGTCATATAGTTTTTAAATATGGAGTGAGAATTGATCCCAAAAGAGTGATTGCAATTTAGGCCTTAACACTTCCAAGATCTAAGCAAAAGATTCAATATTTCCTTAGTAAGATCAATTTTCTAAGAAGATTCATTCCTGATTTTGTTGAAGTGGTGAAGCATATTACTTGTATGTTAAATATGGAGAAAGAAGTAAAGTGGAAATTTGAAGCCATAAATTCATTTGAGTTGATCAAAAAATATATCATTGAAGCTCCTCATTTGGTAAGCCCTGAATACTCAAATCCTTTCTTGATTTTCTCATTTGCCTCTCAAGATACTATTGTTGTTATTTTATTACAAAAAGATGTAGAAAATAAGGAATCTCCCATAGCATTTTTCAACATAGCTCTTAGAGATGCAGAATTGAAGTATGAAATGTTGGAAAAGCATGCTTATGCATTAGTTAAAGCTCTAAAGGCTTTTAGAGTTTATATTTTGCATGCTCAAATTATTGCCTATGTACCTTCATCTGTTTTTAGAGAAATATTAGTTCAGCCTGATTGATGGAAAAAGAAGTAAGTGGGTGACTAAAGTTCTTGAATTTGATTTAGAGATAAAGCCTACCAAACTAATCAAAGTTCAAGGATTAGTCAAACTACAAGCTGAAGAAAATTGTAGAGTTTTGGGCTTGAATATCATGGATGACAATCTAGAAGGGAAAATATTAGAACCTATTGAAAGCATGGCAGTAGATGTAAATCTTGTTGAGTGCAACTGGTATAAGGATATCATTTATTTTCTAAAGCATTTTAAACCTCCTACAAACTTTTATAAAAGCAATGTGAAATATTTGAAGCTGAAAACCATTAAATTTTGCATCAAGGGTAACTATTTATATCGGAAAGATCCTACAGGAGTTTTGTTGAGGTGCATTAACCTAGACGAGTCTAAGAAAGTTATGTTTGATATGCATAATAATGTTTGTGGAGGTCATCATTATTGGAGAACTACTACATATAAAGTACTAAGAGTTGGCTATTTTTGGCCTAGCTTATTTTTTGATGTATGTGCTGAGGTGAGAGCGTGTGAAAAATTTTAGAAGTTCACTAGTAAAAAACATTTGAAATCTTTGCCTCTCAATCCCATAGTTGTTTTCGCACCCTTTCAGCAATGGGGATTGGATTTCATTGGCGAAATTCATCCACCTTCAAGTGGAAAACATTTTTGGATTCTTGTTGCAGCTGATTACTTCACCAACTGGATTAAAGCAATACCTACCAAGAATGCTACTCATAAAGTCATCATTAACTTTCTGGAGGGAATAAAAACCAAATTTGGATGTCCATAAAGGCTAATAGCAAATAATGCAACTGCTTTTAAAGCTACACCATTGGTAAATTTCTGTGAATATTGTGGTATTCAGCTTACTCACTCTACAACTTACTATCCACAAGGGAATTGTATAGCTAAATCATCTAACAAAATTTTGGTAAGAATCATCACTAAGATATTGGAGCAAAACAAGAAAGCATGGGACTCTACACTGAAATTTTATTTATTCGCTGACAGGGTGACAATCAAAAAATATATTAATACATCGCCCTTTCAAATGGTTTATGGAACTGGGGTTGTTTTTCCAGTCCAATTATCCATTCCTGTAGATAAATTTCTGCAAGATCATGAAGCTAAGCCAAATGACATGACCAGGAGAATTTATCAGATCATATAAGTGCAGCAAAAGCGAGAACAACAATATGATTTGGTAAGAAAATATCAGCAAGTTGTAAAGAAATTATTTGATAAAGGGACTAAAAAAGAAGATTTTTAGATTGGAGATTTGGTGTTCAAATGGGATGCACAGCATAAAGACCCAGGTAAGCATTCCAAATTTTATGCTTTATGGCTTGGTCGTTTCATAATCTCCAATATTTTACATGACAATACTTTTGATTTGAAACATATTGATTGGACACAACTGTTTGGAGGCCCATTTAATTGGTGCTTCCTCAAAAAATTATTTTACTAAGTCTGTTGGTGGCCTAAATTCATTGTAATACTGGTGTGTTTCATAATAAGACTCCATAACCCAATGACAAGGCACTAAACTACACAAGATTCTTAGAGCCTCGTTGTTGTGTAGGTAAATCCCCTCTGCGGACAAAGGCGATCCCTCTAGCCCTAGGGTGGGTCTAGCAGCAAGGGAAAATGCTAATCCTTCCACTCCTATTTTATGAATGAAAAAGAGTTGGGATAGATGACCTTACCTTTGTTCCAACGCAGTTGTCGTAGCTGTGGCAGCAGTCTCCTATTCTTCGTATTCACGCATCGCGGTTCTTTAGTGGTAATATTCGTGTACCTGCACAAGGATCAGAGAATGATGACAGCATACAAAAACATATTTGCATTCATAACTATTCGATTGGTCAAGGAGAATCAAATGTATTACATAATATTAAACATATCAAACGCAAAATGGGAACCAAAAAACTAGTCATGTATTAATAAGTAGAAAGAAGAGGCTTACAACCAAAAGAGCCTTGATGTTGCAGCCTCCTTCGACGGGTCCAGTCAAATGTGTCTCAAGCATTTTTCAGTGATTATACTTGGCGAAGCAATGAGTCTAGACTCTCTCTCGATAATGGATTCCTCTCTGCTTTACTCTCACGCCAGCTATAATAAGGATTGTTCAGCTATTCAACCATTTCATCTAGCTGCAACTATGTGAGAGGGATGTATTTATAGAAGAGGAGGAGGTGGTTTGGCATCCCTCATAAGGTGGAAGGGAGGCCTTATCCTTTGGGAGGTTGCTCAAATGGAGGAAACAAGAATCCAAAGGAAGGTCTTCAACGTTATTCAGTCAAACAAACCATGTTGAATCCGCTCACGAAGTGGTAGGGAATGGAAACTTCGCTTCTATTTTAAAAAATTTCCCAAAAACAGCTCGGCACGGGCAATCCACTGAGACAGAGTGCCAATGGGCGTGAGGCCCAGTGCTAATTTCTCTATGGGCGCGAGGCCATAACTGCCTACCAGCGCCGACCCAAAATCATCTATTTTTGAGAGCCTATTTCATGAATAGTCAACAGAGGAAATATTCCTCTCATGGAAAGGGATGCAATGACACTTTTTGCAAGGTATGAAAATACACATAAGTCACTAAAATAGTCCTCCAATGTTTAGGATGGGGATTGCAGGGACGGTGACAAAATGTTGTGTAACAAATGCCCCCTAAAGCATGAGGTCCGAGAGAGAGGGAGGAGTAAAATGATTTACGAGAACGTGTCCAAACCAAACACCGTCGTCGGAAGACCTGCAAGTACAAGTACAAATGATATCTCTGATACATGAATATGTGGCATGGGCGCAACCATCCATAAAATAGTATATATAAAAACAAGATCCGAGGTATGAATGCAGCCACCCAGCAAGAAGGATCAAGAAATAGACTCAGGTATGGTCACAGCCATCCAAACAAAAGATTCATGCATATAGTCATGATAAACCAAAATATCTCGCAGCCCAGATTTCATTAGAAAAAACCCAGGGTCTTGCGCTCCATCTTGACCCGAACAAGTACAATTTCAAGCATGAAAATAAGTGAGTTGAAGTTGAACATGCAAGAAAGTCACCTGATTACCAGCTAATGATGAAATTTGTTAACAGGTGTGAGAGAAACCACCATTAATGACAATGGTTCTCAAGGTACACTAGTACAATCCACGGAATGTGAATAGTGATCTAGCATCGAACTTTCATTGAATCACCTGATCGAAGGCCAATGATGAGGGCCTGTCGTCAAATTCGAAGAACTTGCCATTGAGGGATGCAAGCTCCAAGGTATCGGAAGGGATTCTCTAGATCAGCTTCTTGGATAAAGAGGGCCATAATGTTTCCCACATCATCAACACAAGACAAAGGAGTAAGATGATAGTGAATCAGGACCGAAAAGAGGATCTGAGGTTGAAAAACTGCAAAAGGAAAATTTCTCTTGAACATATTGATGACACGACTGATGAATTTGGCAGTATTTGACATCAAGGGATCTGAGGTCATGATGACATGGAAAAGAGCATATGAGAGGCAAAAAATAGATTACCCAAACCCATGGAGGCAAAAATGATGAAATGAGATGTCCCCAACCCGACACGAATGCAACTGAGTGTCATGTTCAAGAGCGACATACTGCCGACACAACTGAGAACTAGTTCCATTTTCCCCCACCATTGTTGGCGATTACCCCAATTATTTTTGGAAACAAGCTTGAAGGAGATAGCATATGCTTGTCATATAAGTTTTTCCTTCGGACAAATCCATCCTAGTACATTTTACGAGCCCTAGGAAGGAGGAACTCGGTTACATCATGGTGACAGTTTCCAATGTCATGTGGGTTTAACAAGTTCTACAAAGAAAGAACTCAACATATATTCATGTTTAGAGAGTTTAAAAAGAAGCAGAAAATAAAACTCTAGCAAGTCCCCTTTCATAGGTAGCCTCATAGATCCGAAAAGGTAGAAAAATATGTCTGAGAGAACCTCTTAGTCACGATAGGCTAAGGTATTCCTTTTTCGTAAATAATATATCCCAGCTCGAAAAAGGGGTAAATGTATACTGGGTAGATATCGTTTCGTAGCCTTTAAGGAGTTCAAAACGACAATAGTCTCGGAAATCTTTTCAGTTTTCGAGAGTTAGAAAAAGCGCTGAAAGATGACTCCAGGGGTGACTTTTTCGTGTTTTTGTTGAGTCCGAAAAAGTATAAAAGTCAAATCGTCACTTCATCATCGTCACGTTGAGGACTTGTCACTACACAAGAGACGCACATAAAACCCATTTTTCAAAAAAAAAAAATAGCCAATCAAACGAAAAATGTACTCAAAAACCTAATTAGGGTTCTGAAAAGCTTATAAAATGCCAAAAATAGTAAAAACAAATTACTTTTCACTTTTACCTCTTATTAGAACTTTTTTACCCTTTTTCACTATGATTTTGCGGAGCTGATAGTGGGAAATCTAGGGGACTAATCGTGAATCGGTCTTGTCCAGGTAAGAACTCATATCCTTGCCTGCATTTGATATAAATTTCATTGCCTGCAACCCAATTTTTAGATCTGTGGAGGGGATTTTGTGTAAATTAGGGCGCGGCGGTCGGCACGGGTTTTGGGCACGAACTCACGCTAACCCACCTTGAATCCAAACGGGGGCGCGCTAAACATGGCCATGATTTTTAGCTTAGAATTCAAAAAGTTAGCCCATTTTAAACACTTCAATAGCAAATAATTTGACTAATGACAACCACATAGATGTTTTTGCAGGTGTGAAAGAGAAAAATGGTAATCCAATGGAAGGAAAGAGAGCATAGTGAAGAAGATGAGCAAGCCTTGGGCAATGTAAGATGCATGGACGTTCTCAAGGACTGAAGGCTTAAAAAATTCTTCATGGCACCATGTCTCTGAGCTCAACTGGAGATATTAAAGTACTTGATCATTGTATGGGACATTGATTGGAAAAGATTCATAATTCACGATCAGGAACTAGAGATTGAGGTCTCAGATGTTTACTTCATAACTGGATTGTCACGGAGGGGGGCAGTACCAATCCTGACAAGTACCTAGCCCACAATGGAAAACATGAGCATGGTCATTAATAGAGTGCGCCGAGGGGCAAGAAAAGGGTCCAAAAGCAAAAAGGTGGATATCCAAACCATTCCTGATTTGGCACTCAAAATAGTGTTGCACACCATCACGCGAGCTGCTAGATCTCAGGCTCCGCATGAGGCCACAAAAACACAGTTACTTCTTGCAGTATATTGTATGGAACCAACTCTCTACAACTGGGCAGAGGTGGTAGCGGTCAATATGAAACGCTAGTTGACAAAATGCAAGAACAGGAAGCTGAAACAGTTCGGCTATAGGTCCATCCTAGTACCAATCATCTTGGAACAGTTACCAATTTTCCAATGTCAGGAAGTGATAATTCCTTCACCACCAGCCCAAGAGCCACAGTTGGTCCGTTGGGTGGCCTTGATGCTAAGATGAGGAGGCAGTCAACAGATGTCTTGGAGACTGGAGTTCTTTGAGTGGCTTCGACGACAATTGATTGTCATGGAGGACTGGCCTTATTCTGGCACGGACTTTACAGGTGATCCATATCTACCACTCCTAGTAGGAGAGGATTGGGATGAAGCATTAGGTAAGACTCATTTTTTTATTTTGACGAGTACTGCGATTTTTTTGTTATATATGTTATGATGTTAATCCATGTATTTGCAAATGTCGGCCCATAAATACCTGCAAGAATGTCTCCAATAGCACGGAGAATTCCTCATGATTTTGATGTGGCCACACATGGCAAGGGAAGCGAGGAGGAGGAAGTTGTACGCAACCTGGAGGGACTCTCTAGTGGAATCCCTGACTATGCAAGATTTGATGATGTTCCTAGTGCAGACCAGAGACACACTACAGGGGTGTCGAACCGTGTTCACCACTTATTGAGATGGCTTGTGCGGGTAGTTACATGCTACCATAAGCATCACATTGACTAGACACCTACGCTTTTATTTCTGCATACTTTTTGAGAGACATGATGTCTCAGGATGTAACCGAAACATACATATTTTTTGAAGTTATGATGCACGTGGATGAAAACACTCGATATATATATATATATATATATATATATATATATATATATATATATTCCTGTATGAATCTTATCATGTGATGATGGTGTTTTTACAAATTGCGAAAATGTCTATCTAATACAATATTGGCTACTGTATCAGTTAACGCATTCATTCGTCTAGGAATATGTTGATATGTGATGTAATCAAAATTTCTTTCTAGTAAACGAACACGCAAGTACAACCTTAATATTGGAGGATTTCTAATAGAATAATGCCCATTAAGTTGAAGAAAAACAAGCTGAGAATCTAGGTTAACAATCAATGCACGAATGCCAAGATCAATGGCCTCAGTTAAGAGCTCAATGACAGCGTTATATTCTGCGACATTGTTTTTGGTTCATCCTAGACAAATACCTTGAAGGTCTATCAACTCACCATCTAGATTATAAATCACCTAGGCCGCAGAAGACATATTACAGGTACTACGGGAGGCACCATCTTCGAAACCAACATAAGGAGTAAGAGACATCTGCACAATAAGCAACAACCCAATAAGCAGGAAAACCGCTCACGAAGCACACCAAGCTAAAAATGTACAAAAATGAAAAAACACCTATGTACAAAAGAAAAATGCACGAAAGACTCATGCAGAGTACTTTTTAAGATACAGCCCATTTCTGGGTTGATCCAAAGGATAACCTTCATAATCAATTAGCTCATAAGCCATGTTTTGCAAAACACGCTTAACAATATAGGGCCCATGCCACGTGGGTTGGAATTTTCCTACCCTCAGCTTATCGTGAGCTTGGTCATACAAGAGGACGAGGTCTCTCTCTATAAAAGAATGAGGGGAAACTGACTGGTCAAAATAAACTTTGACCCACTTTTTTTGTGCTTCTATGACAAGAGTAGCAAAGCGATGAGTCTCATCAAGCCTCTCTAAATATAGAAGACACTCTTCTTCTGGCGAAGTATTAGGAAATAACTCAATAACTATCTTGAGAGAAGGGATTTCACATTCAATCGGAAGGGTAGCTTCTAGACTATAGACAATCTGGAATGGAGTGAATCCGGTTGCATCCTTCACTGATGTTCTGTAAGACCATAGAGCTGAAAACAACATGAGATGCCAGTTTGAATTGTTCATCCCAATCGTACGTTGAAGCATAGTAACTAGAACCTTGTTCACAGCTTCAACCTGGCCATTGGCCTGACGGTAGTACGACTTTGAGTTGTCATGACGTAGACCCAAGTTAGAAGTCAACTCAGCCATCATGTAATGAAAAAAATGAGAACCATGATCGGTGACAATGGCTTAAGGGACACCAAACCTAGTAATGACATGATTGAATAGAAATTGTGCGGTTGTCTTACCGTCAGCTGTAAGTGTAGGATAAATAAAACCAGCTCTAAGAAGTTTTTCAACTTCACCTTTAATAGTGACTGCCTTCTTAGGGTGCACAGGACGAAGACGCTGGCGAACAGGCTTCGCACCAAGATAGGTAGGAATCTCATGCACCACTATACTTGGATTGATGTCGGGAATCTCCTCATAATACGAAGCCTAAAATGTTGTGAAACTCATGGAAGAGACTAGTACAGACCTTGATCTCATCGGGAGAAGAGGTCACCCCAATATGGATGTTCTCGACAACCCCCAGTTTGATGGAGATGTTGATAGGCACCGTTTGTGTGATGTTTCCCAAGTTACCTTCCGCAAAGACTTCAGCAGACATGGCCCCAAGTCTAGGAATGAATGAGGAATGATGATGACAATCGTCCCAAGGAGGATCCTCAAGAGACGTAGTCTCCACAATGGCCTCATTGTTTGGAAATATCTCTTTTAAGGGATTAGGCGAATCCAAATGGCTGAGGCAAGGGGATTGAGAATAAGTGTGAAGAGACATACTAAAAGGAGCATGATTAGAAGGAGGAGGATCCAAAGCCGAAATAAGTTCACAATAATCAATATCGATTGGAATTATCGGCGTCGAGTTACCAAACGAATCAATCTGCTCGGGCGAAGGGATGATCCACGGATCCGAAGACCTAGAGATCATGTTAACCTCAGTAGTGTTGGGTGGAGGAAGAGGAAAAAGACCCATGAGGGCGGGATATTTGAAAATACCCAGCCCTATACTCTCATAAGGAGTATGAATACGATGTACATATGGGACATTGCTCTCAGAAGACGAAGAAGTGAAAAAGGTCAACTGATCGATGGTGATGATCTTTCCTTCATGCGGAAATCGAAGAACACGAAAGAGAGTGGACAGAAGGCACAACATGGCATGAGTCCAACTGCGATCGAGGAGAAGGCTGTAATTGAGCTTAGCATCAATGACTTCAACCTCGACGATAATTATTTTCCCTTCTAATGTAATAGGTAAACTAGCAAGAACACTGAGAGGGCGAGATTCCCTTCCATCAAAAGCTCCTAAAACGTTTGGAGATGAATTGAGAGCTGGAGAACCAATGGCTTTCCAGCAGGCAGATGACATGACACAATTAGATGCACACTCATCCACGACTGCTCAATGGATAGTTGTTCCATTAATCCCAACTTCAATGATCAGTGCAAGCTGGTGAGGGAGACGCGGGACAAAATTTCCCAAATCGAAAGTGATAAGGCTTGAGTCGGCAGGATCAACCCCCCCCCCCCCCCTCGATAGCAGTTAACAAAGCCTTCTATTGATACGGACAGCTCTGAAGTACTTCTAATGCAGACATAGCAGATGGCACCTGAGCCAAATCCTCAACAATACTGTAATGTTAAGTGGCATGGGGGTTGGGGTTGTATGAAGACTTACGGAGTACACCTTTGGAAGGTGGTCGTACAACGGGCTCAGTACTAGGCCTTTCAATCTGAAGAGGGCCAGAAGTAGGTGGGGGAGAAGGACCATTAGCGATTCCTTCCCTATTGCCTGATGCGGTTCGGTGTAATCTTTTGATCGAGTAGCAACATAAACAGATGCAGGACTGTTCATCATGAAAACATGAGGGCCAAATGGGGCAAAGGACTGAGGTTTCTCTACTAACTGAGTCTACCATGACAGAAACGGTTCTTTAAGAACAGACAGAGTGCCTTGGGTGCCCTTGAGAAATCGACTCACCTCGGCCCTTCGAGGACAATCCTTGGTGTAATGCTCTTCATCACAAATCAAGCAAGGGTACTTCGGTTTGCATTGCAAACCATCATCAGCACGAGATTTCTGAGAATCCTGTTTTGAGGTATCGGCTTTGGCTTTACCTTTACCCTTCTTCTTACCCTTGGAAGTTTTATCCACTAGATTGGACTGGACAGCATTCACTTCCGTGGTTTTACCAGAATTCGAGGGTGGCTGAGAAGCAATATCACTAGAAGAAGTAGATTTTTGCTTCACAAGATTTGGAGAAGACTTGCAAGAAGTATAAGACACATAACCTATGATACCGTTGATGGATGGCATTGCTACTGCTTTGGAAGTTCCAGGTCGAGGGGCATTGGGCAAGATTTCGTACAATGTGCTAGACTGAGAGTACACAAGATCAAGGTACTGGGCATGAGAAATGGCTTGTTCCTCAGTAAAGCATGCCCCCATAGCAATGTCCTTAGCAATCGGAGCAATGAAGGAGGTAGTAAACTAATAAGTTAGAAGCTGATCAGGAATCTCAAACTTGATCAGACAACGACGACACCTCCATTCATGAATATGATCAGAGATATGAGTAGCTCGATCTTGCTTCAAGGATGTGAGGAGGTGTGTCCCAATTTCATACTGAACTAGTAAGTGAAAGTGCGTGAGAAATTCCATGGCTAAAGAGTTGAAATCTTGGAAGACGTTGCGGGATAGTTCAATGTACCACTTGGCAGCGACACCAGTGAGAGTTTGTTGGAAAAGACAGAGTCAAATGGAATCGTCAACCCAAGAGTTAGAGGAACACCAAAGGTGGTATGTCATAACATGCGCTTAGCGATCTTCTCCGGACTTGCCCTCAAATTTGGGAAAATCGCCAGGAATTTTCGTCGAAACTGGAGGGCAATATGGATTATGAAGGATAGGATCATTTGTTAAATTTGACACATCGGGCAGTTCCAACATAGCAAGGAAAGGGAATTGAGGATTGAAAGGCATTGTAGGTCACTGATAAAGACCAGTATTAGGATTCCACCCCGGTTGAGAGAAATTATTCCCCCATATTTTTTGTCCCGGAAGATTCTGTCCATAAGGGTTATAAGCCTGATAATTCTACCCATACACGGATTGAGGACCAGGATATTTATTCTGAGCATACCACTGAGGTCCTATTTGGGCAACATATGGATTTTGTTGCAGAATGTAAGCAGTGCCTTGAAGTTCATTATATAACACTTGAGTTTGACCCTGAGGAACATATGCAGTGCCCGGAGGCGCACTGTATACGATTTGGGATTGACCTTGCGAAATGTAAGTAACACCTTGGGGCGCACTATATACCAACTAAGATTGAACTTGATGTTGGAAATATGATGCAGAGTGTTGTCCTTGATGGCAACCCACTGAATGAAGATGAAGACATGCGACTGTTGACATGTATTGTCCTTGATGGCAATCCACCTGATGAAGTTATGCTTGACTTGATGGACTTGTTAAATGATGTAAATATGAAGTGATATGATGATTGTTGATGATATGATGTTGAGTGTTGTACTTGAAAGGCAACCCACTTGATGAAGATGATGACAACTTACTTGATGAAGTTGTGTTTGATAGAATATGTCCTTGATGAAGGAAATCTGATGTATCTACAGTATTTACAGAAGGCAATGAAGAAAGGATTTCAGAATGTACTCAGAGAATGATGAAAAAGAGCATCTCTCTTGGTATACGCGGATTGGCCTAGGGGAAGTCGCGTATGCACGCGGAAAGGAACGTTACAAGTCGCGTATGGGCTAAAGCGCTCAAAAAGTGCAAATCCAAGGGTAACCACCATGGTATTGACCCATAGTATTGGGTAATGATCTGCCTAATTGACCCCGTCCAGGTAGTTTTGGGCTTATGGTATTGTTTTGGTCCATGGTATTGAAAAAGGGGCTCATGGTATTGAAAAAGGATAAACCTATATAAGGAGAAGAAATTCATTGTGCAAATGATGAGTGTGAGAGCAAGATGTCTGATCTTGAATGAATACTTCTCTGTGAAGTATATCTGTATGGAAAGGGTAAAGGTTTGATGATAGATCTAAATCTATGAAGCACTTATGAAGAAATGATGAAGTGGGATCTTTAGATCTGAAATGTACTTGTATCTGCTAGATCTGTTTATGGAGTGATTAGATCTGAGATGAGGCTGGTAAACGAGATCGGGGGGTCGTAGCTCCCTTCCAGGAGAGGCTGGTAAACGAGTCAGGGGGTTGGAGCTCCCTTCCAGGAGAGGCTGGTAAACGAGCGCAGGTGGGTGCCTGCGTGCTGGTCAAGTCTGCGCCAGCACATATGTTGTAATATGTTTTTTCTATAATAAAATATTGAAGGCTGAGCAACTGCAGCGGTGGTTTTCTCCCGTCTTGGGTTTCCACCTAAAAATCCTGGTGTTCATGTGTGATGCTTTGTGTGATGGTTATTCTGTTCTTACTGCACATGTTTACTGCTTATTGAATATCTGATGAATAAATGATGGAATGGTTTAAGTGAAGATCTAATGACATATCTAAATCTCTGTGTATACGCTAGTTTCATAAAGGGGATCCGCGTATATACGCTAGTTTACTGAAGTAAAGTAGCGTATGGGTTTTGAGGAATGAAAAAGTAAAAAGATTTGATTATGCAGTAAATACTGATTCACCCCCCCCCTCTCAGTATTTTTCCCAACACTTGAGGCATGTAAGTGGCACCTTGAGGCTGAATGGGTTGCCCCTGTGGTGCTGGTTGACCCAGATACTATGGTTCGACAGGCTGTCCCTACGGAGTAGGTTGGCCTGGATATTGAGAGCCAACGGGTTGCCCCTGTGGAAAAGGTTGGCCCGACGGTTGGGATGGGCCAGTTTTCCCCTGAAAACCAGGTTGAACTGACGCAGGACCATATGGTTATCCTTGTTGTACAAAAGTTTGGCCTTGCTAAACGTAAGGCTGGTGTTGTTTTACAAAAGGTTGTCCCTATTGTGGATAAATTTTCCCCCCGGGAATATAAGACGCACCATGTTGAACATGAGGTTGGCCAGCAGGACCATAGGGTTTTCCTTGTTGGACCAAAGGTTGTCCCTATAAGGGTTGTCCTTGCGGACCATAAGGTTTTCGCTGTGGACCAGAGGGTTGTCCCTGTTGGACCAAATGTTGTCCTTGTAAGGGTTGTCCTTGTGGACCAGAGGTTTGTCCCTATTGGTAGGTGAACTGATTAGGACCAATTAGAAGGAAATATACAGCATTACCTTACGCGTCATAATGATGCAGAGGATTACCAGAAGTTTGTAACTGCTGAGAAACCTGAGGAGCAGAATTTTGTTTTTGAATGGCCAACAGATACTTCTGGTAATCCTGTATCTGCTAGGAATAGAAGTAGAAGCCATAATCGCACTACTAACAGGTTGGGTTCCTGAAACGTGAGGTTGTGATATGCTCACGGTGGGCCTAACAGGTATCATGGGATTGATAAAAATGGATCTACAAACAACAGAAGACATTGTGGATGATCGATTCATACTAACAGTCAGTGCAGATGAAGCCACATAGACAGTGGGTCTGACAGGAACAGAGGTCACTATCGTTGATGTCATAGGAGTTCAGGATGGTTCCCTCTATACCGAGACATACGAGCCCCCTAAGGGAGTCAATGTATCAGACCATATCAACCTCTGATACAGCGATGCAACACTAGAAATGATCTGACCCAAAGTAAGATAACCGCGAGGGAGAGACAATGGTTGTGAGGAAGGTTGACTTGATACATGAAGAAAATTATCCAGAGGGATTTGATGGTCTCTTGTAGAAACATAAAGCTCTTAACTGCTAACAGAACTTGAATAATCCATTTCAGACGAAGCCATTTTATTGTCGAAAAGACGACGAGCAGTGGCAAGTAAAGCATTGGCTAGTAAATATGGTTCCGAAGTAAGAGAAGGGAATTCTTCCTCGTTCCCAAAACCAGACCAAGCATCCTGAGGTTTCCAATTGATATCAAATGGCTCTTCAAGAGGAGATCGAGTAGCGAGAGGTAAGATACTCGGAAGGATAGACTGCCAGAAATCGAGAGACCTAGTGGGTTGAGATGCTTCTGAAGAAACTTCAGGAGAAGGGTCGCCACTAGGAGGCAATGAAGAGGACGACGAAACTGGTTGTTCTGCCACCTTGACTTTGTTTCAAAATAGGAAGGAAACGAGATAGCCTATTTGAGGCTTCAATATCAAACATTAAGGAATCACATAAGAACAAGCCAAGAAAATATCTTTAACAGGCATTTGATCGTAGGAAATTGATTTTATGACATTGAAACAGAACTCTGATTTTTCATTTTTAAGAGTCAAGAAACAGGCAAAAGGTGACTCTAGTCACTTTTAGGTTGAACAAGCATGAAAGGACAAGTGCTCGATGATCTTTTCAATTTTAGAGAGTCACAAAAAGACCAAAATGACTACTCAGGAAATCTAAGTAATAGGGTGTACTAAGTTTTCGTGAACTGCAATATACACCTTGGTGATCAAATGACGGAGAAATGACTAAGGACTTGACATACGTGCAGGTAGTCTCCCCAAATGCTGTGCTCGGTGTATCACGGTTACAGGGCGGTAGACTCGGCTTCCTATGGATAAAGGATTGCAACCTATGAGGGTCTCCCTTTATATACTCGACGATACTAGGAGCACAAGTTCGTGCTAGCGTTGTCTAAAGCCAGATGGCAAACAACAGCTACTAGGTTTAATGACGCCATAAAATGTCACTAGACTAGACCTCTAGATATATGTGCGTTAGGTTTCAATGCTTCCTCAGGTTGACTGAATTCTTTTTAAAGTTGATCTTGAATTAATGTTGCGATTTCAAGGCCTTACCGAATGTGATCTTGAATCCTTAATGCATAAATGCATGCAAAAGAAAACCATTTCAATTCAATGAATGCTAGCTAAGAGAAGGATAGTATTCTATAACAAAGCAGAAAACAATTGAATCACAAGAATAATTTCACTAATGCATCTAAAACAACCAAAGCAGAAAACAAAAATCTCTTTCCTTGTTCACAAAATCTACTAATGCAAAATAACGAATTTTATTTTCAAACTAAGAGAAAGAATGCAAATTTTGTCTTTTTAGATGAATGAGAAGCAAAAATGCATTGCTACACCAAAAATAAAAATGAACACTAGTTTTGAGCAATTTGAATGTAATGATCTAAAGTAAAGAGATCAATCCAATACAAACATCAGACACAATCAAAACAGAGATGCAATCCTTCAAGCAAAGAGGGCTCTTGAACCAGTTTAGCGAGTAATGTAATCTATGCTCAAGGCAACAGATGGAGAGATAAATGAAACCCAAGATGATCATTCAAAAAACCAAAGACACGAAGGACAGAAAGAAAAGCGAAAACAATCAGTCAATGAACTGAAACAACAAAGACCAAACTGACTCAAACTCAACTCAAAAGGCTCAATGAGGAGAGAGCCGAACAAGCGGCATGAAACACCTAGAAACCCTAGGATGAAAAACTCCACTGATAAGATGAGGGACAAACAGCTGAGAAGAATGAGACAAGAGAGTCAAAACAATATCAGTGGACCAATTGAAAGATAAAAAATCCAACCTAGAGGCAAGAGAAACTGACAAAACTCAGAAAAAGGCTAAAATTTAATCCTACAGGATTCGGTGCACCTGTTCAGCTGTAATCCACGCTAAACAGAAGTTGGCGCACCTATGACAAAAGCAACATGTGCCGACAAAAGCAACATGTGCCAATCGGCACGACTGTTCAAGAAAAAGCAGCGTCAAGCTAGAAAAACATGGAAAAAATGAAAAAACACTAAGCAGAGGTCAGATCTGACACTTTGGGACTGAACAGGATGGCTGAAAACAGTCATACAGGTAAAAAAAAGAAGAAAAACAATGAAATGACCAAATTTGACTCGACAAGCTAAACACTAGACAAACAACGAGAGATGACGAACACACTGATACCCAGCAGAGTCGCCAACTTGTTGTGTAGGTAAATCCCCTCTACGGATAGAGGCGATCCCTCTAGCCCTAGGGTGGGTCTAGAAACAAGGGAACATGCTAATCCTTCAACTCCTAGTTTATGAATGAAACAAAGTTGGGATAGATGACCTTACCTTTGTTCTGACGCAGTTGTCGTAGTTGTGGCAGTAGTCTCCTGATCTTCATCTTCACACGTCGCAGTTCTTCACTGGTAATATCCATGTACGTGCACAAGGATCAGAGAACGATGAAAACATACAAAAACATATTTGCATTCATAACTATTCGATTGGTCAAGGAGAATCAAACGTATTACATAAGATTAAACATATCAAACGCAAAACGGGAACCAAAAAACTATTCATGTATTAATAAGTACAGAGAAGAAGTTTACAACCAAAAGCAGCCTCCTTCGACCGGTCCAGTCAAACGCATCTCAAGCATTCGTCGTGGATTAGACTTGGTGACGAAATGAGTCTAGACTCTCTCTCGACAATGGATTCCTCTCTGCTTTACCCTCACACCAGCTATAGTAAGGACTGTTTAGCTATTCAACCATTTCAGCTAGCTGCAACTATGTGAGAGGGATGTATTTATAGGAGAGGAGGAGATGGTTTGGGATCCCTCATAAGGTGGAATGGAGGCCTTACCCTTTGGGAGGTTGCTCAAATGGATGAAACAAGAAGCCAAAGGAATTTCTTCGACGTTATTCAGTCGAACAAACCATGCTGACTCTGCTCACGAAGTGGTTGGGAATGGAAACTTCGCTTCTATTTTTTTTAAAAATCCAAAAACAGCTCAGCATGGGCAGTCCACTGAGACAAATCACCAATGGGCATGAGGCCTAGTGCTAATTTCTCTATGGGCACGAGGCCATAACTGCCTACCAATGCCGACCCAAAATCATGTGTTTTTTAGAGCATGTTCCAAGAATAGACAACAGAGGAAATGTTCTTCTCATGGAAAGGGATGCAATGACACTTTTTTCAAGGTATGAAAATACACAGAAGTCACTGAAATAGTCCTCCAATGTTCAGGATGGGGATTGCACAGACGGTGACAAAATGTTGTGTAAATCCCTAGTATAGTCGCCAACCTGTTGTGCAGGTAAATCCCCTCTATGGACAAAAGGGATCCCTCTAGCCCTAGCGTGGGTCTAGCAACAAGGGAACATGCTAATCCTTCAACTCCTAGTTTATGAATGAAACAGAGTTGGGATATATGACCTTACCTTTGTTCCAACGTAGTTTTCGTAGCTGTGGCAGCTGTCTACTGATATTCGTCTTCACACGTCGGGGTTCTTCAGCGGTAATATCCATGTACCTGCACAAGGATAAGAGAACGATGACAACATACGAAAACATATTTGCATTCATAACTATTCAATTGGTCAAGGAGAATCAAATGTATTACATAAGATTAAACATATTAAACACAAAACAGGAACCAAATAACCAGTCATGTATTAATAAGTAGAGAGAAGAAGTTTACAACCAAAAGATCCTTGACGTTGCAGCCTCCTTCGACGAGTCCAGTCAAACGTGTCTCAAGCATTTGTCGGGGATTAGACTTGGCAAAGCAATGAGTCTATACTCTCTCTCTACAATGGATTCCTCTCTGCTTTAATCTCACACCAGCTATAGTAAGGATTGTTCAGCTATTCAACCATTTCAGCTAGCTGCAACTATGTGAGAGGGATGTATTTATAGGAGAGGAGGAGGTGGTTTGGGATCCCTCATAAGGTGGAAGGGAGGCCTTATCCTTTGGGAGGTTGCTCAAATGGAGGAAACAAGAAGCCAAAGGAAGGTCTTCGATGTTAATCAGTCAAACAAACCATGCTGACTCCGCTCACGAAGTGGTTGGGAATGGAAACTTC
Source organism: Pinus albicaulis (assembly GCA_034641835.2). Lineage (NCBI taxonomy): Eukaryota > Viridiplantae > Streptophyta > Pinopsida > Pinales > Pinaceae > Pinus > Pinus albicaulis. The sequence goes on from CM076574.1 coordinate 1,148,972,419, forward strand.
ACTTCTATTTTAAAAAACTTTCCAAAAATAGCTTGGTGCAAGTAGTCCACTGAGACATAGCGCCAATGAGAGCGAGGCCCAGTGCTAATTTCTCTATGGGCGCGAGGCCATAACTACCTACCAGCGCCAACCCAAAATCATGTGTTTTTGAGAGCCTGTTCCAGGAATAGTCAAAAAGGGAAATGTTCTTCTCATGGAAAGGGATGCAATGACACTTTTGCAAGCTATGACAATACACAAAAGTCACTGAAATAGTCCTCCAATGTTCGGGATGGGGATTGCAGGGACAGTGAAAAAATATTGTGTAACACTCGCAAGGAGAGCTCTATCCCCTGTGGAGCCAATGTTAGCATAGTCCTATGATTAGTCATGAGTATGTTTTAAATTTTTTGTTTTTAGGATACAAAAATTTTAAATTTAAAAAAAAAAAAAAAAAATTAGAACGCTGCAGGAAGTTCCAGTAGCGTTTGTTTTAGCCCTATCGGACAGTCTGTTTTAATTATGTTTTATGTTTGTTTTTCCTTTACCCGATGCTACTGGAAGTTCCAGTAACCTTCCCTGTTTTTTAAAAAATAAAAAAACGCATCCGGTTTTGTGTTAGTCATGTGTTCTCATTATCAACTAAGGTTTAAAACTTTTTATCATTAGCTATGTCACATAATAAGAAAGGTCTACGTTTGAGTGATGTAGAGATAGTCGTGGTCGTACGTGGAAGAATCTAGGTGCCGATGTGCAGTTGTAAAATCCAATCGTTGTTTGTCCTATTTGTCATGCTCAGTCGTTATGTCCACATGTCAAGGTACGTAATTAGTTTCAAGATAAATCATGGATCTGCAATTTAATGTGGTGACCGTTTTGTTTAATCACGCATGAACGCTACTGAAATTTTAGACTTTCCATAAAATACGATGGAGGTGATTACAACTCCGACTCCATTCATCTCCAGGCACCTGTAGCAAATAATATGAACCAAAGAACCCAACTAAAGTTAATCATGAAAATCACGAGATGTGTTATACGGTCCAAGATATTTCTCATTATGAAAAGATTTTATGCATGGATAAGTGAACCAACGTAATATTTTAAATCACCGAAAGAAAGGGAAAGCAATCAGTTTTCGAATTTGGTTGATGGTGAATAAGCAGTTCGAGTGAGCAACTTGAAGAGGGAGACTCAGTTCTCAGACAATTTGCATTGAAGATTTAGCAACACCTGTTAGGTCCCTATATTACTAGTATAGTCCCTTATTTTTGTTAGTGTAACCCCCTTATTGTTATTATTGTACCCTTGTAACCCCCATTTTGTTATTATTGTGCCCATAAATTATTATTGTTAGGTCGGCTAGGATTACATTGTGGCCCACTAGGATTACATTATGGCCCCATGGACTCCTATATATAGAAAGGAGGTTTTGTAAATTGTATCATCAAAGAATTGTTCATTTATGTAATGTATTGGAGGTTTCCCCCTCGAAGTGGCTTATTTCTAAGGCGTTGATATCTTTTTCTTCTATTTTTGGAGCTGGTTACACAACATTTGGTATCAGAGCTTGGGATTCTAGGGTTTCGCTGCTCCAAACAGGTCATCGTGGAATTTTCGCTATAACTTTTTTTCTACGAAGTTTCAGAAGCTGAAATTTTTAGGGTGCGAAGCTGAAATCCTCAGAAAGATTGTCTAAAAATTTCAGAGCTTGGTTCGCAATATTTTCGGAGATATCATCTGTGGAAGTTAGGTCTTTTTTCAAGCTCCTAAACAGGTCATCGTGGCATTTTCGCTATAAATTTTTTCTACGAAGGTTCAGAATCTGAAATTCGTATGGTGCGAAGCTGAAATCCTGAGGAAATTCGTCAAAAAATTTCAGAGCTTGGTTCGCAATATTTTTGGAGATATGATCTGTGGAAGGTAGTGCTTTTTCGGGCTCCTGAATTTCATCTCAAAGAGGTGATCGTGGGAAAAGTTCAATAACTCTCTCTCTGGGCAGTGGATTTGAGTGCCGTAAAAATTGGTTGCAAGTACACGGACTGTAGTTTCTTGGCTATCAATTTCAGAGACAAGGATAAACTTGATGACACGTGGCAAGTCCTACAAGGTTGCTCTCTTGAACAAGTTCTAGAATTAGGTCATTGTAGGAGATTGGACACAACTTTGTCTTGGGGAATCCAATTAGATCAAACATGGGTGAAAGAAGCTTGACGACTGCTAACAAGGCTGAATTTCAGATATTGAAGATTTTCAATTACATAGATAATTCAATTTCAATATCGAGCTCCTCAAAGCAAGTAAAAGGTGTGTATTGTTTTTCCGAATTGCATAAGTCTTGTTTGAAGAATCAAGTTGAAATTGATTCCAAGGGAATATTGTAGAATAGGTATCAATATTGAATTCTAAAATGGTGCCTAAAAATAATTCAACACCCATTAAGCCTTCATAAAGCTCTACCATGACTCATGAAGATGAAGAATTGCAACATGATCTATCAAAATTACAAGAGCAAGTGCAACAAATTTCACTCTCGCAAAGAGCAACAAAAAATGAAATGGAAGTTTTGAAGAAAGGCATGGAAGTGAAGATGGACGGTTTGAAGAAAGGCGTGGAAGTTAAGATGGATGGCATGGAAGCTGGCATGGAAGCTAAGATGGATGGCATGGAAGCTGGCATGGAAGCTAAGATGGATGATATAAAATCAAACATCGAAGATTTGACAAAGTTGATACAAGAAATGTTTCCTAATGGTGAAAAGATAGTAGAATAACCTCATGATGAGAACAAAATAAATGTTAATCTTGATTTCATAAACTCTAATGTTGGCGGGAAGAACCACCATATTCCAAAAATGGATATGAGGAAGTTTGATGGAAAGGATCCTGTAACATGGATACTACAGATGGAGCAATATTTTGATCTCCATAATGTGCAAAACACACAAAGGTACGCATTGCAACTTTACATTTAGAACAAAATACATTTGTATGGTATCGATGGCTTTGCTCCCGTAAAAAAATTGTCACTTGGTCAATTTTTACGGAGGAAATGATAGCACATTATGAGGATACAAAGAGCAACACCTTCTTTCGCCAATTGATAAATCTCAAACAAAAGGGTTTAGTGGGGCAGCACATTGAGGACTTCCAAAAATTGAATATAAGGGTAACTGATATTCCAGAGGAACACAGGATTGATCTCTTCATAGGCACTTTTAAGGATAACATTCAACATGAAGTTCGCGTTCTGGAACCTGATTCATTGGAGAAGGCATTCAGGTTGGCAAGAAAAGTTGAATGTAAAATTATGGCAACAAGGAAACCTACCACTCAATTCTATAAAGAAGGAAGTGTGGCTACGCCTAGATTTCCACAACCTACAAGGTTGACACCACAACAATTGGAAGAAAAAAGAGCAAAGGGGCTTTGCTACAGTTGTGATAGCAAATACACTAAAGGTCATAAGTGTGCTGAGAAGAAATTATTTTACATAGATTGTGAAGAGGAAGAAGAAATGAACAAGAAGAGGATATACACCAGGAACCAGCCCTAGAAGAGGAAGAAATGAATCCGACCATATCGTGTAATGCACTGGCAGGAATTACCACTCCTCAAACTCTCAAGATAGAAGGACAAATCAAGAAGAAAAAGGTAATAGTGTTGATTGATTCAGGTAGCACCCATAATTTTATTCATTGTAAGGTAGCGAAGGAATTAAATTGTTTCCTATACCCAGCACCAGAATGTCAAGTGATGGTTGCAAATGGAGGAACTATAAATTGCTCTAGAAAATGCCATAATATCAAGCTAACCATGGGGTAATATGTGTTGACTAGTCCAATGCTTTCCATTCCTATGGGAGGTGTTGATGTTGTACTAGGAGTACAATGGTTACAATCTTTGGGGACGGTAGCTTTTAATTTTCAAGAACTTTTCTTGAAATTTTTTTCAGAAGGAAAGGAAGTCGAATTACGGGGTATTGAAGGGAAGCCAGGAAGGATAATAAGCTCTAATGTCATGACAAAGCTTCTAAAGAAAGAACAACAAGGCGTAATGGCACAATTATGCTCACTAGAAGTTCTGACATCAAAATCATCTATTTCTGCAGATCTCCAACAAGTCTTGAACAATCATTCCAAGGTGTTTGAAACTCCCAAAGGACTCCCACCTATTCATGATCATGATCATGCTATTCATTTGATTCCAGGAAGTGTTCCTCCAAACATCTGGCCTTATAGATATCCTTACTTCCAAAAGAGCGAAATTGAACGTATGATTGCAGAAATGTTAGAGGCGGGTATAATTCAACCCAGTCAAAGTTCTTTCTCTGCTCCTGTAGTATTGGTACACAAAAAGGATGGATCATGGCGAATGTGTCCGGATTATAGGGAGCTCAATAAGCTCACCATTAAAGACAAATTTCCCATTCCTGTGATTGATGAATTATTGGATTAATTACATGGAGCAATTTATTTTACCAAGTTGGATCTTCGTTCAGGATATCATCAAATTAGAATGAAGACTGAAGATATTCCAAAAACAACATTTCGAACTCATGAGGGTCATTATGAATTTTTGGTCATGCCTTTTGGCCTTACCAATGCACCTTCACATTTCAAGGGTTGATGAATTCCATTTTCAAACCCTTCCTTAGAAAATTTGTGCTAGTATTTTTTGATGATATACTAATCTACAACGGGTCTTGGAAGGATCATGTTCAACATGTTGACAGGGTGCTCAAACTATTGCAGGAGAAACAATTATATGTAAAAACATCCAAATGTTTCTTTGGAGTACAAGAGGTGGAATATCTGGGTCATATTATATCTCACGAGGGTGTTAAAGTAGACCCTAACAAAATTAAAGCCATTAAGGAATGGAAAATCCCCAAGACAATAAAGCAGTTGCGAGGATTTCTCGGGTTAACAGGCTATTATCGCAAGTTTGTTAAGAATTATGGGAGAATAGCAGCACCTCTAACAACATTATTGAAGAAAGATGCATTTTCATGGACTTGTGAAGCAACTAAGGCCTTTGAACATCTTAAAGAGGCAATGTGCCTTGCACCAGTCTTAGCTACACCAGACTTCACAAAAACCTTTATTGTGGAATGTGATGCCTCAGGAAATGGAAGTGGTGCAGTTTTAATGCAGGAAGGAAAACCCATTGCTTTTGAAAGTCGTCCAATCAAAGGAAAGTATTTACAGAAACCTATTTATGAGAAGGAAATGTTAGCAATACTGCATGCACTAAAGAAATGGCGAACTTACCTAATGGGAAGACACTTCAAGGTAAAAACTGATCATGATAGTCTTAAACACTTTTTTGGAACAAAGACTATCTTCAGAAGAGCAGCAAAAATGGGTCACAAAGATGTTGGGTTATGACTTTGAAATAATCTACAAAAAAGGAAAGCTTAATGTTGTTGCAGATGCACTCTCAAGAAAGAATGAAGAGGTGGAAGCATTGCTTTGTGCCATTTCTATTATCCAACTAGATTGGATAAATGAAGCAAGAGATGAATGGAAGAAGGACAAAGATGTATGGACACTCATTCAAAAGTTGCAGCAAGATCCTAGTACATCTGATACATTTAGTTGGAAAAAATGATTCCTTATGGTACAAAGATCGCTTATATCTTTGTAAGAATTCCCAACTGAAACAAAAGATTCTTCTGGAATTGCACACTTCTCCTTTAGGAGGACACTCAGGATTTTTAAAAACTTACCACAGGGTGAAGAAAGATTTTTTTGGGATGGCCTTAAATCTGATATTCAAAAGTTTGTGGCAGAATGTTTGGTTTGCCAGCAGAATAAAGTGGAGACAATTAAGACCCCGGGACTTCTACAACCTTTATCCATTCCATGTCAACGTTGGGAGGAGATTTCAATGGATTTTATCACGGGTTTACCGAAGTCCGAAGGCAATAATGTCATCATGGTGGTAGTTGATAGACTTACCAAGTATGCACACTTTTGTGCATTATCTCATCCATTTAAAGCAAGTACAGTTGCTACTACATTTATGGACAGAATTCAAAAGCTACATGGAAGCCCAAAGGTTATTGTGAGCGACAGAGATCCCATTTTTACTGGAAATTTTTGGACAGAGTTATTTTCTTGTTTGGGTACTCAATTAGCTCATAGCTCATCTTATCATCCTCAATCTGATGGTCAAACTGAGATGGTAAATAAATGTTTGGAAGGATATCTTCGTTGTTTTGTATCTAATAAACAAACACAATGGGTCAAGTGGTTGCCTCTCGCTGAATGGTGGTATAACACTTCCTTCCATACTGCAGCAAAAATGACCCCATTTATGGCACTTTATGGATATCATCCACCATCCATCACATCATCTTTAAGGGAAAATTCGAAGGTTCAAGCAGTGGAAGATCACATCGAGCATCAGCAAGAAGTTCTCCAACTCTTAAAGGATAACCTGAATTTGGCACAAATCGAATGAAACAACAGGCAGATCAACATCGTAGCGAGAGAAGTTTTGATGTAGGAGATTGGGTATTTTTACGGCTACAACCATACAAACAAATGTCCCTCAAGCAAGCAAAGAAGGATAATAAATTATTGCCAAAGTACTATGGTCCTTACAGGGTGTTGCAAAAGATTGGTACTATGGCATACAAATTGGAGCTTCCTGCTTCTTCGCGAGTACATCCAGTTTTCCATGTTTCATGCTTAAAGAAGGTTATAGGTGAAAATCTTTCGGTTCAAACAATATTGCCAGAACTTGATGAGGAAGGAAAAATCATATTGGAACCTGAAGTAGTCATGGAAACAAGAACTCGACAGCTACGGAATCGATCAATTTCAGAGTATCTCATCAAGTGGAAGAACTTACCCACTGAAGATTCTACATGGGAGGGTGAGAATTTTATACAGAAGCACCCGGAGCTACTCAAGCGTTGAGGACAACACTTTTTTGAAGGAGAGGGGCATGTTAGGTCCCTATATCACTAGTATAGTCCCTTATTATTGTTAGTGTAACCCCTTATTGTTATTATTGTACCCTTGTAACCCCCATTTTGTTATTATTGTGCCCTTAAATTATTATTGTTAGGTCGGCTAGGATTACATTATGGCCCCATGGACTCCTATATATAGAAAGAAGGTTTTGTAAATTGTATCATCCAAGAATTGTTCATTTATGTAATGTATTGGAGGTTGCCCCCTCGAAGTGGTTTATTTCTAAGGCGTTGATATCTTTTTTCTTATATTTTTGGAGCTGGTTACACAACAACACCTCTTAAGTAAGCTTTCCTAATATTGACACCTATCATATTATAGTAGATAACCTTCTTTATTGCTGAAGATAACTAAAAAGGGAGGAAAACTTAAGTGTATTGAACCTCAAGGAGCTGATCTAATAGATGTAAATACAAATGTGAGGAGGTTCTTTGTACAGGATAGGTGGTATCCATTTTTTTCAAGGTTAGCAAACTCTCATCTAGGAGTAACCAAGGAATTTTCCCTCTCATTCGATGGATAAGAAGAAAATGTTTATGGCCTCATATTGCAGGTATCAACAGAATCCATTGATGAAGCTTTCCACCTCCCATAGGAAGGAGAAAAATGGTTCAAAATCCAAGTTATCACTGGAGGAGACCTCAACATATTCATCAAGTATGAATACATAAACCCTAAATTGGCTAAAGGGATTCCTAGCAGTTATCTAAAGGATGAATGAGCTGAAACTGTCAAGCTCATTAAGATTTACCTTACTTGTGAGAGGAGGTATAATATTGTTTTTCTGTATCACATGAGGTTTTTGTTTCACATTGTAGGTATGAATACCCTCAACTTACCTTTCTTTCTGCTGAAAATCTTGGCTAAGATGTCAACTAGGATACAAACCCATGCAGTAGCTTCAAAGTATAGCATCTACCATTAAGCCTTTATTAAGGTGTTTGTTGTTGAAGAACTCAGAAGAAGAAACCAGACTTGGGAGCACTTCCTATTTTATTGGGGAAGCCAACCTGCACCTACAAAAAAAATTCTTGCTCAGCAATCTCCAGCCTCACAGCAAAATTCTCAACTTGCCAAGCAGAAGGGAAAAATTCATAAACCAACTACTTCATTAGTTGGTAAAAGGACTAAAAAAAAAGCTAAGAGAGTGAATATCTACAAGAAGAATAAGGACAAAAAGGAAAAGGCTCCCCCAACCAAAGTTGAAGAGAAGTTGGAAAAAGGAGAAGGTTCATCTACCAGCAATCCCAAATCAATGAAGATTGTGCCTCCTATTTCTCATTTTCCCAAAGTATATGCTAGAGCACAAAGAGGAAAGACTGCAACTACAAAAAAATCAAAAGTACAGGCGTTGCTAGAAGTTTCAGAAGAAAAAATTCAACAAAAGGTTCATAAGGACTATCAACCCACCAAATCATATGAGGAGCTCCTGAAGGATGCCAGGTATGATATTAGCATCAAGAAAAGACAAAAATATGCAATACAAGTTGTTGGTAGTAGGAAAAGACATACAAGAGCCAACAACAAATTCAGGCTCAAATCCAAAGCCCTGCATAACCCAAACTTGCTGATATAAGTTATAGATGTGGCAAGGAAATATGAACGGTTACAAATTGTAACTCCTTCAATTGTAGAGTCTTGTGGGTCCAAGAAGAAAGATAAGGGTAAATCCCCTTCAGACCAGCAAACAAGAACCTCCAAGAGAAGAAAAATCCAGAAGAACTCAGAAGAGAAAAATGCCATTGGAAAAAAGACAACCACCAGGACCATGTTGGAGCCTCAGAATTTTGTTGCAACAACATGGGGGAAAACCACCTAGTCTGGACCTTAGAGCAAGTCCTTTTCCATTTGGTGTAGTGGCTCCGACTAGGGATAAAGGGAACAGTTTCCAATAAGGATGATGAGAGTTTGTTTAGTTTATAACATGCAAAAGGAAAATGATTTAATCTATCATATGCATTTAAATTATACTATATACCCGAGAGTGTTCATTCCTTTATGCAATCCAAAAAGATATCTTCCAACTATTAGTAATGAAGATTATTTAAAAGTTGAAAGAGATCAAAATTATGGAAAGATAATTATTTACAAAATCGTTTAATCAAAAGGATTGTGAAATATATATCGCATTTATATGTTTGATTATATACGAGATAATAAATCATAAACAAATATCAATATAGAAGTGCATTTAACATTCACATATGATAACAGCTATAATACATAATACAGATAAAAATATAACTGTTAATTTAAGAAGCAAACCTTAATATAACGTGTAGAAGTACAATATATACGAGGTTCTACTCATTCAAACTGATAGTAGTTTTCTACTCCTCTTCACTTTCAAGCAATTTAAAGAGTACAATAGTGCAATTCTTGAGTAGCTCCGGGTGCCTTTGTATGAAATTCTCATCCTCCCATGTAGAATCTTCAGTGGGTAATTTTTTCCATTTGATGAGATACTCTAAAATTGATTGATTTCAGAGTTGTCGAGTTCTTGTTTCCGTGACTGCTTCAGGTTCCAATATGGTTTTTCCTTCCTCATCAAGTTCTGGCAATATTGTTTGAACTGGAAGTTTGTCCCCTATCACCTTTTTTAAGCATGAAACATGGAACACTGGATGCACTTGCGAAGAAGCAGGAAGCTCCAATTTGTATGCCATAGTACCAATCTTTTGCACAACCTTGTAAGGAACATAGTACTTTGGCGATAATTTATTATCCTTCTTAGCTTGCTTGAGGGACATTTTTTTGTATGGTTGTAGCTGTAAAAATACCCAGTCTCCCACATCAAAACTTCTCTCACTGCGATGTTGATATGCCTGTTATTTCATTCGATTTTGTGCCAAATTTAGGTTATCCTTTAAGAGTTGGAGAAATTCTTGTTGATGCTTGATGTGATCCTCCACTGCTTGAACCCTACAATTTTCCCTTAAAGAAGATGTGATGGACGGTGGATGATATCCATAAAGTTCCATAAATGGGGTCATTTTTTCTGCAATATGGAATGAAGTGTTATACCACCATTCAGCGAGAGGTAACCACTTGACCTATTGTGCTTGCTTATCATATACAAAACAACGAAGATGTCCTTCCAAACATTTATTCACTATCTCTGTTTGACCATCGGATTGAGGATGATAATATGAGCTATGAGCTAGTTGAGTACCCAAACAAGAAAACAATTTCGTCCAAAAATTTCCAGTAAAAATGGTATCTCTGTCACTTACAATAATCTTTGGGTTTCTATGTAGCTTTTGAATTGTTTCCATAAATGCAGTAGCAACTGTACTCGCTTTAAATGGATGAGATAATGCACAAAAGTGTGCATACTTGGTAAGTCTATCAACTACCACCATGATGACACTCCTTCCTTCGGACTTAGGTAAACCTGTGATAAAATCCATTAAAATATCCTCCCAACGTTGACTTGGAATGGATAAAGGTTGTAGAAGACTCGGGGTCTTAATTGTCTCAACTTTATTTTGCTGGCAAACCAAACATTCTGCCACAAACTTTTGAATATCATATTTAAGGCCATCCCAAAATAAGTTTTTTAAAATCCCGAGTGTCCTCCTAAATGAGAAGTGTGCAATTCCAAAAGAATCTTTTGTTTTAGTTGGGAATTCTTGCAAATATATAAGTGATATTTGTACCATAAGGAATCATTTTTCTAACTAAATGTATCAGATGTAATACGATCTTGCTGCAACTTTTGAATGAGAGTCCACACTTCTTTGTCCTTCTTCCATTCATCCCTTGCTTCGGTTATCCAATCTGGTTGGATAATTGAAATGGCACAGAGCAATGGTTCCACCTCTTCATCCTTTCTTGAGAGTGCATCTGCAACAACATTTAGCTTCCCTTTTTTGTAGACGATTTCAAAGTCATAACCCAACATCTTTGTGACCCATTTTTGTTGCTCTTCTAAAGATAGTCTTTGTTCCAAAAAGTGTTTAAGACTATCATGATCAATTTTTACCTTGAAGTGTCTTCCCATTATGTAATGTCTCCATTTCTTTAGTGCGTGTAGTATTGCCAACATTTCCTTCTCATAAATAGTCTTTTGTAAATACTTTCCTTTGATTGAACGACTTTCAAAAGCAATGGGTCTTCCTTCTTGCATTAAAACAGCACCAATTCCATTTCCTGAGGCATCACATTCCACAATAAAGGTTTTTGTGAAGTCTGGCATAGCTAAGACTGGTGCTAGGCACATTGCCTCTTTAAGATGTTCAAAGGCCTTAGTTGCTTCACAAGTCCATGAAAATGCATCTTTCTTCAATAATGTTGTTAGAGGTGCTGCTATTCTCCAATAATTCTTAACAAACTTGCGATAATACCCTGTTAACCCAAGAAATCCACGCAACTGCTTTATGGTTGTGGGGACTTTACATTCCTTAATGGCTTTAATTTTGTTAGGGTCTACCTTAACACCCTCGTGAGATACAATATGACCCAGATATTCCACCTCTTGTACTCCAAAGAAACATTTGGATGTTTTTGCATATAATTGTTTCTCCTCCAATAGTTTGAGCACCCTATCAACATGTCGAACATGATCCTTCCAAGACCTGTTGTAGATTAGTATATCATCAAAAAATACTAGCACAAATTTTCTAAGGAAAGGTTTGAAAATGGAATTCATCAACCCTTAAAATGTAGAAGGTGCATTGGTAAGGCCAAGAGGCATGACCAAAAATTCATAATGACCCTCATGAGTTCGAAATGCTATTTTCAGAATATCTTCAATCTTCATTCTAATTTGATGATATCCTAAACGAAGATCCAACTTGGTAAAATAAATTGCTCCATGTAATTCATCCAATAATTCACCAATCATAGGAATGGGAAATTTATCTTTAATAGTGAGTTGATTGAGCTCCCTATAATCCTGACACATGCACCATGATCCATCTTTCTTGTGCACCAATACTACTGGATCAGAGAAAGAACTTTAACTAGGTTGAATTATACCAGCCTCTAACATTTCTGCAATCATACATTCAATTTCGCTCTTTTGGACATAAGGATTTTGTAAGGCCTGCTGTTTGGAGGAGCGTCTCCTCGAATCAAATGAGTAGCATGATCATGATCACAAATAGGTGGGAGTCCTTTGGGACTATCAAACACCTTGGAATGATTGTCCAAGACTTTCTGGAGATCTGGAGAAATAGAGGATTTTGATGTTGGAACTTCCAGTGAGCATAATTGTGCAATTACGCCCCGTTGTTCTTTCTTCAGAAGATTTTTCATGACATTAGAGCTTATTATCTTTCCCAGCTTCCCTGTGATACCCTATAATTCGATTTCCTTTCCTTCTGAAAAAAAAAAATAAAAATAAAAAATAAAAAATAAAAAAATAAAAAAATAAAAAATATTTCAAGAAAAGTTCTTGAACATTAAAAGCTACCATCCCCAAAGATTGTAACCATTTTACACCTAGTACAACATCAACACCTCCCATTGGGATGGAAATCATTGGACTATTCAATACATATTCCCCCATGGCTAGCTTGATATTATGGCATTTTCCAGAGCAATTTATAGTTCCTCCATTCGCAACCATCACTTGACATTCTGGTGCTGGGTATAGGAAATAATTCAATTCCTTGGCTACCTTACAATGAGTAAAATTATGGGTACTACCCGAATCAATCAACACTATTACCTTTTTCTTCTTGATATGTCCTTCTATCTTGAGAGTTTGAGGAGTGGTAATTCCTGCCAATGCATTACATGATATGGTCAGACTCATTTCTTCTTCTTCTAGGGTTTCTTCCGGTGTATATCCTCTACTTTTGAAGTTTCTTCTTCATTTTCTTCCTCCTCTTCACAATCTATGTAAAATAATTTCTTCTCAGCACACTTATGACCTTTAGTGTATTTGCTATCAAAATTGTAGCAAAGCCCTTTTGCTCTTTTTTCTTCCAATTGTTGTGGTGTCAACCTTGTAGGTTGTGGAAGTCTAGGAGTAGCAACACTTCCATCTTTATATATGTGAGTGGTAGGCTTCCTTGTCGCCATAATTTTACATTCAATTTTTTTTTCCAACCTGAATGCCTTCTCCAATGAATCAGGCTCCCAAACGCGAACTTCATGTTGGATGTTATACTTTAAAGTCCCTATGAAGACATCAATCTTGTGTTCCTTTGGAATATCAGTTACCCTTATATTCAATTTTTGGAAGTCCTCAATGTGCTTTGGCACTGAACCCTTTTGTTTGAGATTTATCAACTGGCTAAAGAAGGTGTTGCTCTTTGTATCCTCATAATGTGCTATCATTTCCTCCGTAAAAATTCACCAAGTGACAATTTTTTTTACGAGAGAAAAGCCATCGATACCATACAAATGTATTTTGTTCTAAATGTAAAGTTGCAATGCATACCTTTTGTGTGTTTTGCACATTATTGAGATCAAAATATTGCTCCATCTGTAGTATCCATGGTATGGGATCCTTGCCATCAAACTTCCTCATATCCATCTTTGGAATATGGTGGTTCTTCCATCCAACATTAGAGTTTATGAAATCATGATTAACATTTATTTTGTTCTCATCATGAGTTTCCTCTACTATCTTTTCGCCATTAGGAAAAATTTATTGTATCAACTTTGTCAAACCTTCCATGTCTGATTTTAGATCATTCTTCATGTTTTCCATGTTGTCTTTCATTTTTTCTTCCATGTCATCCATCTTAGCTTCCATGCCATCCATCTTATCTTCCACACCTTTCTTCAAACCATCCATATTATTCTTCAAACCATCTATCTTCGCTTCCATGCATTTCTTCAAAACTTCCATTTCATATTTTTTTTCTCTTTGTGAGAGCGAAATTTGGTGCACTTGCTCTTGTAATTTTGATAGATCATGTTGCAATTCTTCATCTTCATGTGTCATATTAGAGTACTATGAGGGATTAATGGGTGTTGAATTCTTTTTAGGAGGCATTTCAGAACCCAATACTAAAATATATGCTCAATAGGCCCTTGGAATCACTTCAAACTGAAATTTTTTTCACAAGACTTATGCAATTCAGAAAAAAAATACACACCTTTTTCTTGCTTTTGAGGAGCTTGATATTGAAACTAAATTATCTCTATGATTTCGGATCTTCAATATCTAAAATTTGGCACGGAGGTAGCCCTATGAATTCTCTTTCAAATTCCATAGGTCTGACCTTATTTGGATTATTGAAAACAAAGTTGTGCCCAATCTCCTACGATGATCTAATTATGGACTACTTCAGTAGAGCGAACTTGTACGACTTGCCACGTGTCATTGTTTCCTCTTTCGGCTTTGAAATTGATAGACAGGAAACTACAGTTTGTGTACTTGCAGCCACTTTTTATATAATTCCAATCTGATGCTCAGAGAGAGAGTTATGAAGATTTTCCCACGATCACCTCTTTGAGATGAAATTCGGGAGCCTGCAAAAGACCTAACTTCCACAGACCATATCTCCAGAAAATATTTCGAACCAAGATCTGCAATTTTGCAATGATGTTCCTCAGGATTTTGGATTCGCACTCTACAAATTTCAGCTTCTGTAAATTCGTAGAAAAAATGTTATAGCGAAAATGCCACGATGACCTATTTGGATCAGCGAAACCCTAGAATCCAAAGCTCTAATACCAAATGTTGAGAAACCAGCTCCAAAAATAGAAGAAAAGAGATATCAACGCCCTATAAATAAGCCACTTCGAGGGGGAAACCTCCAATACATTACATGAATGAACAATTCTTGGATGATACAAATGAAAAAAACCTCATTTCTATATATAGGAGTCCATGGGGCCACAATGTAATCCTAGCCGACCTAACAATAATAATTGAAGGGCACAATAATAATAATATGGGGGTTACATGGGTACAACAAAAAAAATAAGGGGGTTACACTAACAACAATAAGGGACTATACTAGTAATATAGGGACCTAACACCATGGTAGGAAAGTTTGAACAAAAGCAAATTGCATCCATAATGTAAGCACTCATGTAGAAGGGAGGTATTGTTCTAGCGGAAACACTTCTTTTGTTTTGTAATCCATGATATTTCTGGCCAAATCATTAGGCATAATGCTTGCCCAATTCAAAATAGAGGAATTTATGATAATAATAATATGGGGGTTACATGGGTACAACAAAAAAAATAAGGGGGTTACACTAACAACAATAAGGGACTATACTAGTAATATAGGGACCTAACACCATGGTAGGAAAGTTTGAACAAAAGCAAATTGCATCCATAATGTAAGCACTCATGTAGAAGGGAGGTATTGTTCTAGCGGAAACACTTCTTTTGTTTTGTAATCCATGATATTTCTGGCCAAATTATTAGGCAGAATGCTTGCCCAATTCAAAATAGAGGAATTTATGATTGTGTCAATTAAAGGAACCCAGACTATAGAAAACCTTGTGGTATCTGGTTTAGCAAACAACCTACATAGCATTCCAACAGCATAACAATAAGGGGAGGGTAATTGTGATATCAGGTACATACCAAGTTTGTCCCACTTTAGCTTGCCTTGATCTTCTTTCCACCCTTTAGCACTTTCATGAGGTATATATTCTTCTTTGTAAAGCTTTGGACAAAAGCTTTATCATAATTCTTTTGCGGCATGGGCAAGTGGTACATTATCCGTAAATCCTCTACAGTGAACGAATCGATATTCTCTAGCTTAGAATTCTTGAATGATCTATCTGCTATGTTAAGGTGGTCAATGACTCACTTTACCTTATCTATGTAGGGTAAAATCTTCGGCCTCGTTGTTATTATGTGAAGAAATGAACATGCAATGTCAAAGTAGGACGGGTCTAAGGAAAATGCCGCATCTGTTGTTACTCTTTTAACTATTTCTCTTGGTTGTTCTTCCTCAAAAAGGTGGTACATTTCTTCCCATGAAAAATTTTCGCAATCCTTGTTGTAGGTTGTGTCTGAGAACAACATAGGCATGTCTATGTCTTTTGTAGCGAAAGTTTGGTCAATCACCTTACCTTTCTTTGTCATTCCAGTTATTCTCACTTCGTTAGACGGTTTCCTGAATTCAAGTAAAAAGAGTAAACTCAGATCTACGATGAATAGAGAGAAGGATAGAGTTAAAACATCATAGTCAAAATCTTGCGCTCTATTATTCAAAAAACGCTTCAAGCAAATATCAATCTTTTGAACCTTGTACCCATTAAATGTTGTTAATAACCCATAACTCTTTCTATAAAATCTCTTACACATCTTACGTAATATGTATAATCTAACAATCTGAGACGTTAGATTATAACGGGTTGATTAGATAAGAATAATTTTGCGCACTTGAATAATAAGTGTTAATATCGCATATCACAACTTTTAATAGTTACCAATAGTTATGTTTTTTTTTGCCGATGAATCTTGCGAAATGCAATATGCGCAAATCACAGATCGCAACTTATTGCGGTAATAAAACTTTCCACTTGGTTTCTCGTCGTGAAATGTGCTAAAGATTCACGTTGTTGCACTTTATCGGACTTTAAGGTATTTATAATTGTTCCTTTATTTTTTCGTCGGGTCTGACTCATAGCAAATTTCTTTGAATATTTATAAGTTTGTTCTTTTTTAAAGGGGCGATGCGATTTTTATTTAAAGTTTTTTTAAAGCATTTTCGACGGGGATTTTATATAATTTCAAAAAGGTTGAAGAACATATCACAATTCACAATACTTATATATGTTTTAACTTAATTAGCTTGTAATTTATGTGATTTTGCGATGAGCACTTTTGAAATTAAAGAAAAAAGGGGAAAAGCCTTTATTCCTAAAGTTTTTAAAACTTATGCTAAAATAAAATCATATTCATAAATTTCTATTTATTTTTTGAAAGGGTCCCTATTTATTATTAAAATAAATGGGGGGGTGTGGTATAGTACAAGAGACCACAAGGTCAAAATCAGTAGTTGACAGACAAACAAATTTGCAAAAGTTGCAGCTCATATGGAGGAGAGGTAAAAAGATGTCTCAGTAAAATATCTTTAAAATCTACCCATTAACAGGGAAAGAATCTCTTTTGCTTGATAGATCTTGCAATAAAAATGTTGATGGGCCTATTCTTCAATGATTTCAAATGGTCCTAACCAGAGTCTTTGGAATTTGGTATGTTACCTTTTTCCTCATGTGCCTTATCCCATTTCAATACCAGATCACCAATTTGAAATGCTTTTGGAGTGACAAAAGTTGTATCAAATGAAGCTTTAACTAACTTTTGATGATGTGCATGAGTAACTTTAGCTTTTTGTCTTTCCTCTTCAAGTTTAAGAATTTGAAATTGTCTTACTTGCAAAGAAGAAGAAGGTGATTGACCAATACTAAGACAAGAGAAGGAATAACCACATTGGTAGGAAGAACGACTTATTTCCCATAAAAAATATTAAATGGAGAAGTTCCAATGGAGGCCTTCTGAGTTATTCGATATGCCCAAAGAGCAAATGTTAATGATTTGTGCTAATTTCATTGGTTTTGGTCAACAGTTTGTTTGATGATTCTAATAAGGTTTTTATTTGTTGATTCTGCTAAACCATTTCCTTGAGGATAATAGTTAGCAAAATATTTTAAGTTTAAAACCTCTTTTGATAGAAAATTCTATCATAGCAGCTCTTGAGAAAAAATATTCATTGTGAAACATTAAAGCAGTGGGTAAACCAAATCTAGTTATGATAAAATGATCAATGAACTCAATAATATTCTAAGAGTTGGCTACCTTTAGTGGAATTGCTTCCACCCATTTAGTAAAGTAATTGGTAGTTGTGAGGATGTATTTATGCTATTTGGAAGAGTTAGGAACGATCTCACTGATTATATCTAACCCCCATTGCTCAAATGGTTATTCGATATTAACTGGCTGTAATGGGAAAGTTCGTTTCCTTTGTCTTCCAGATGCACTTTGGAAAAATTTTCATTTCTTTGCATAATCATCAGCATCTTAATAACACAGAATCAAAGTTTCTTATAAACAATATATCATTTATCATTTCGTATTGCTTGGATTTCAATCTTAAAGCACGCTTTGTTTTATAGTTGAGCTGTGTTGGGGCATATCCATTTTTCAAATAAAACTTGGGATCAACATATTGAGACTAAGCATCGTTAAGGATTACCTCTGACACTTGTACATCATTACCTGAGTCTACATCTGATGATAAATGGGATTCTCCTGTTAGCATTCTGCAAAAACCTTAACCTCTAACAATTTTAGAAGGTCTAATTTCTACATCATATTCTTATAAAGCAGTAACTCAGTTAGCCCTTTTCTCTCCTAGTTCTCTTTGCATCAATAATTGCCTTACTGCAGAGAATGGAACTATTATCTTAGTGTGAGATTTAAGGAGAAATGACCTAAAATTATTTATTGCTTTAAAGACAGCAAATGCTTGTTTCTCAACAGATGAATAGTTTAATTCTGCACCTTGCAAATTGGAGCTGAAAAATGATATCGGTGCTTCAATTTCTTGGTCATTGAGTTATGTCAAAACAAAAGCATAAGATGTATCTGATGAGAATGTATATAAAGTGAAAGGATTAAGAAAATTGGGAATATTCAAGAATGGAGCATTGATAATAGATTGTTTGATTAAATCAAATGCTTCCCTTTCATTATGTCCCCACTTGAAGACTGGATTTTTCTTAATCATTGTTTGTAAAGGTAAAACTATTTGCGAAAAGTCAGGGACAAATATTTTTACAAAATTTATTTGTCCAAGAAATGACTGCATGGTTTTCTTATTATGAGGGAAAGGAATCCTTTTCATCTCTTCGATTCTTTTAGGATCAATATAATCCTAAAAATTTTCCTTCATCTAAAACAAAATATGACTTCTTTGTGTTTAATGAAATTCCATACTTTTTACATCGCTCAAAGACATGTTTTAGTTCATTTGCATGGTTGGTTTCTTGTCTAGAAAAGACTGTAATTTCATCTAGATAAATAACCATTGATTTTTTAATGAGTCCTCTAAAAGTTGTGTCCATGGCTCTTTGAAAAGTAGCACCTACATTCATTAACCCAAATGGCATCTTTTGATATGCATAAGTTCCCCACTTAGTCCTGAATGTAGTCTTTAATCAGTCATATGGATGTACAAGAATTTGGTTATATCCTGAAAATCCATCTAGAAAATACATAAGTTCAGAACCCGCGACAGTTTGTAGTACTTGTTCCATGGTTTGTAATGGAAAATTGTCTTTCTGACGTGCTTTATTCAAATTTCTAAAATCGATACAAATTCTAATGTCACCATTTTTCTTTCTGACAGGAACCAAATTTGAAACCCATTTTGAATGTCTAACTAGAAAGATGATCTTAGCTTTGAGGAGTTTATTCAACTCTATTTTTATTTTATTTTCAATATTAGGATGAATTTTCCTCAACTTTTGTTGTATTAGTTTCTCATCTGAAATCATAGGAATAGTGTGTTGAATAACAAGTGTCAGTTTTAATATCATTGTAATCCCAAGAAAAAAAACTTTTGTAAGCTCTTAATAACTTGACAAATGATAAGATTTCTTCATAAGACAAATCAAGACCTAAATTGACATTTTGTGGTTTATTATCAGTTCCAATATTTACTAACTCAAATCTTAAAGTTGAACTTTGAGTTTTAGAATTAGTAACTCTCTCAAACCTATATTTTAAATCATAAAGGTCTTCTAATTTGACAACTGACTTTGGTATTGGATTTTCATCTTGTTCTTCCTTTATCTGACCGTGTGTGGATCCCTTTGCATAGGTGGCAGCTGACCGGCTAGTTAAGGACGAAACCGGCCAGTTTATCACTAAATCGGTCAGTTTTGTCCTTAACGAGCCAGTTAGCACAGGTTTGACAGAGAAAAGTGTTAGGATATTCTGACACATAGGAAATAGTTAAGAATAACTTAGTCTAGTGTAGAGTTAGGTAAAGTGTGTTTCTTTACCATGTACATTTGTAACTTATAATCCGACGGTCACGATTTGTAGTGATCCAACGGTTATCTCTCACCTCGGTATTAACAACACTTGATCCGTGGCTTAACACCCAATTGGTCCATGATCTCTATTTAAAGAGCATGGAGGGTCATTTGTCCGGTAACCGTTTATGAGAGAAACATATGTAACTTTTCTTTTTATATTAATAAATTCCCTAAAGTGGCCGCGTTGGCTCAGGGCGTGGATTGTTTCCCTCTTTGAGGGTTTTAACCACATGATTATACTGGTGTACTGATTTGTGATATGTTTGTGAGCGGTGACCTTTGGTTCTTGATCTACGGAACTTACCCTGTAAATTCATACATAGCTAATAAATCCACACTAGCATTTTGTATTCTGGATACAGAAGAAATATTGAAAGCTAAGAAAAAAGATGTCAATTCTTGGACTAATTATTGAAAATGTTTAAGATGTCCAGAATGAAAATGGATAGTATTTCTTACTTGTTTGACAATGATCTATGAATCTCCCAGTACTTTCAGATATTTAATGTCAAGGTCAATTGCTTTGTACAAATGTTGAATTAATGCTTCATATTATGCTATATTATTTGTGTAATCGAATTCAAGTTTGCAGGCTAGCATGGTTTTTCCTCCTTCTAGGCTTATTAAAATACATCCAGCTCCTACACCATCTTCTACTTTAGAATGATCAAAATAAATAATCCAAAATAAAAAATTAACTACTGGTTTATTTACAAAAATTTTACACTTAGAAGTGTCTGTTTGTGGAATTTTTTCAATTTGAGAGATAACCGCATCATCGAAAAAGGGTTATGGTTGGGCATTAAAAGTACAAAGAAATGATTATGCCAAGTAATTTCCAATAATATTATTATTGAACGCTACTGGTTCATTGATTCCTTCAAGATCAGTAACTGTATGTTTCATGAATTTCTCACGGTCTACCCGAATTTGGTTTGGCTTTCCATTGTGGGGCAGCCACATATGTGACCATTATGTTCCAAAATATCCATGAAGTTTCTCTGACCAGTCTCTGCTCAATACTAAACCATAAAATTCAGAAATATTAGCCACCAATATATCAATTATCTGGGCAACCTTAGGTTTTGATGAAAATCTAATAGAAACATAATTTATTTCTCCTACAACCTCTACTTTTGTTCTATCAAGTTGTACTATATGAACAAGAGAACTTTGAGGAGTTATGTTAAACTTAGCACATACTGATTTTGGCATGATATTAGAAGAAGCCCCTGAATCTATTAAACAATTGTGAACGTTCTTATTATCGATTTCATAGGTTAAGAGAAATGGGGGAGTATGATATATGGATCGATCACCTATCATAATAAGATCTGTGGCATCTATTTTAGTTGAAGGAGAAGAAGGTTTACCCATTTTATTAGAAGCTTGAACTACTACCAGAGCTGGTATGGTTGAAGCAGGGACTGCATTCAAATCTATAAGTAAAATCTTCTGTTGTTGTTTTAGTTTAGTAAGTTCATGGATTGAAATGTTGGCCCTCGTCTTTTTCATATCTTCAACTACATTATATTCAATGGTGTCAGAGACTACCATTGCTTTTATGTAGGTGGAATATCTGAAGTAGCAGGGTTAGTTTGTGTAGCCTTAGATGTAGACTTTTTACTTATTGTTTTCTCTTTAGTAGGTATTGATTTCTTCTGTTTCTGATTTGGCTATGTTGCTTCAGTGGTATTCTTGCTCCTTGTACTTATAGGTAAAGCTTCTTGTTGTTCAGCATTTGGCAGGATGAAATCCCAAATTCCATTTAGTTCAACTTCTTCTTTGACTTCAGTTTCTTCTTCTTTTGTTTGCTCTTCATCTGTATCTTGATCGCACTTTGCATTAGATATGATGTTGGGTGGTTGAGAATTAGTAGACTAGTTTTTCTTGAAAGGCCTGAAAGTCTTCTTTGAACTAGAACTTTCAGCAACTTGTTTTTTTTTATATCTGTTATTTCATTTGTCATGGTCTTTAAAACTTTTTGAAGACCTTCTACATCAAAAGGGTATTTTGGTGGCTTTTTATTTGAATCATCTTTGAAGGATACTTTCTTAGATTTCTT
This sequence comes from Pinus albicaulis, assembly GCA_034641835.2. Classification (NCBI taxonomy): domain Eukaryota; kingdom Viridiplantae; phylum Streptophyta; class Pinopsida; order Pinales; family Pinaceae; genus Pinus; species Pinus albicaulis. The sequence goes on from CM076574.1 coordinate 1,148,994,423, forward strand.
GTCTTCTTGTGAATTCTTCTTTTCAAGAGAAATTATGCATTTCTCTACAGATAAAGATTCCTTCATATTTTCTGCTAATGTAGGTAATTTTTCTCTATCAACAAAGATGGCTATATTAGATGGGAGAGAAGAAATATACCACTCAATTTGAACCTTTGCACCATGGAATGATGTAGTAGGAATCTTATTGAGAACTCATTAAATCTGGAATTGAAGTCTTTTATTTTCTCTCCTGTTTTAGCCTTTAAATTTGATATATCAATTATGAGTGATGCATTTGTTTTGTCATCTCCAAACTTAGCTAAAAATTGTTCTTCAAACATATTCTAGCTATTTATAGAGCGTGCAGGTAAAGAGAAATACCAAGATCCTGCAGATCCTATGAGAGTATATGGAAATAGCCTTACTACACAGTATCTTTCAGTTACCTCTTTTAAATTGATGGCTAACATATAATTATGGATGTGTTCTTCAGCTGGAAAAACATCATCAGGGTTAAATTTAGGTAACCATATTTCAGGGTATTTTGGAAGAGGATGAAGAGGAGCAGGCATTTGTACAACACCTAGATTTTTCCATGGTTGTACATTTGGTGGAGGTACTTGGCTTGCCATTGGACCTTGGGTGGAGGTGACGGATTGAGTTTGAGTTGAATAAGAGGCAGGCTGAGTGCTAGAACTAGTTGAAGGAGTAGTAGTTTGGGTACTAGAACTAGTTAAAGTAACATTGATTGTTGGAATAGAAGTTGTGGAAGTGAGTGGAGGTAATGGAGGTGAATGGGGTGGATTATTGGATAAGACCTCGCTAGCGATTGAATCTGATTCAATCTTATTTGTTTTCCTTTGAGAAGTATCGATAGGAAATTCAAAAGGAGGGATTCCTATCTTATGAGTTTCTAATCAAGTTAAAATTTGTCTAGTTTTTAAAGAAGATGAAACATTAATCTCAGATGTTTGAGAAGTTTCAAGCTTTTCAGAAGAAATGGATACTCTCTCTAACCTTTCTATCAAAGACTGAACTTCTGGGGGATTTTGGTCAAAATTTGGAGAAACTATTGGTTGAGTTTCATTAGGAGACTTAGGAGAGGGATGTTCAACTTCAGATCTTAAAGATTTAGATCTAGCTAATGTTCTAGAAGTTGGGATCTAGAGGGAGAGAGACTCTTAGATTTAGATTGATCAGACCTTCTTTCCATTCACAATTGGCCCTCCTTCTAGCGCCAAAATTTTGGAGCCTCGGAATTCCGTTGCAACAACATGGGGCAAAACCACCCAGTCTGGACCTTAGAGCAAGTCCTTTTCCGTTTGGTATAGTGGCTCTGACTGGGGATAAAGGGACCAGTTTTCCAATAAGGATTATTAGAGTGTGTTTTGTTTATAACATGCAAATGGAAAATGATTTAATCTACCATATGGATTTAACTAAAATATAAATTCTACTATATACTCCGGAGAATTCATTCCTTCATGCTATCTAAAAAGATATCTTCCAACTATTAGTAATGAAGATTATTTAAAAGTTGAAAGAGATCAAAATTATGTAAAGATAATTCTTTTGACAAAATAGTTTAATAAGAATTATTATGAAATATATATCACATTTATATGTTTTATTATATACGAGATAAGAAATCATAAACAAATATCAATACAGAAGTGCATTTAACATTCACTTATGATAACATATCTACTATATAATACAAATAAAAATATAACTGTCAATTTAAGAAGAAAAACTTAATATTACGTGTAGAAGTACCATATATACGAGGTTCTACTCATTCAAACTAGCTGTTAACACTGCAAAATCGTACAAGCAGAAGACGACATTATTTAATGTCAAGAAGAAGGATTTACAGGGCTGGAAGACATTACAGAATCTGGAAATTATTTTAAAATCTCTAAGGTCTGAGGAAAAATCAATTTGAGCAAGTCATAAATGCTTTTACACGCATAATCCTTCGTGAAGAGAGCCTTTGCACGCTTTTTGACCCGATATGCGCGCAATCCTGGGAGTGGCGAAATGTCACTTTCTAGGACCACACAAGCACACTCCAGTACAATGATTCCTCACTTGAAGCCGCCTAAGTACAACCACCAAAGCCTCCTTAAACATCAAGTGAGCACACAATGGAATATTTTTTGCACACAAAGGAATCATCCCCCTCTCTTGGGTCACCATCCACAATGTACCAAGAGAGGGAAGGAGGATTTGAATTCTCCTATATAAGGCCACCATGAGATGAAGAACATGTGAACACATTGTTATGCTCGCCAGAATTTCCCAAGCAATACCAGCAATGTGTGATCTAGAGCTGAAGATAGAGGGGACTCAATTATTGGCCATCCAACAAGTTCAGTCCACCACAGTAGAGAGAGGGAGACTTTGCACCGAGGCAAGCTTCGGAGTAAAAACATCCTTGCATTGGGACTTAGAACCCATGTTCTAGGGGCCCTTTGGCAAGAGGGTTAAAGTTTCATCCTCATTTCCTACCAGCGCTCAATAAGAGGGGCCGAGAGCCACCGTTTGGATTATTGTTGTCATTTGACTCTATTCAGAGCTTTTGTTTATTTGTTTTAGTTTTAGTATATATATGAATGTTATTTCTCTATCTAGTATGTTTTATGATTCTAGCTTGTTCCACTAAATTGCTTGACTCCACTTCTTTTTCTGCTTGTTACCAATAACTTAAGTGGGTAAACCACACCCCTTAAGTTGGTGTGATTTCGTACATACGTGCACCAAACACACTCAAACACTGACAATAGTTTTTTGCTGCTCTTCACTTTCAAGCATTTTAAAGAGTACAATAGTGCAACTTCAGTTAAACAACTACACTGTCAGAAGATAACAGATTTTGTTCCATTAATTCATCAAGGCATTCACAAACTTACAAAAGTTCATTATTTGCAAATGTTTTTTACAAATTTCTGGACCTTTCTCTAAATTCATGAGAAGGGTTTAAATACTAAACTAAAATATGTTTAAAATATATTATTACATAAAAAATGGAGAAGTTTTCAAACAACAATCCCCGTAAGGAGTAAACTTAAACTACAATCTAGGAAATAAAATAACAATATGATTATGTGGCTTGATCCTCTTTGTGCATTTGATCTTGAAGGTGACAAATATCCACCATTGGATTTAGCTGAGCTGGCTGTGTAATTTTGGATCTGACATGGCCTTTAAACACTGCATTCGAAAGTGCTGGAAGCAAGTTCTTTGTAGAATCGGTTAATGACTGTAGAGTTAGACACTAATGATAAGGTTTGATAATAAAATTCCAATAATTTTCTTGATCAAACTTATTTATCATTTTAATAGCTTACACCTGCGTCTTTGTACTTTCCTTCCCCTATGCTTCTAATGGTTTGAGCTATGGGAGCACTTAAGTTGTGGATTCTTTAATAAGTTCATCTTTTAAAAGTTGTTCATTAACAGATTCAATAATTTCATTTGCCAGCCTTGATGTCTTTGTCGTTGCCTTCTCTGCTTGTCTTAGTTGCATTTCGCAATCTTTAAATAAAATCTCTTTATGAAACTTATCTATCTTAGGGAGGTCAGATTTCTTTCCTGCATCAGACCCTTGCCGCTGAATGAACTCAGTAATCTTCTTTTCAACTTTTTCACATTCAAGCCTCCTGTTAGCCACTTGTTAGATCCAAATTTTGCTTGTATCATTGTAAGAAATGGTGATTGAAATTTGTTGACAAAAGGTTGCTTGCTGCTGCTTTAGCTTTGCATTCATTTCCAGTGCTTATTTTATGAATTTCTCTACTTGAGGGTGACTTTTCAATTTTTCCATTACCTCCTCAGGTTGTGTTTCTTTCTCTATAATCTGCACCTAGTGTTGTAACTTAAGTCTTTCAAAATATTTTTGAAATTGAGACATATTCATTTCAATATTCTTACTAGAATTAAAATTTTCTTGTTCTAGTAGTTTCTCCAACTATTAAAATTTGTCTTCTTTTTGCTTAAGTAGAAGTTGTACCTTTGTAGCTTTGTCAATGGTAGCAGTAGCATATGTTCCCGCGAACTGTGATAACTTAGTCAAATTTTTTGTAGGATCAACCAACGGGTCTTTCCATAGAACATCTACATATTCATCCATAATATTTGAAACTGATTAATCAATTCTTATTCTTTTTCTTCTCTTAACTACAACCTTATGACTTGGGTTGTAGAATACATCAAGTGAGGGTATCTCTTCAATATTTAAAACAATATGTTTTGTAGGGTATGTCGGGATGGTCTCCTGATCATGAAATTCTGGTACCTGCTGTAATGGTATTGCGGTTTCCAATAAATTCTGAGAATTCTCTAGAGTTTGGAAACTTGTCGATTCATCAACATTAAGCTTTCGTGGTGGTGGTGTTTCTAGTGCCTTGGAAAAATTCTCCCATTCTTTCTCCAAATATTTGATTGAGGCTTCTCTATCTACTCAAGTGTATTCTGGATATGTTGAACTTCTTAAGAAGATTATTCAGCTCCATTAATTGTTCCTTCAGTTTTCATCTCAATACCTTTAATCACTTTCTCAATTATTTTCTCAAGACTCTCATTCCTACTCTCAGATTCTTTGTCAGAGTGATCTGAATTTTGAGAATGATGTTGTGATTGTTCTGACTCATGATTTGATTTCTCTTGAGATTCATCTTTGGACATATCCTTAGCCTCATTATCAAGACTAATAGTGGGAGTTGGCCTGTTTACATCTTCAATAAATAACTTCCAAATGGATTGTTTCTAGCCTCTTATTTATATATGCTTGAAAAGCCTCAAAGTCTGTTTTACAGAGCTGACTAGATGCATTTTTCAATACATCTGTGAACTTCTCCACACCTTCAAAGAAATCATTAAACATATCTTTTTCATTCAAGAAATGTTTACGTTTAAGCTCAATGGTGAAATTCTTAACCACATTATTAGGATCGTATGGCCTCTTTGGAATTAGAGCCAAATTTAATGAAGTGACATTTGAAATCTATTTGAATGCATGACCAATGTTGAAAAGGGGAAAAGTGCCACACTGTAAATGGAAAGTAGGCAAAATGGCCTTATTGGCATCTTTGAGTTGTTTGGATACGCCACTTACTAGAAGTTGGTAGGCAATTTTTCTAGCTAGGAGCTTGTCAGGAACATAATAAGGCAAAACATGGGGGGGAGAATAACTCCCAAAAATTATGATATAAGTGAAATTTTCTTCAGCAAACCATCTAGCAACTGGTAAAATGTTTGTGCTAGCTTCCTTAGACATCTTAGGGTATTTTTCATTAAAGATAATCTGATGGATGGGTAACATAACTCCATTGCAAATTTTATAGAAATGTAAATGAAAATCATATTCCCAAAGGGATCTGTGGCAAATATGAATTGGAGCGGGGTCCTGGCTTGTCCATTTCCATCCCATGGTAGGAAAGTTTGAACAAAAGAAAATTGCTTCCATAATGTAAGCACTCATGTAAAAGGGAGGTATTGTTCTAGCGGAAACACTTCTTTTGCTTCTGTAATCCATGATAATTCTGGCCAAATTATCAGACGGAATGCTTTCCCAATTCAAAACAGAGGAATTGACGATTGTGTCAATTAAAGGAACCCAGTCTATAGAAAACCTAGTGGTATTTGGTTTAGCAAACAACCTACATATTATTCTAGTTGTATAACAATAAGGGGAGGGTAATTATGCTATCGGGTACATGCCAAGTTTGTCCTACTTTAGCTTGCCTTGATCTTCTTTCCATCCCTTTATCACTTTCATGAGGTTTGTATTCTTCTTTGTAAAGCTTTGGATAAAAGCTTTATCATAATTCTTCTAAAGCATGGGCAAGTGGTACATTATCCGTAAATCCTCTACAGTGAACAAATTGATATTATCCATCTTAGAATTCTTGAATGATCTATTTTCTATGTTAAGGTGATCAATGACCCACTTTACCATATTTTTGTAGGGTAAAATCTTCAACCTCATTGTTATTTTGTGAAGAAATGAACATGCAACGTCAAAGTAGGACGGGTCTGAGGAAACTGACGCATCTATTATTACTATTTTCACTATTTCCCTTGGTTGTTCGTCCTAAAAAAGGTGGTACATTTCTTCCCATGAAGAATTTTCGCAATCCTTGTTGCAGGTTGTGTCTGAGAAAAACAAAGGCATGTATGTGTCTTCAGCAGCAGATGTTTGGTCAATTTCCTTGCCTTTCTTTGTCATTCCAGTTATTCTCACTTCGTTAGGTGGTTTCCTGAATTCAAGTGAAAAGAGTAAACTTAGATCTGAGATGAATAGAGAGAAGGATAGAGTTAAAACATCATAATCAAAATTCGACGCTCTATTATTCAAAACACGCTTCAAGCAAATATCAATCTTTTGAACCTTGCACCCATTAAATGTCGTTAATAACCCATAACTCTTTCTATCAAACCTCTTACACACCTTACGTAATATGTCTAATCTAGCGATCTAAGACATTAGATCTTATAACGGGTTGATTAGATAAGAATCATTTCACGCACTTGAATAATAAGTGTTAATGTTGCATACCGAAACTTTTAATAGTTACCAATCGGGTTTTTTTTTCGATAAATCTTGAAATTGTGATCTGCGCAAATTGCACATCGCAACTTATTGCGGTAATAAAAATTCCCACTTGGTTTCTCGTCGCGAAATGCAAAATGCGCTAAATATTCACGTTATTGTGCTTTATTGGACTTTAGGGTATTTATAATTGTTCCTTTCTTGTTTCGTTGGGTCCGACTCATCGCAACTTTCTCTGAATTGTTATAAGTTTGTTCTTTTTTAAAGGCGCGATGCGATTTTTCTTTAAAGGTTTTTTAAAGAATTTTCAATGGGGATTTTATACAATTTTGAAAAGGTTGAAGCGCATATCGCAATTCACAATACTTATATATGTTTTAACTTAACTAGCTTGTAAGTTATGTGATTTGCTGTGAGCGCTTTTGAAATTAAAGCAAAAAGTGGAAATACCTTTATTCCTAAAGTTTTTAAAACTTATGCTAAAATAAAATCATATTCATAAATTTCTATTTATTTTTTGAAAGGGTCCCTATTTATTATTAAAATAAATGGGGGGGTTTTGAATAGTACAACAGACCACAAGGTCAAAATCAGTAGTTGACAGACAAACAGATTTGTAGAAGTTGCAGGTCATATGGAGGAGAGGTAAAAAGATGTCTCAGTAAAATATCTTTTTGCCTATTAGTTATATTTTAGAATATCTCAATCTTCATAATGTTTTGGCTCGCACAGAAAGTTTCAAGTATCTTGTTGTGCATTTTTTAAAAGGAAACAGAGTGTTACCAAAATTTCCGGTAACATTACAGTTTTTGCGCAATTACAGGTTTTTACCGAAAGTTCCCGTAACATCTGTTTTAAATGATTTTTTACAGTTGTCAGTAGAATTTTCGTGTTATTCCAAGAATGATAAGGACTCATAATGATATGGACATGTCAAGTGATGGTTGATAAGTGGTTTTGATGTTGTTAAAAGTCACATTTAATGAAGATACATGGGTTTTGAAGAACCAAGGTCATGGAGAGACAAATCAGCAGAAAATAAGGTAGGTTGCCAGCACACTCAGCAACACAGTTCGAACTACCTTCTTTCATCCTATCTACATCTATCCTATTATTTATATTTCGATAGGATATGTATTTAATGTCCTATAACTCCTATGTAATGTGAGGGAGATTGGATCCTTCTTTTTAGGAGATATGGAGTTGGTGCCTCTCTCTATAAATATCATTTGTAAATTCCATTTCGTGGTGGGATTTTGGTTGACCTAAAGACTTTATCATAATAAAGAAAACTCCTTTTGTACGTCGTGTTGGAGGACTTTGTGTTTCAAGGACTATCTAATTGTATGGTGTGTTTCTCTTATTGTTTTATTCATCTGATTTATGAGTTGCAGCAACTAGCAAAGTATGAGTAAGAGAATTGTTAGAGGATCTAATAGTTAATTATCTACTATTTATTTTTCTACAAATCATCTATATGTTGTGTAGAGCATGTTAGTGAAGGTTTCATGAAGGATTTATGAAATTATTTATGCACGTATTATGATTTCTAAATGTTGTTTCCTTTACATAAAGCAAATTTTATGTAAAAGGCCACTCTTGTAGCTATGTGACTGATTTAGGATATGCATAATTCTTAGATTGAGTACCAGCTATCTTTCATCTTTCATCTATCATGACCTGCTCCCTTATAGTACAAATTTATCCATACAATTTATACTTGCCATAACTTTCCAAATGCATGAAGGTCTAAAAGAGTAGAAATCATTTCAAACTATTTAAGAAGCCATCCCACCATCCAAAATATTTTACTTTGAAACGAACTATGATGTGTAAGGCTTACTCCTTTGCAGTCAAGGAGTGACTCGTTGCGCTAACACTCTGGACACCATTCTTTCCTTATGACCCTCACTAATACTTATGGTTGTTAGTCCTGGTCTATTGCATGACACATAAGGATAAGTATTGTCCACCATCACTCCCTTTTAAATAGGGAGGATATCCTTCTCCTATTCAAGGAGACTCCTTTTACTCCCTCTAAAATCTAGAGGATATTCTAGACTTCCACAAGTTCTCCTACTTGTATTTCATTCTGCTATTGGTTCCTAAAAGCTTGCATGGCTCCCTCTTTCCTCTGCATCTCATTATACCGAGCATGCTTCCTTTCTTGGTATCATAGGCCTCAAAGCCATCTTCTCATGACAGGTTCAAGGTCATCCATTTTGCACATCACTTTCATCTTATCTTTATTCATGAAGGAATTCTATCAAGTCTTCCTAGACTTCATGTTGATCATAGTTTCCTTGAAAGTGATCTTCCTTCTCGTAGTACGAACTTTGAACTTCAGGTTATCTTCCAATCCAAAGATGATAACATATTGATATTTATAGTTTCCAAGTATCATAGACTGAGCTCCTCTCCATATTCTTCAAGTATTCCATCCACACATTTGAACTTGTCTCAAGTGCTATTATGAATACATGAAACATTCGTCTAGGTACCAGAACAACATATTAACTAGATAACCAATAATAGATATTAACAATAGATTTACCTCATCATGATGACCTTCTCAACAAGGCATCAAAATATTCTCACATGGGTCTGCCCTTTTGCATCCAAGTGCCAAAGGATCCAACTTTATTACCAAGTTTCCATTCTCTTCCATAGATCATGTTAGATGTAGAACATATAGATTATAATGAGAAATTCTTCAAGATTCCTTTATTTCTAGATTACATCAATTACATATTCCTAGGCATCATAATGACTAAATTTTCTTGTAGGATTTATATGAATCCTACCCAAAAGCTAAATATGCATTCCCACTGCTTTCATACAATAATGTAGATATTGTACCTTCATCATCTCATTTTTTAGGAGAAGTAGATCTCTTTCCTTATGAGACTGCAACCTGACCAACTGCAATCCATCATCCTTTAAGATAATTGTCATGATGCTTCTTCCAAGAACCTCCAAAGAGATGGTTCTTATAGGATCTTGAGGATCTACCTTAGCAAAATGAATGCCTCTAACATAATGTTAGACAATGAGAGGATGAACCTTATGCAAGTTGATCTCAAAATTTAAAATATTAGATGATGCTTATAAAGCAATCCAACCAAGTATACTCTAAATATGCTACCATCACATGATGACTTACCAAATAAAAGAATATAATGATGCATGCTTACTCCTTTAGTTATTAGTTCCTTCAGGGTCCTTTCAGTTCCCTCCATCCATCATGCTTATCCCTAATCAAGCACAAGGACTGTTTTGCTAGTCGATCCTTCTCATTTTGCTTCCTTCATTATGTACCTACAAAATTCACTAACAAGTACGACTAAGCAAAATAAAAGTACGAGAGCATGATACTGACCTAGGGTTTCATGGTTTTCATAGAAGGTTTTTTCCTAGGATTCTTAAACACAAACCGTAAATTCCTTTGATCTTTCTGATAGAAACATCAACCATAGGGTTTTTGATGTCATATCCTATATTTCAATTCCACCATCGCTCAAGATTACCATATATCCTAGATTATCAACAAACCCTAGAAATAAAAATTAAGGGTTTATGTGAGGGATCAATCATATTAGGGTTAGAGTTTCCACATGACTAGGGTTTCCAAATTCCAACTAGGGTTTACAAATCCTAGTTACCAACAACCTTCAACAGGATGAAGACTACAAAAAACTAGAATCAAACATGTCACAAAACCCTAATACATTTCATCTTAGACCCTTTGTGCATAAAACAATTATATACCTTAGGTCCTTCAAGCTCACTAGAAGTCTGCAACAAAGCCTTCTCGACCTACTAAGTTCAAAAGTGACACTTCAAGATGCCAATGCATGTTGCTTCCATCAAATTTTTCCTTTCAATGTTGTGGAAGAACATTATTTTCACGAGACAAACTATTTATTATTTAACAAGAGGTCTGATACCTATTTATGAGACACTTGTGGCCTTCCTTTTATTCAATTTAGTACTTCCAATAGTCTCAAAACTCGGTACCTTTGAATATTCTTCCTTAAAATTTTCCCCTCAAACTGGGGCTTCCTAATTTTACTATATATGATTTAAGAATAGGCCTATAAAGCCTTCCATACAAGTCGACCTATATTCTTCTAATAGGTTTTTCTTCTTACTGGCTAGAATGACTATTTATAGCCTACTGAAATTCAATTCATCCTCTCAAAAAAGGTGATTGCAGGTCATGACTCTTCTTTGCAAGATCTTCGTCCTTCCTTACAGGGCCCTTAGCCTAAATTAGGCCTCTTACCCTCCTTTCAGACCTCTAACAAATTATGATAAGGTTGTCTAGGATGAACCCTTTCGGTATTTTCAGGACTGCTTCACTTCTAAAGTTTCGACCTATCTTTATTAAGAGAAAAAGGTCGCATGACCTTGAATGGACTTCATATTTTCCTCAGAGATATGCCAAAAATTTCCTCCATTTTCTTTTTCTCCCATACACTACAATCTGGGCTATTTTCTAGTCTATAGTTAGGATTCTTCTGGGGATGCTTTCTCGGCCTCTTTTAAGCACTTATGATATTTGATCCCATAACCTTGGATTTAGCCTAGTGCACAGGCCTATTCCCTTTCCAATAATTTTCTATATCATTTTATTTTCCACAGGGATATACATCCCTCTAATCCACACTCAAATAGTCTCCTGGAAGCCTTGACACATGGATTAGTCAATCCAAGAGTTTCATTGTCCTCGTCCTCAAATATTTTCGGCCTATACACAGAACCTTTGGCCTCCTAAAGTAATGTACAAGACTTCAGCCTCTATGACAAAGATCTGATCTGTCAAAAATATGGACTTTTCAAGTTTGGTTCTTCCTTTAATTACTTTGGCCTTCGAGGAGATTGCAAGCCTCCAAACCACAGTGATCTCTTTAGCTGCCAATATCTTGACCTTATACTTGATACCATGTTGGAAAATAAATGAAGGAAACATATATTTAACTTAACATTTTTCATACATGACATTTATTTGTGATATTTACTTCTTCTTGATTATTAAGCTTATGTTCCCATCATCAAATAAATGCCAAGAACAATAAAGATCACATAAACACAAGATATAGGCTCCAAGCCAAGGAAAAACCCCTTCAAGGGGAAAACCCAAAATAACTTTCCCTTCTTATAGAATAAATCCAAGGAGACTTCCAAGACAAAAAAACAAGACCCTTAGATTCCTTCAAACACATAAGAAGACCAACCATATTACCCAAGGGATCTTCAAGGACAACATCATAGGAATTCACCATAAAAGTGTTCTTTTAGTCATCTTAGATTTGAGGTAACTCTTACAAGATAGATCATCCCTCCTACGCATGCCCTTGACCATCCTCTTACATACCTTTGTACTTCCTCTAAACCACAGACCTCAAGCTAAATAGTGTGAGCTTCTTGTATACCCTAATGGAGAGAGAAGTCATCCTTTTTTATAGTCTTTTGTGTGGCTCTTTAAGCCTACTTAAGGCCAAATTTACTGGTTGGTCGAATTGACCCCTTTTCGAGTATTTAAACTCTTATAATATACAAAATAATGTTTCTTTCTTTGATACATGTGCCCATAAGGGTCTTGCATAATGCAATGATGACCTTTGACTCATGACATACCCTATAAGCATACAATGGATGCTTTAACCTATTGACCATTGACCCAAGCATGAAACCCATGCTTTATAAATAATTTCCTTTTACATTTTTCTTTCTTCTTTTGATCAATACATAGAGATTACATCATTACATGGGACAAATGACAATTATGAAGATCGAAACTAGTTACATTCTCCAACACTGCCCACAACATGTAAGGAGGGGGATCCACTATTTTTACCACCTTGTTTTTCCGAGTTGTTACATGTCACTTTCTTATGAATAATAGAGCCCCTCATGGTTTTCAAAACAACTAGGGGGATCCCCTATAAGTTGTTTTGTTGCACAACGTTTAATAAAAAAAAAAATTTATTCCCCATAAATTTTGGTGGGCTACAACTTCTAACTTTGACTTTTGTTTTTTTATTATATATTTTTATTTACTTAAATTTTAATTCTAAATATAATTAATATAATTATTACCACTAATTTTTTTTTTGTAAGCTTGGGAGGACTACATCTTCATCATGTCCAATATATCACCTCGATCGGGGCGAGGAAGGAATTGAATCGGTGAATTCACATCAAGGACTTTAACAGAGCACCCAATCACCGTCTATCCAAGATGTCGTGTACAATTATTACCCCTCATTAATTTGTTAACTTTAATTAATATTAATCATTCTAATTTATATATATATGTATATATATTTGAATTATTATTATTATTATTTATTTGAAATGTGAATTAATACTTCATGTAGAAAATGGCTTGGGAGACAAGGTTAACTAGGTAAGGCCAAAAATTTTAATTGTAATATTTTTCCAAGAAAATGTTACAACATAGGCTACAACTAGGGACCCTTTCCCCCTGTGGGGTGCAAAGAACAACAAACCAAGTGCCTTGAACCTTTTTGGCATGGAGTCATGTCAATCTCACCAATGATTTTTGTCTTTACCGTGTATTTCGCAACTTGGAGATTACCGTAAAGAAATCTGGCATATCATTGCAAACTGAAATTGTTGAGAACCAAATTCTATACTAGTGTTTCTCCATTGGACTATGGAGTGATTATTCAACTAATATACCACACACAATCTGTTCAAAATGCAAGTTTGTTTAGACACACACCCCTACTTTCTTAAGCTGAAACATTGTCTTGTTAAGTATAATCATACTTCTAGTGTAACCATGTGAGTAGTGGATTATCTGATAGACCACCTTGTATGCAACTGAGAACATGACAAGAATTTACACGATGAAACAAAAATTCCATGAGCAACTTATACTTACGACTACAAATTAGTAAGCCGCTAAAATATGAAACATTGAAGAACTATGAAAACCTCATCCTCTATTGATGTCTGAAACTTTTAATCACTACAGAGAGGATGAAAGATATATTTTTGAAAGCAATCATTACCAAGCTTTTGAACTATGACAACATCAAATGCATTTGAGATCTTCAACCTATGGAATCTACAACCCATGGAATTTCCAAATAAACAAAATGGAGCCGCCGGGTGAAAGAAATGTAGCCAATGTGCAATGTCTAATATTTGTTCACCATTAAAGAATAGATCTAGTCTATCATCATTCTCCCGAGAAAGATCTCCTTGTTATTGTGTTCCCCGACAACGATGCCAAATGTTGTATCTATTTCTTGAAGGCAATCTTTGGTTGAAAGATCGCACCAAGAAATAAACTCACCCACTTTAGGCCCAAGTTAGCCCTTGAATTAGAGTGGACTCCCTCAAATGTTTCGAGGCTAATGACTATTCATGGCAATGAATAATAACCTTTTTATCACTATGACCAGATTTAGGGGTTTTGAGAGGTGGTTTCTTATGGTTTCAAATCCTTGCTTAAAAAAATAAAACCCTCCCTCTCAAGTCTAATTAAAGGGTTGACATTCAACTTTGACAAAGTAACATAGCTTGAAATACATGGGCATAAGACTTATGAAATTATCAACTAACACTTACACTCAACTTGAGCATTCATGTCATCTGATAAGGTTAAAAAGTGTGAAGAAGGATCTTCAATAGCTCAACAAAATATAAATCTCAATTGTGCAATACCAATAATCTAAAGATGCATAGGAGACCAAATCTTAACAATTTGTTTACTTGATCTGCCTAGTGTTGAACATGACCTAACATGACCTTGCAGGGGATGTCAAGGAGGTTGATTCTCAAGCTAGTCGTTCGCAATAATTGACATAATTTCAAAATATATGAAGAAAATAGAATGGACAATTACATATGAAACAAGTTCTGTCAAAAGTTAAAACCAAAGTGTTGAACATGACCTTATATGACCTTGCAGGTGATGTCAAGGAGGTTGATTCTCAAGCTAGCTATTTGCAATAATTGACACAATTTCAAAATATATGAAGAAAATAGAATGGACAATTACATATGAAACAAGTTGTGTCAAAAGTTAAAACCAAAAGCCAAGATTTACAAAAAAATACCAATCTTTGGGTTCACAAAAGCCAACCCTTTTCCAACCAAAATGAAAAAATATATAGAAAATTACAATCATGAAGTTGTTACAAGCTTTCAAGGATGAAGGTCTAACAATATACTAAAAATAAACAAAATATATGGTTTGTTGCAGGAAATATGGGACTACTAGAAAATCCTTTGCCTCAAACTCTCGAAATTCTCCTCCTCTAAATGCTAATTGATGTAATCTTAGAAAAATTCTTTGCACCATAAATTATTTATCTAGAAATAACATAAATATGTCTAGTTAATAGCAAAATTATTATATGGAAGTTCAATTTATTAATTTTTATTTCAATTTTAATCAATTAATTTACTACGACACTGTATAAATTAATTGATTTACTTTAATCACCAATTAATTACCAATTAAAACTTAATCTTAAATTAATTAAATTAAACCTAAAATTATTATCAATCCCAATGTAATAATCCACCCACATGTTTAAAATAATAGAAGATTAAAAAAATAACGGGGTCTGCCCACCAACATTCAAGGAGGGGGTCGTTATTTTTACCTGTGTTTTTCTTATGAATAGTGGAGCTCCCCATGGATTTCAAAACAACTAGGAGGCTATAAAGTGTTTTGTTTCATACGGTTTAATTAAAATGATATTTTATTCTCCCATAAATTTTGGTGGGCTAAAAAAAAATTGGTGCGCTATTATTTTTAACTTTGATTTTTGCTTTTGTTTTTTTATTATAAATTTTTATTTACTTAATTTTAATTTTAAATTAATATTATTTATTTATATATATATGAGTGTAATCATAATTTTTTTTCACTGGAATTTGGCAAAACAATTTTAAGAAGTAATGTGATTTTTAATTATTTTGAATGTATAAATAGATTCAACACTCTGAAAAATCTCTCAGTCATGTGAATTCGCATACAAGATAAACTTTTTGACTAGAATTTGGCAAAACAATTTCAAGAAATAACGTGATTTTATTATTATTTTGAATGCATAAATAGATTCAACACTCTGGAAATGGATTCAACACCCTAGAAAACCCCTCGAGCACATGAATTCTGCATATTAAACAACTTAAACTCAATTTCTAAAAAATGTGGATTAAGACTTAGTGTAAAAAATGGCTTAGGAGACAAGGTTATTGAGCTAAGGCCAAAATTTCTAATTGTAACATTTTGCCAAGAAAATGTTACAACAATAAGCATATTCCTTAATCTCAAGCAAACTATGAGAAAGAACAATGGTCAACCGTTAAGAAAAAATAAAAATAAAAAAAACCATTATCCTCAAATAAGAATAAAAGTGCACCATTTACAAAAAAATGTTCTATGCAACTCTAAAGAATTAATGACTTCTTATTAATGTGCTCTAACCACTACACACTACACCTTATCAACTGCTCTTCATGTCCCTTCCCCAAGGTTCACTACTTAGATCTATAATCCCATACGTACAACTAACATATATGAGGTTCTAACTCAAGAAGAGCCACATGCTTCAGTGGTAATCAATGCTTCTTCTATCAAAGAAACTAGCTTTGTAAAGAACGTGATTTGCACCAAGACACTGCAATTAAGATGATTGTGATTTATCGAGTACCAGCCTAGATCCATCTTAACTCCGGCTCTATCAAGCACCAAGAGGGATCATATCTCTCGAGGGGCAAACCTCTTTTTTGAGTACAAAACTCTAGGAAAATTTTGCACCTCGAGAGATTTGATCCCTCTCGACACTTGATAGATCCAGAGTTAAGATGGATCTAGGCTGGTTTTAGTCGTGTGTGGCCAAGGAAAATATGTCGATAATATGAGGAACATATGATTAATTTTGTGAATAATATGTAAATACATCTAATATTAATATAACCATTTTAAATATGCTAAATATGTCTGAGATTTATGGAGTCATTTTAATTTTAATTTTTCTTAGTTACCTTAGTTTGTTGAGATGATAAATATTGTAAAATAACTTTAATGATTAAATAAAAATTTTGAATGCAAAGTGACAATGTAATAATATTGAATGATAGAAAATATGAATAATAAGAATGTAGTCAATTACAAATAATCGTCATTGTCATCAATCTCAAACTATTTTCTTGTATTATTCTTATTGTCACCCTTATTAGTTTTGTCATATTTTCATATCGATTATATGAAAAGGAAAGTTGAAATTGTAAACCATTTAAATATTTAGCTCAAGTTGTTGTAGTAAACATCATACTGTCTCACTTGCTCTTCGATATTAATAAGTTTAATTACTATAACACAAAAATCAATGTACATTGTCAATAATTTTTTGTACTTACACTGAAATCAATGCACATTACTAATCCAATGACTTTAAATCAATGTACCATCATACATCAAATTATATCAAATCATAAATCAACATATCAACTGAAATCAATGCATCTAATGTAAGAAATCAAATAAGATTAGAAAACACCATCTAGACTGAAATCAATGCATTTATGCAAGTAATCAAATATGACTAGAAATCAATATCTACACTCCAATCAATGTATCTTGTGAAAGTAGGAAAATGTGATTAAAAACCAACATCTACGCTGAAATCAATGCATCTGATGCAAGTAATCAAATAGTATTAGAAATCAACATTTACACTCAAATCAATGTACCTAGTGAAAGTAGGAAAATGTGATTAAAAACCAACATGTACACTAAAAGCAAAGTATCTAGAGCAAACAATCAAATAGGATTATAAATCACCATCTACACTGAAATAAATGCATTTAGTTCAAGCAATCAAATAGGATTAGAAATCATCTAGATTGAAATCAATGCATCTAGTGCAAGCAATCAAATATAACTAGAAATAAACATCTACATTGCAATTAATGCATCTATTGCAAGCAATCAAATAGGATTAGAAATCACCATATACATTGCAATCAATGCATTTAGTGCAAGCAATCAAATAGGATTAGAAATCACCATCCACACTTAAATCAATTCATTTAGTGCAGGCAATCAAATAGGATTAGAAATAATTTACATTGAAATCAATGCATCTAGTGAAAGTAATCAAATATCATTATAAATCAATATCTGCACTAAATCAATGCATATAGTGCAAGAAATCAAATAGGATTAGGAATCACCATCTACACTAAAATCAATGCATCCAGTGCAAGAAATATTCTCCCCTCTCCCCTCCTCCATCTATATCTATATCTCCTGCCATCTCTCCTTTTTTGTCTCTTTAACACACCCTGCGAAACACATACTCTCTCTCACTCCATATCTATCAATCTCTTTGTCCCTCCCTCTTGGTCTCCATCTATCTCTTTACCTTCAACTTCCATCTATATCTTTATCTCCCTCTGTCTCTCTATATCAAGCCCAAAACAGACACTCTCTTTCTCCAATCTATCTATCTGTCTGTCCCTCCTCCTCTCCCTCCTACTACCCTCTCTCCCTTTCTCTCCATCTTCCTTATCCCTCCCTCTTTCTCTCTCTCTCTCCAGCTTTCACTCTCTATGTCTTTATTCTTACCTCCCTTGTAGAAATTATATGCACTAAGCATGCATATGTCCAAGATCCACTTGATCTCACACTATGTAACTTTATGCAAGATACTAAATCTATTCCACTTGTTAATCTTTTGCGGAAAAAATTAATTGCACACACATGTGAAGCATAAACAAAAATTATCAATCGCACATAACACAGTTTTTAATCGGGAAAGCCTAAAGCTGAAAACCCCAACTATATATTATGTAACATGGAGATCATATGACAATCTCATACAAGCATACAAAACTTATCACAAGCTCTCAGTACAGTACAATCATCATACACTAATCAGGCCCAATCTTGCAAATCCATGCACCGATCTTTGCCTCCTGCTAGCCTGCCTCCACTATTGAATCCAAGCTGATTACAAAGACCAATTCGATGTAATCCCACTCTCATTGACTGTGTAATTCTCATTGGAAACTCCAATGTGTGTGTGATGCAATCAATGCATCACTATAGTCACAACAGATAGTCCATCTTGCCCTTTCACCTATCTCTCCACTGGGTCTCCACTGGAACTGACATGCACTGTAGTTAACTGCTATATTGTTCACTTGATTAATGAGTTATTATTTATGAATTTATTAACTAATTAATTCACTCCACTCTCACTAGTGTATCATTCAGTTAGACTAGATACAACTAGCTCAACTGAGTCTAACTGAGTTAAACTTAATACAACTCCATAAACTACTATTCCAACTTTTTCATAACTCTGCCACTTGAGTTCTAACTGAGTCCTCCATGCATGAGCTCTAGTAAACCCTTAGGAATTGTGTAATTCCTTCAACCCATTGATTTTCCAAATCTGTATTCTGAAATTAAGTGCTCCAAGAGAATAAGTTGTTTTTTAGAGTCTGATTATTATTAAGGGCTAATAATAATCGACATGCATCTTTTTCTAGATCAGCGATCTATAAATAGACTTCGCCCAATATTCTAAAAATAGAATTTCATCTATTTTTTCAACTTGACCAACCATCCACAAATAGCCTCCTGCTACATATAGAATATGCTCACCATGTCTAAAAATAAACATACACCTAAAAATAGCTTGTGTGGGCTCCACTTAGTTTAGGTGATTATTTTCCAACTAGGATCAAGGATGGTGTTTCAGGATGCCTCCTTCACTATTTCTTGTTGCAATCTTCAACACTCCCTCTCAACAAGAAAGGACTGCCTTTGCATGCGACCTGCAACTCAATGCATTCACCCTGCAACTCCATGCATCTGCTCTGCAACTTTTGCTGCATCACTTTCGAAACTGAAAGGCTCCAAACAACTCAATCAGTATAATACATCTGTCATCAAAGTCTTCGACTTATGCTTAATTACTGCACATGTCTTCAGGAACCATTGCGTTGTTGAACTCTGCACCCATGCACTTTGCACTTGTTGTCAACTCTGAACCGTGCTCCAATATCCGACACTGTCACTTTGATCTGCCTGCATCAATCCAACTGATCATGCTACTGTTGCTCTGTGGGCTCCTCGTAGCCAGGTTCAATTCATGAGATCCACACCATCTCAATGAATCCTGCCCATAAATCTCCTCTTGGGATTACTCATGCATATCGCCCCACCTCTCACTTGGTGGTATAGCTGCATGCACTCCCTCTGCCCATCTGGCAAGAAATTTCTCTACATGAGTGGTTGCTCCCACTCCATGATCCTCATCTTGTGGCTGCTCCACATTCCGAGGTTCACTCTTACCTACATGCAAAACTTGCTCCCTCTCAAGCATCAATTGCATGGCTTTCTCACACTTCCCAACAGTAGGAAGCTCAGTATAAATCCCATCTACTTCAAGTCTGTAGAGATTCTTAGCTCAAATCCCAACCTTCTTGGCTTGCCCCATGGCTTTGAGTCTAAGGAACACCTTTCCTTTTCCAACTCGCGCACATTGTAATTGTCCTGCAATCACGAAATTTTCTAACAAAATAGCTGATTTTAAATCGACGATATCTCCCTCATCCGAGCTCCGACTCGACCGATTTTTTTTTTCAATTTGGGTATTTTTTCGTAAGGAATCAAAATATGCTATTATTTTCTAAAAAAATTTCACCAAAAATTTCAGATATTCTCTGCAAACTCGCGCGTCCACAAATTCCTGCTCTCATTCCATGTAGAAAATCTATAACACAGCTCCGATACCATGTAGAAATTATATACAATATGCATGTATATATCCAAACTCTCCTAATCTAACAATATTTATCTTCTTGCTAAATACAAAATCCGTCCACTATAATTCTTGCGGAAATTTAATCAACAATTGCAAAACACATGAAGCAATAAAAACAAAAAATTATCAATCGCACATAACACAGTTTTTAACCGGGAAAGCCTGAAGCTGAAAACCCCAACTATATATTATGTAACATGGATATCATATGACAATCTCATACAAGCGTACAAAGCTTATCACAAGCTCTCAGTACAGTACATTCGTCATACACTAATCAGGCCCAATCTTGCAAATCCATGCACCGATCTTTGCCTCCTGCTAGCCTGCCTTCACTACGCAATCCAAGCTGATTATAAAGACCAATTCAATGTAATCCCACTCTCATTGACTGCGTAATTCTCATTGGAAACTCCAATGCGTGTGTGATGCAATCAATGCATCACTATAGTCACAACAGATAGTCCATCTTGCCCTTTCACCTATCTCTCCACTGGGTCTCCATTGGAACTGACATGCACTGTAGTTAACTGCTGTATTGTTCAGTTGATTAATGAGTTATTATTTGTGAATTAATTAACTAATTAATTCACTCCACTCTCACTAGTGTATCATTCAGTTAGACTAGAGACAACTAGCTCAACTGAGTCTAATTGAGTTAAACTGAAGACAACTCCATAAACTATTGTTCCAACTCTGTCATAACTCTGCCACTTGAGTTCTAACTGAGTCCTCCATGCATGAGCTCCAGTAAACCCTCAGGAATTGCGTAATTCCTTCAGCCCACTGATTTTCCAAATCTGTATACTAAAATTAAGTGCTCCAAGAGAATAAGTTGTTATTTAGAGTCTGATTATTATTAAGGACTAATAATAATCGACATGCATCTTTTTCTAGATCAGCGATCTATAAATAGACTTCGCCCAATCTTCTAAAAATAGAATTTCATCTATTTTTCCAACTTAACCAACCATCCACAAATAGCCTCCTGCTACATATAGAATATGCTCACCATGTCTAAAAATAGACATACACATAAAAATAGCCTGTGTGGGCTCCACCTAGTTTAGGTGATTATTTTCCAACTAGGATCAAGGATGATGTTTCAGGATGCCTCCTTCATTGTTTCTTGTTGCAATCTTCAACATCCCTCTCTCTCCCCCTCCATCTCCATCTCTCTTTCCCTACCTCTCTTCACTCTCTCTCTTCCTTTCTCTCCCACCTCTCTCTCTCTCTCTCTCTCTCTCTCTCTCTATCTTCACCTTCCAACTTTGTTACTATATACCTCTATCTCTCGTTCTCTCCCCCATTTTCTCCATCTCTCCTTGTTTGTCTCTTTACCTCACCCCCAAACATACACACTCTCTCTCCATCTCTCCCCTGTCACTCCCTCTCTCTCTAAAATACTCACTCTTTATGTCTTTATTCTTCCCTCCCTCTCTCCCCATCCAGCTCCTTCTCTTTATCCCTCCCTCTCTCCTCATATCTCCCTCCCTCTCTCCTCCTCTCTTTCAAGTCCCCTCTCTTTTCCTTCCTCTCTCTCCCTTTCTCTTCTACCTCCCTCTCTCTTCCCCCATCTCTCTCTCTCTCTCCCCTACAATCCTCTCTCTTCATTTCTCTTTTACCTCCCTCTCTCTTCCCCCATCACTCTCTCTCTCTCTCTCCCCTACAATCCTCTCTCTTCCCCCATCACTCTCTTCCTCTCTCTCACTTTATCTCCTGCCTCCCTCTATGTGCCTCCCTCCCCTCGATGCTCTCTCTCTCTTCCATTCAATCCTCTCTCTCTCTCTTTGCCCTCCAATCCTCTATCTTCCCACACCACTCTATCTCTCTCTCCAAAAATGTTACTATATCCCTCCCTTTCTCCTTCTATCTCATTCTCCCCCCCTTGTCTCCATCACTCCTTCTATGTCTCTTTATCTCACCCTTAAACATACACACTCTCTCTCTCTCGTCACTCCCTCTCTCTCCACTTGTCACTCTCTATGCCTTTCTTCTTCCCTCCCTTTCTCCCTCTCCAACTCCATCTCTCTATCCCTACCTCTCTCCTCCTCCTCTCCTCCTTCCTCTCTCTCCCTTTCTCTCCTACCTCCCTCTCCCTTCCTCACACACACTCTCTCTCTCTACCGTACAATCCTCCCTCCTTCTCCCTCCCTCTCTCCTTCTCTCTCCCACCTCCGTCTTTATGTCTCCCTCTCCCTCTGTTACCCTTCTCTACCTCTCTCACTCCTCTCCCTCTCTCTCTCTCACTTCTCCTCTCCCCTCTCCTTCAGTTTACCTCCATCTCTCTCTTTCCACTCCTCCTATTTCTCCACCTCTATCATATTGCTTTGTTCTTCCCTCCCATATATATCTAGAATTAATATATATATCATGAAATATTAATATATATTATAATATAACAAATTAATATTGTATTAATGTAAAGTTATTAAATTCAATAATATTAATATTTAATATATTAATATGAATATTAGATTTAACAATAATATTAATATTAATAATTTAATATTAATGTTAGGGTTAATAATGTTTTTTTTGCATGCTATTAATAATAATTTGGTACATGGCATTTGGGCCATAGACTTCATATATAATTAGATGTTGATTTCTAATACTATTTGATATATTTTTATTTATTTACCTTACCTCTTTATACCTCTTATATATATATATATATATATATATATATTATTTTCCATACCTTTTTTATAAATATGGTATTTGGACCATGGTATTTGTCCCAGGGTGTTAATAATAATTTGTCCTATGGTATTTGGCCCATGGGCTTCACCTAAATAAAACCTCTTTTTTTAAGTTTTTGTAAATATAGAAGTTTATGGAGTAAATATAAAAAAAAAAGGTTTTATTTATTTACCATATTTCTAGTTTATTTATATTTATATTTATTTACCACACCTGCTGAGTAGTATAAAAAGAGGTTTTATTTATTTATCATAACGCTAGTTTATTTATATTTTTATTTATTTATAGTATTTTTTTTAATGAATTTTTAATTAATTATTTATATGGTTTTGTAAGTTATTGTTTAAGTCAACCTTATTTAGATTTTTTTTGTTAGGAATTTTGCTTCTGTGATCCATAGATTTTTCTTTTTAAATTTTCGTTAGTTTTTGTTATTTTGGTTTCCTATATACTTAACTGGATTGTAGAATACGCCTCTCCACTAAATCACTACAAAGAACAACTCGACTAAGCAAAATCTTTACATAATTTAAAGTTGGTTTTATAAGTAATGAAGACATTGATATGATTTCAAAGTGAATGAAAACCAAATTTCATAATGCACTAATGTGACTTCCACATGTTTTATCTATATATATATGCAGTAAAAAAATGGGGAATTAATAAATTTACTACTTAAATAGATAATGAATCGAAACGCAAGGAATTAGTTACAATAGAATGAGTAAAAAATGCAAAATAGTAGAAAGTGAAATAAAAATCACATTGGTTTCAAGTGATAAGATCACTTAGTAAAAATGCATATGGTACTCTTGGAACCTTTATATAATTATATAGATCCATTTACAATTGGAATGGGCAAACATTTTATATTAAAAAATATATTTCTATTAAAGACATCGCTACAAAGTTATCATGAATGGTACCAAATTCCATAATTTTTGGAAATTAATTGCTTGTTTTTAATTTGAACATTAAAGTTGGTGTGGTCAAATTTGATTGGTAGAAATGATAGGTGTGTCATTATCCTTAATCACAAGAGTACATAGATGTAGGAATTTTTTTTGAAGTAAAGGTAGTGCAAGTGATTGCAGTTATGTCTTCATTCAATTTGTGTTGTAGCACTTGTCTGTTTATTAGATGCATTTGTTTATGCTACTTTGCAATATCATCAACTATATAAAATCGATCATAGCCAAATTCTTATGGGCGGGTACTAGAGAAAAAAATAAATCCATCTCGTGCAGTTGGATGCAATAACATGAAACAAAGAATATGGGGGTTGGGGACTCAAATACAATAAATTTTTTTGGTTGGGAATTGCTAATTAGGAGCTTTTGGATGGCGTTAACAAGGAAGGGCATTTGGCAGGATATTATAAAAGGAAGATATATGAAGATCATGTCGTTCTCCCAATGGTTTAGATCTGGATGTGACAAGCCACCGAAAGATTCACACATCTGGAATGGTTTCCTCAAAATCAACTCTTGGCTTTTAAAAGATATGTGCTGGTCCTTTGCTTCAGGAAACCAAATCCTCATCAACATTGACCCTATTCTTAGTATGAGTAATTACTACTCACCTAAAGTCATTTTAAATACTTTGCACACTCTTGGTTTTTTCTTCTTATCACAGGTAATTGTGGATACATCAAACAATATCTCAAGCTTTGTTTGGAAATCAACAGAGAATATTGGGCTCAGGGAACAGATGGTAGAAACATGGGAGAGATATACCCACAATCTCAGGATGTCTGGTATTTTTGTTCACAACGAAGAAGACAAAATATATTGGAATGGTGACTTGAAGAATGAAAATTTGATTGTGGTTGAGGCATACTCTTTCATATACTATGATATTCAACCCGAGGTTCCTAAAAGTTGGTATGCTAACATATGGCGTTGGAACATTTCAACTAAGTTGACCTTATTTGACTGACTAACATGGAAGAACCAAATCCTTATTGTTGGCAACATCATAAAATGGGAGATGCATGGTTCAAACTACTGCCTATTATGCAGGGGGGCGAAGGAGGACGTCACACATCTAATTTTACAATGCTCGACTGCAAATGCTGTTTGGTATGGTGTTACACAATCCCTTACAATTCCATATAATGAATATTTTCCTTCAATAACATATTGTTTTTCATGGTGGATAAACATAAACCATGCCTATAGAACTCTTCCCTGGTTTGTGATTTGGGGAATATGGTGAGCTCACAATGACCAGATCTTTGAAGGCCAGTTTGTCGAGATAGACATGGTTGTGTCTCGAATTTGTGCTCATTTTCATGAATACAACCAGAAGGGGTCTGTTTCCAAGCGAGACAGGAACCTACAGAACCACAACAACTTGTTATTCCCTACTATTTTTTTTTTTTTTTTATAGAGCAACACAACAAAACATATGTGGTTGTGGCATTGTTTTGTTATTGGATTCAATAAGACAACTAAATATATATTGGAGCCGAGAAAATGGGGATAACACTCGTGCTGAAAATATTGCTTTGTGGGGTCTAATATACTTTGCAAAGAGGATGTAATTGACACACATCAATATCCTAGGCAATGCACAAGTAGTGACAGACTGGATGAATGATAAGGAAAAAATCAGTATTCCAAATCTAACAAACTAGATGGATCATATTGAAACCTTAAAAGTATCTTTCTCGAGTATCACAATCAAACACATATTCAAAGAATTAAATTCTCCTACAAACTCCCTTTCTAAAAGAGGTATCAATGCAAATGCGGGTGTTTTCTACTACAAAATACTCAACAAGGGAGAACTCTAGGAACATGGCACGCTACAACTTGGATTAGACTCAGGAAGATGTTTTATATTTTATGCAACCTATGCTACTTTACTTTTTGTCTGTATATAATCGTCTGGATAGAGTTATGTCCCCCATGGAAGGGTATTGATCAAGATAAGAACCTCCATAACATGTTTTTTTGAACTTTAAGAACTCTACATCTTTCTTTCAATTTTGGAATTCTACATCTTTCTTTCAATTTTGGTTTTGGATCCCTATGATTAGTGTGTCTATGTCTTAGATGGTTTTAATAGAAGTGAAGAGTTGTTTTAATGTTTATAGTGATTGCCTTCCAAGCTTTAGAGACACCATATAATTTAGACATTAATGAAAATTAATAACACTACCTTCCAAACTTTAGAGACACCATATAATTTAGACATTAATGAAAAATTAATAACACTGCTGTAAATTAAGAGTAACTCATATGTTTATTAATGACAATATAAAATAAGAATTAGTCATGTACAAGAGAAGAGAACTAATAGATATACACTTTCTCTTAAATTAATCATCAAAACAAATTTATTACAAATTTAAATAAAAAATAAAATAAATTTAACTAATATTTAATTTAATATATATATATATATATATATATATATATATATATATATATATATATATATATATATATATATATATATATATTTCAATTTATAATTTTTTATTAGAATTCCCTCTTAATTTTTTTAATCCTCGAAGATAATTCAAATTCCTATATACATTTTTTAATTAAAACCGTATTTTTAATATTCCATTTAAAAAAAAACCATCCAATAAATAAATACTTAATTAAAAACATAAATAATTCACAACAACTTTAAATCAACCACATCTCACAACATTTTCTAAAATTCCTTATTAAATTTTTAAAAAGTTATTTTTATAAATTTTTAAATCTTTGGATTTTTTTATTTTTTATTTTATTTTATTTATTTATTTATTTATTTATTTTTTTGCTTAAATTCATGTATTATATATATTTACTCTTAAATCATCCTTGAGGTTTAACCATTTTAAATTCAATTTGGATCTTAAAAAAAATTTAAAAAACTTCATACTTTTAACATCTTTTTTTATATTACATTATAGTGGTAAAGAAATACGAATTTAAAATTAACCTTTGATCAAATCAAAACGGGCAAAGTTTTCCCGGTGCCACACATGCACGACTCCCGAGGGATTCCGGTCCCCACTTCAATGAAAATTAGGTAGCTCTTGCGAAAGAAGGCTTGCTCGCTTCTAAACTCCTCCACTTGGCCAGAATGATTGTGTGCGAGAGCCTACAAATCCTTTAATTATAATCGGGGATTTCTCCATATCTCTCTCAATTTTAAGATAAATAGGTTTTTCTACATGTCTTAATTTTGTGATTGCTTGCATACGGCGCATGCTTTGACTTTTCTCTGTCAATTTAGTCCGTGTATCCTTTCAATACCAAGCTATTGCAATTCGATTGAATTTGCGGTGCGATTAAGTCCTTGATTCCATGCTTTTTTTAAGCTTTTCTTTTTGATTCTGAGAATGGTCTCAATTAGATGGCCATCGAAATCAATTACCTCATATTATATTTACATTAAATTAACAGGAGGCGTAGAAATCCCATAAGCCTTCGCAGACAGCCTTGTTACCTGGAACAACCAGAACTCTGCTAGTCGTTCGATCAATCAGTTTGTTTTTAGCAATATTCAGGTTTATAATTGACACTTTCATCAATTCTTATTTATTGAATTTCTATTAAATTGATATCCAGGCGTCGGGTGGATTATTCATATGGGTATGTTAATTGGGGATTCAGTAATTCTGCATCGTATGGTCGATTCTGACATTTATTATGACATTAGTGAAAGTGAGATTTCGCCTTTGATATTAAACGTAATATTGGAAATTGGTCTTACTTGTAAGTGACATTGCTCTGTGTTTCATTTGTTAGTGAATTCTATCTATGCTCGATTTTGCCAAGTGCTTGTATACCTACTGTGTACATATACCTTGCCTGGATAATCTTCCATTTTTTGTCAAGCTATTTAACAAAGGCCTGTTACCCCAATAAAGAGCCAAAATCTTAGGTGACGCAGAACCATTACCAAAATGAACATTGAGCCGCTGTTAAACTCCAGGAAGAAAAATACCTTTAATCTGTCCTTGCATATGATCAGGTTCAAGGAGGTACTCCTGTGTGTATACTCGATCCCATACAGGTAGGGAGCTTAAGGGCACCCTTGCCGGACCTTTGGAAGGGGATGGCCTCGGTGAAGGCCCTTAGCACATAATCTGTTTGACGACCTGAGAAAGGGTCCTCACAGCCCGCATTGAGAAGCTTTCGAAGCCTAGCCGATTCAACATATCTAGAATAAATCGCATTCAATTCTATCATAGGCTTTGTCAAAATCTCTCTTGAGGAAGGGCACCTTTTACCTAGTTTCCCTTGCCCACCTCATGCTTTCTCTTGTCATCATGTGATTGTCCAGTATGAAACAAGCCCGAATAAACCTCTGTGTTAGTCACATTTGGTATAAAGTTGATCGTTCCTACGTTAAGCTGTTCTCCCATATGTTTTATTTCAAGAGCTTATTGGCACATCCTTCAATAATCATCACCAATTGCGGGCCATTCCATCCTTGGAGATTTTCCCTCGGCCATGCCATGCAGGGCCTTGAACAGTTCATCGCTATCTAAGGGCAAGACAAGAAAGACCACTACTTGGCAGAATGCGCTAGATGAGCTCCTTGGCTTCGTGTCTAATAGCATACAAACAATTAAGGTGAAGATCCAATGGAAGTGAGTCTAAAAGTTTTCCCTTATTTTTCTCCATCTTCTGTCTGCGTAGTTGTTGTTCCTCAAGGATCAAAATCCATTTAAATGCTTGTTTTCCATTCAAATATGGGAAGTGCATTGTCGTGGCATCATTTCCGTCTTTGTCCGATTTAATCCGTGGTTGGATTCTAGCCTCTTTAGCTATGTGTTTTTCGTAAACTGAAATGTTACTCCAATCACCAACTTGGCTTTGCTTTTTAAGATTGAAAAATCCTGCCCCAGGTCTTCTCTAGCTTGAAGCTGTCTGTTGGATTGCAACTTCCCACCAAAAGAAAGCAAGGGGTAGGTCTCCAACCACCGTTGTGTCACTTTTTGTCACATTTGGCATAAGTTTGATAATCCCGGCATAAATTTGTTCTCTCTTATGTTTTGATTCAAGAGCTTCTTGGCACATAAATAATCATCACCGACCACAAACCATAAAGACAAGTAAAAATCACAAGGCAACCTATCCAGACCTGGAGATTTGCCCTTGTTCATGTTCTGCAGGGCCTTGAACAGGTCATCCTTATCTAAGGGTTGTCAATAACGACTGTTGATGCCAGGTAATTTTAACTGGCACAACACACTAAATGAGTTCCCTGGCTTCATTTCTAGTAGCATCACAACGAAGACCTGATTTCTACCCCTTCTTTTGTTTGCACTCCATTTTGATCCATAAAGGCCAAAGTCCATATAGAAGCTTCTATTTGCTTCAAATATGGTAAATAAATTGTGGTGGCATCATGGCCCTCTCTGTCCAATGATTTTGAGCCCCTCTGGCTTTGTATTGTTCCTAAACTTAAGTTGTTGCTCCAAATTACCAACTTGGCTTTGCTTTCCAAGATTGAAAAGATTCCGCTCCAGATATTTCCTAGCTTGGCTTAGCTGTGTTCGGAGACAATGCTCCCTTGCACACTGATTTTGAGCAATCATGTAACCTTGATCCCAAAGAAATTTTATTGTCCTTTGTATTGCAGCTTTCCAGTAAAGGATTCAATTGAAATCATGCATGTAGGCAAGGAACAAGATCCCAAACGCTGGAGATAGCTTGTACACACTTTGGATATTCAAGAAAGGAAATGTTCAACTTGTATTGCAGAGAAGAACTCAAACTTAGCTGATTGAGCTTCACGCCATTCTGGGGAGTTGAAAAGGTTAAGTGGCTGTTGGATAGCCACGACATTTGGCTCTGGAGTCTGAGCGAGTTCCTATCTCAAAATATTCTTTCTCTCCTTCCTGGATGAGTCCATTTAACTGCATTATATGTGCCTCTATCTGGAAACCCAAACATTATTGATTTACTCTAGTCTCATCCAGGGTGAAGACTCCTGAATTGAAACTACATTCTCATGCATGAGTGCTTGTACCTTGAAGTAGATATCTCATTGGGCTGTTCATGATCATATGCATTTTGTTTTCAAAATTATTGGCATCTTGAATTTTATTATTTCCCAACCAACTTTCAAATCCCACATGGCATGATAACAAACATGCTTCCCCCGGACAATTTAAATGCTTAGAAGTTAACAAGCCTAGTGAAAGAAATCTACCTTTAACACTTGGACTATCTCGTCGGTGCACTCCTTAGATGACTATATCAGTTTCTCTAACATTCAGGGCCGTCTTTCAGAAACTTAACATAAGAATTCTTGCCTCATATAGGTGATTCTGATTCCTAGCAGTGTGTGGTAATGCATTATCTGCCTGTTCTTGCTAATTCTCAATCGTTTGGAGGATTGACTATTCTAGCTTTGAGGAGTGTCATTCTAGTAGATGTGTAAGTTGTATGTCCATTTACAGGATTGCAGATAAGACAGGATTGTCCTAAAAGTCAAGGGCCATTGTCTGCTTGTATTGTCTAATATCTCAAACAAAACAAAGATCCCCATTTTGTACCTGTTAGAAATTGGGAAATATTAAGTTGCATGAGCCTTTTGTTGTTTGTGAATTGCATGCCAAAGTGCTTGCTTATTTCTATTTATGTATCCGTCAGTCTAAATTTTAGTAAGCAGATCTTAATTTGTTGACATGCCTTGTAGTCTTCTAAAATTTCATTCCTTTGTTTTTCATGATGTCAAAGTTGGTACGCAAAGTGCATGTTTTCAAAGTCACATACGCCAGCAGCATGAGGAGGAGGATCTATCATGGAGATGTTGGTGGCCAGGCATTTGAGTATCATGAATCAGCAGGCCATGAGGGATTAAATGAACCCCTTATTAATAGTGATAATTATGGCAGTTCTGAAAGGTTCTGGGATGTAAGTGCACGCCAGTTGACATTTTCAAGTAGGTTATTTTGGTGAATTGCAGTGATGAATTCAACAGGTTTATTCATAAGAAAGCCATTTCAAGACCAAACTAAAACTAACTATGGTGCATACAATTCATATGATTTTAATTGATAAATTCAAAGGGATAAACAATAGTTAGAATTGCACCAGTGTACAGGTATGACTTTTTGTATACCATTGATTTTCAAGTTGCAGGATCATGATGAGGAATATGATTGGAGAGAGAAGAGGAGAAAAGAAGAGTTAGCTTGGACAAATATCTTTTCCCGATTGATAGCACAGTGGGCTCAGTGGTTTGGTAAGTTCTAGCTCTGTGTTTTATGATTAGAAGGGTTTTGGATAGTTGATGACAACTCAAATGAAAGTGTGTTTTAAATCTTCTCTTATTTAACCATAACAAACTCTAATATTTGACCTTTACATTGTCTTAGATTCTTAGTTCCCCTAGGCATGGTAGCGAGAGGGATCTGCATCTAATGATCTCCCTCCCCGATACAAAGTATTGCCCTCAACAAAAAATAAAATAAAATAAAACAAATATTAAATTTATAGTGGATTTTTCATCACGATTCTTTATAACTGGTGATTGTACTTGCAAGGATTTCCTTCCTATAATATGATGTCTTTAAAAAAAATAAAAATGATGTCCGAGCCTTTAATTAGAAGTATAACTACTCTGAAGCAGTTTTTTTGGTTTGTTTTTAATGTTCCTTTTCTCCTATTTCATATTGCAATTATCTCCAATGGTCCACCAAATTTTCAGGAGGGGGGAATGCAAGATTAGGGAGAGATGCATGGGAGATGAGTGGAAGCACCCCGAAAGTTTGGGGAAATTCAGTGGGGATAGGGGGACATTAGGATCCCTATCATAGGGGTCCTATTACTGCTCCATTTAGCGGATTGCTGAAGATCATACAATCCACTATGGTCGTCAAACATCAGATGGAGGCCCATTGTCACCTCGACCTAGGTGCCCACTCTTTAAGCCTCAACTTCCATCATTTAGGTCTCCTCTAGGCATCCTCCACTTTTGAATGAATTCCGACGGTGTTATTTCAAATAAATTGATGCCCTAGCTATCACACCAAGAGGGAACCCTTGAAGTTGCTTTGAATTGGGGATTTCTTGAAGGTTTGCACTTTCTAATTCATCATTCAAAACCTTTCTCTTAGCTATATGTGATCATTGATTGAGCCTTTACCAAGGTATATCTCTCAATGCTTGGTATCTTATAGTATTTCTCTCAAGGGCTTTTTTGTGGAAAGTCACCCTGAACTTCTCCCAAAGTTCACAATTTAATTGAATCTTTCCATTGGATAAGCCATCCTTGCTTCAATTTGAACCCTAGTATAAACACTTCAATCACAAGTGAGGGATTTTGGAAGTTTTGATCTTATGCATTCATCATTTTTGAATATTCCTAAGCTCGAGGTCATCCTTCATAGGTCTTTCTTGGGGATACTTTCAACTTTTCTTTAAGTATTTGACCCATTAATTAAGCCTCTCCTTTGAATGGGCCTAGGAAATCATGTTATACCTTGCCATTGACCCTATCATTCAAGTGATTTCCTCCATATCGGGACTCCTCCCATCAGTGAAAGTTCATAAAGAGTAGGGGACATCAACTGAGGTGACAGTGGGTCCTTGTCCCGTTGTTGCCATTTGGTCTAGTAGTTGTCCCTTAGGAACCCCTCCTAGGGCCCCCGCTAGATTGAGCGATAACATTTTTGGCGCTGTTGCCGAGGACACGTGACGTGTGCCTTTTTCCCCATATGACAATATTGACATATCATTCTTGGCAACTCCATTGGAAGAACGAAGCCCTAGTTCTTCATTGAACTTCAAAGTCAATGCTTGTAGGGTGAATCAAGCATCTCTCAAGGCACTTCAAATTCACCCTAGCGACTCCATTGGAAGAACGAAGCCCTAGTTCTTCACTAAACTTCAAAGTCAATGCTTGTAGGGTGAAGCAAGCATCTCTCAAGGCACTTCAAGTTCACCCTGGCGACTCCATATCTAAAATCTTATGAAGATTTGCATAAATGGATCATTGAAGAGGCCTATTTTATATGTTTCAAGATTATAACCTTCAATCCAATGATCATGACAACCAAGGGGAGTTTGATTCCCCCCTTTATGGATCTCTTGGGAGCCATAAGATTGAGGAGCCTTCCCAATGCCCTGAAAGGGGGTTGTGGTTCTTCCCAAGATACAACAATTGTAGTCCACCTTGTTCCTTCCTCAATAATCAGGATAATGTGATTGTGGATGTGCCTGAGCAATCTATCTCTTTATGCCATGAGGAGGATATTGCTCGAGCTTGCTATTCATAGAAAGTTTATGAGCTTGGTTGTTGAATACTCCATATTCTTGTTGCAAGAAAGATTGCACAAGATGGATTTTTCTTTTCCCCCCTCATCCATGATCCTTGATGCATGGTCCTCAAATGTTCTCGCCCCCCACCCTTACCATTCATCGAGCAAATCTTACAATGGGAAATGCAATGTTTGGGTCCCCTGCCTCATAATGGTTCATAAGGGAAATCACTTTTATATTGACTTAATCATATGTTGGCTGCATTGGCTGTATGACTATACTTAGCATTTGCACAATGTATCCATGCATGTTAGAGTAGGATGCATTGCATATTGATTTTTGCATGCTAACATCACCATATTATGTTCTCATGCTAGATTATGTGCATTTAGATTATAGTTGCATTTTGAAATAAATTTTATTTCTTGTTGATTTTTATGGCCTAACAAAAGCATGGGCAATCACAAGACGTCGCGAAAACATGCTGCCCCATCACCCGTGTGCTTAGTCTTTGATGTGCAGGTAATAGGTATGCGTGTTGAGATTTTGTGTAGTTGGGGTAGCATCGAGTGTGCTCTAGCCATGAAACTTTGTGAAGGGGCTAAGAAACACATAAACTCCAAAACCCAGAAAGCATTTGGAGAAATTTCATCTGGTGTTAAAGTTATTCAAACAATTAATTATTTTAATGTATTCCCTAAGTCTAAACTTAGGGAAATTAAATAATTAAAGTGAATTAATTAACACATGTGTTGAAATGTTCTAAATGACACATATCAAGCAGTCTTTTAATCTCAGCTGTTGATGAGTGTTTTAATCTCGGGTGTTGATGTGTTCAACGAAAAAGTATAAGAGAAAGGCTTGAGGGTCAGCTGGAGACACACACACAGATGCAGAGCTGAGAAGCTGAGCTGGAATTCTAGGGCAGGGTTTGCTAAGAATTTCTGGAGGAGTTTTCTGCAGTGAGGGGTAATATTTGGCTGAGGGGATGATCTGATCCCAGAGCCAAGAGTCAGCAAGAGGCAGAGGAGCAGCTTTCAGGGACAACGTAGAGGAGCAATGGTAGCAGCAGCAGCTGCGCAACGCAGGCTCAGGAGGGGCAGCGCTATAGCTTCAAAAGGTTTCCACAATTACGCAAAGGTCTCTAGAGGCAGCGTAAGGACTGCGTCACCCACTCTGGTGTTACACAGTCCCCTTTTGAGCAGAGCAGAGGCACGTAGAGCCTAGCAAGGCTGACACTGGGGCTTCAGTGGCAGCACTGGGGTTTCTAGTGCTAGATCCAGGCTGAGTCTTGTAAATCCGTTTGAGGGTGTGGATCAGTTAGAATCTTGGTCTCAGAACAACAGGTTAGCTGCAGATCTACTTTTTCTCTGTCGGGTGAACCAGTTTTGGTGCCCAGATTTGCTGTACTTAGAATCTACTTAATAATAATAAACCCTCATATCCGCTGCACTGGTTATCCGACATTGGGTTTTTTCGGGGACTTATGTCCAAAAATCAGTGTGTCACTTTGTTTGAATGAGCATAATATTCAGTAAATGATCTGCATGTGTAGGCTGTTAGTTGTGTTTACTTCGGTATTTTCTGAATATTATTTCTGAAGATAACTTGTATAACTTAATCAAGTAGGAAAAGTAAGCCATGATACTACAGTAGGATTTTTGCATAACTGTATTCAGGAATTTTCACATGGTATCATAGCAATAGCAGATCAAGCTAAATCTCTAGCAAATCAGCTGAAGTATATTTTATCTGTAGGACAATAGCAGAAGTAGCAGAGATCTGGAAGGGGAAGCTTGGCAGCAGGAGGACGCAAACCCAGGAAGGGGTGGTGCTGCAACTACAAAAGGCCATTAGGCTTACGCAAAGCCTTCCCAAGCCAGCGTAAGGACTGCGTCACCCATTCTGGGGTTACACAATCCACTTTTGAGCAGCACTGAGGCTACGCTGGTCCAGTCAATGGGACGCAATCCAGTCATTCTTCCTGTTGTAGAGAAGTCTTTCCAAGATCCGAAAGCAGTGCTTCAAATCTTCAGCAGTGCTGGTGTGGTGGAGATTTTGCTGGTGCAGAATTAAGCCTAGCTAAGTCAACAAAGAGCGGGAGGAAGACAGTCACTCAGCAGATCTGAGCCAAACAGATCTGAGATTCGATCAGGAGGGTGATCGGAGAGTACTGTCCGATTGTGTTTGGCTAAAGATTTCCCGAAGGGAAATTAGTTGTTGGAGGGAGCAACTACTATAGAGGGTTTTCTAATCACCAAGAAACCCAGATCCAACATTTTATGTTCAGTATTGCAACAGAAAGAGGGAGAGGAGTATCTGTTCTGATAGATCTGAGCAGATGGCGCGATATGGATTGAGAGATTAGGATAGGTTGGATGACATGTACAACTTTGTTATCTGGAGGGCCTGAATCTTGTTAGTTCTGGATGAGTATGACCTCAAAGATCATGTAGAGAAAGTAGCTGTGCCAACCAATGCAGATCCTTTAAAGAAGTACGAAGAAAATCAAGCGCGAACTGAGCGTTCGATCATGGACGGAGTCAAAGACCACGTCGTGCTTCATATTATCGGCAAGAATACGAAAAATGAGATGTGGGTAGCATTGGACACGATGTCTCAGGGAGGCTCTGTCCAAAGAAGGATGCTTCTGGAGAATCAGATGTGGTTGTTCCAAATGATGAAGGGTGAGGAGATAGATCCATTCCTCTTCAGACTTCAGACTATTCGAGATCAACTGATTGCCATGGGTGCAAATCCGGATGAGGGGCTCCTAGTGAGGACTACCCTAAATGTAGTCTTTGAAGAAGGGGAAACGTTTGTCCAAAGCATTTTGGGCAGAGCAGCGTTACCATCATGGGTAGAATGTGGGAAATCCTCCGTCAGGAGGAAATCAAGAGAATCACCAAGAGGCAAAGCAGCGGAAGCAGATCAGTCAGAGTGAAGAAAGAGGAGGAGGATGATGCAACCCTTGCATCAAACGAACGAAAGCAGCAAGGGAAGAAGAAGAGGGACCTGTCCAAGGTCTGGTGCTTTAACTGTGGCGAACTTTGACACTTCGCTAGCACTTGTCCTAAGAAGGACAAAGGATCTTCTGAATCCAAGGCTGCAGCAACAAAGGATGGTGGCTCTGATGATGATGCAGCCATGAGTGCTCATGTGCCTCGAGAGAAGAGGTGGGGTGGCATGGATCTGTAGAGCAACTACAGATCAGGGTGGCGGGATCCTTGCGTTAGCCCTACTTTTGGATCACATACTAGCTACGGGAGCCTTAAGACGGTAGCGGGATGAGTCTGGAGATGGTTGTAGAAGGTCACAATGAAGTAGTGGAGAGAGCTGAAGAGGGAGCAGCTGCAGCAACAGTGCAAAGGCTGATGGGACTTCAACAACGTAGAGAGGCAGTGCTCACACGATGCAAAGTTGCAGCAACGCAGTGGCTCCAGGAGGACAATGTAAATTAGCAGCCAAGGGAGCTTCAGTGATGGGATGCAGCCTGACTTGTCTATCAACGATTGGGCAAGAGTCCTTCAATTACTTACTTCTTGGCAAATGAGTTGCAGTGCAGCAGTTAGCAGTGGCAGTGCTATGGGTAGCATGATGTAGCAAGTTGAGAGGGAGCTGCAGTACAGATGTGGCAGTGACATGGGCAACAATACAGAGAGAAACAATGCAGTGGATGGAGGGCAGCCGGCCAAGCATCATCAACACAGAAACCAATACTAAGATCTTGTGGTACATGGTGTGGATGTATTGCTAGAGCACACTCTGTGCTAAGAGGGAGTGTTGAGATTTTGTGTAGTTGGGGTAGCATCGGGTGTGCTCTAGCCCTAAAACTTTGTGGAGGGGCTAAGAAACACATCAACTCCAAAACCCAGAAAGCGTTTGGAGAAATTTCATCTGGCATTAAAATTATTCAAATAATTAATTATTTTAATGTATTCCCTAAGTCTAAACTTAGGGAAATTAAATAATTAAAGTGAATTAATTAACACGTGCTGAAATGTTCTAAATAACGCGGATCAAGCAATGTTTTAATCTCAGTCGTTGATGAATGTTTTAATCTTGACCATTGATGTGTTCAATGAAAAAGTATAAGAGAAAGGCTTGAGGGTCAGTTGGAGACACACACACAAATGCAGAGCTGAGAAACTGAGCTGGAATTCTAGGGCAGGGTTTGCTAAGAATTTCCGGAGGAGTTTTCTGCAGCGAGGGGTAGTATTGGCTGAGGAGATGATCTGATCCCAGAGCCAAGAGTCAGCAAGAGGCAGAGGAGCAGCTTTCAGGGACAGCGCAGAGGAGCAAGGGCAGTAACAACAGTTGCGCAGCCTAAAGGCTTCTGCTGCTATGCAGGGTCAGGAGGGGCAGCGTTGCAGCTTCAGAAGGCTTCCACAGTTACGCAGAAGCCTCCAGAGGCAGCGTAAGGACTGAAACACCCACTCTGGGGTTACCCATCCCCCTTCTGCGTAGCGCATAGGCACGCAGAACCTAGCAGGAATGACGCTGGGTCTTCAGGGGCAGCGCTGGGGTTTCTAGGGCTAGATTCGGGCTGAGTCTTGTAAATCCCGTTTGAGGGTGTAGATCAGTCAAAATTTTGGTCCCAGAACAACAGGTTAGCTGCAGATCTACTTTTTCTTTGTCGGGTGAAACAGATTTGGTGCCTTGATTTGCATTACTCAGAATCTACTTAATACTAATAAACCCTCATATCTGCTGCACCGGTTTTCCCGCATTGGGTTTTTCCGGGGACTTATGTCCAAATATCAGTGTGTCACTTTGTTTGAATGAGCGTAATATTCAGTAAATGATCTGCATGTGTAGGCTGTTAGTTGTGTTTACACTCTACTGAGAGATCATGTCCCAGTTGGAGCCAGATGTTACCCACCACCTGTGGGTGACACCCATAGGAGAAAATTTTCTCCTATATTGTTTTCAGCCGGTAGCCAACAGCGCCTTACAGCCACCAGATAGCTTGATGTACCATCATCTCCGCCACCTGAGCCAACCACTATGCACCCTCGCCCATTTGTCATGATCGTATGTTTGAAGATGGGCCGTCCAACCTTGAAGGTATGACTTCCATTATGTAATTGGGTATTTTTGCTTACTTATCATGGACACTTCTGGGCATGGATTAGTGGGGGGATTCAACGGAAAGAATGGGCTTGGTCTGTACTCTTGTCCCCTTGGCCAACTTGGTGGTTAAACTTGTATCCTAGTCCCATGGGATCTTCTCCATTGGCTACTAGCTTTAGGAGTGGCATTACATGGGAAACCCCGATCTTGGTTGCGTCATCCTTGTTACCACTCAAACTAACAGGAGTCCTAGGAGGGGATCCTATAGAGTGACTACTAGGTCAAGGGAAACAATGGAGCGATTGCCCACTGTCACCTTAGCTAAGGCTCCTTGCTCTTTACGAACTTTCACTGATGGGATGAGACTCGGTATAAGAGGAATCACAATAACGGATATGTCAATGAAAGGATGAAGGGTGGTTCCCGAAACCTATTCACAAGTGAGACTCAGTCATATGGCTTTCTTGCTTGGAAAGCAAGGTGATAGGCTCTCTAGGAAGGGTTAAGAGGATTCTCGAGGCTAGGGTTTGGGGGTTTATCTTGTAAAGATGATTCCTAGGCCTAGAAATCCTTATGGAGGAATGGTCTTTATTTGATCTTTGTGAAATTGGAGTTATTAGGTTGCAGGATCAGACGAGACTAAGTGGACCCAAAATTAGGTCAAGGATGTAGAATTGATTAACCAAAGAGGGGCTTGACTTAATTGTGAAATAGAAGGGGATCAAAGGACAAATATTCTTAGAATAGAATTGAATGATCCCAATGAGGATACTAGCCAAGGGAAACCTAGGGTGAGAAACGATCCTTGAGTTGGGGCTTGCTTTATCTCAAATCCTGCTGGCAGAATTTCTTGAAATTTGGAGGGCCTCTAGAGGAAACCCTAGCGCGATAATGGACAAGAGATCGAAGTCTTTTGATGGCTAGGACGTGAGATAAGTAATGCCCTAGATGACCTAAGGAGACTAGGCCTAGAAAGAGAAGGAGAGGTGAGAGAAATATGCTTTAAAGGTGACCACCTATGGAAGGACTAATGCCTTGTCATTTGGGAGAGATGGAGTCAAGGAGAATTTATGGTTTGGAAGAGGTTTACCGTTTACCCAATCAAGGAGGTCTTCAAGCAACCTCACATGGCATTAGGGCATTAGAGCAGCTACTTGAGATCGTTATGCTTCGATGTGCAATAATTGGTGACTTGTCAAGATGTATTTCAATAAATAATCTCTAGGAACATTCACCCATTCATGCATAGCCCATGTAATGATGCAATGCTACAAAAGATCAAAATTTCCACAATTTCGCATAGGAAAGCAGTGAATTCAGACTTGTATAGCGAAAATCCCAACAACATTTATGTGAAAAAGTAAATAACAAGAATAAGCATGAAAAATACTACTTACATGTTCAAATGAGAATATCCAATCACCATATTATGCCCATAGTATTAAAAACCAGTCGGGTTGAACCGAAAACTGGTCAAACCATTCGGTCAGGAACCTTGCCGGTCAAAACCGGTCAAAAAACCTGGTTACCTAGCCCACTTCGCAGCTTTTCCCGGTCAAACTTGTGCTAACCGGCTGGTTAAGGACAAAACCGTTCGGTTTAGTGATAAACTGGCCGGTTCCATCCTTAATCGGCCGGTAAGCTGCCAACTACGCAAAGGGACCCACGCACGGTCTTTTGGGGGGTTTAGGGTTGTTTTGGAGGGAAGAGGAGGGTTGTTTCCATCCAAAAACACCCTCCCCAGTCCTTTATAAGCAGGGGCAACCTCTCATTTGTCTCATACCATCTCATTTGGAGCTTTTGTGAGTTTGATTGAGAGCTTGGAGAGTGTTGAGTTTTTGCTGGAGCAGTGATCTTGGAGGCTTGGAGTTGGAGTTGGAGCTATTTTGGAGATAGTTTGGAGCTGTCAGTAGAGTTGGCATCTTCAAGAGGAGGCTAAGGAAGCTAGTTTGCATTTCCAGATAAGGATTTTAACTTGAAAAATCCCTCATTTCACTGCTGTCCATGTATTAATTTTTTTATGTGTTTAGCTATGCTATTGCTATCAAATCTCTAGTCTTATGCTATCAAATTTTGTATGTTTCAATGTGCATTTTGTTTCCTAAATTTAGCCTTGGTTTTCCATTTATCTTATTTGCAATTTTTTTTAAATGGTAGATTTATTTCCAAATTTTATTTATTTCAAGTCAAGATGGCTCCAAAAGCCAAGGACAGTGCATGGGTCCATTGTGATGTGGTTGATGGAAAGATGATATGCAAATTTTGTGAAAAATCTATTGGAGGTGGGGGTATTCTTAGATTGAAAGAACACTTGGCAAGGATAAGAGGCTAAGTAAATCCATGTGATGCACCTAATGAAGTGATAGGTCCTGTTAGGGCAGAATACCTTGCCAAGTTTGAAAAGTTTGAGGAGACTAAGGCTAGGGAGAAGGCCATCCAAGATGAAATTGCAAGGAAGAGGGAATTACTAGAAGCCATGAAAGAGAGTGGGTATGATGATTATGAGATTCAAGACTCCACTTCTATCCCTTCCACTAATGACCCCTTTCACTATGTTCCTCCTCTTGGCCAAAAATCAAAACCAACAAAGAGACCCAACATCCAGAGTTATTTCTCATCCACTGCTAATCCCACAGCCACTTCCTCCCAGCCAAGTCGTCAACCCACTTTGGATGAACATTGGTAAAAACAATGCAAAGAAACTTCTTATCAGTACATTGCTAGATGGTGGTATGATGTAGATATCCCATTTAATGCTGCTCGCTCACCTCATTACCAAGCTACGTGGGACTCTATTTTAGCTGCAGGAAAGGGCTTCAAAGGCCCTAGTGTGCATGACTTGAGGGGATCTCTTTTGCAAAAAGAGAGTTGTTCCATTGATGAGTATTTGGCTGACTATAGAGAGTCATGGCTCAAAACAGGTTGTTCCATCATGTCAGATGGATGGACTGATGGACAGAACCGCACTATCATTAACTTCCTTGTTTCTTGCCCTCAAGGAACAATGTTTTTGGGATCAGTTGATGCATCTGATAAGGTGAAGGATGCAATCCTTCTATTTGAGCTTTTGGATGAGATTATTCAGGAAATGAGGTAGCAAAATGTTGTGCAGGTCATCACAGATAATGCCTCAAACTATGTTCTTGCAGGAAAGATACTTGAGTCCAAATTAAGGACCATATTTTGGACTCCATGTGCTGCACATTGCATAGACCTCATGCTTGAGGACATAGGGAAAGTGGAGTGGGTAAAAAACACTGTAGAGCATGGCAAGTGCATTACAAAATACATTTGCAACCACTCATGGGTATTGAGCCTAGTGAGGAAAAACACTAGGGGCAAAGAGCTTGTTAGGCCTGCAATTACGAGATTTGCAACTCACTTCCTCACATTGCAATATCTCAATTCTCAATAGAAAAACCTGTAGAAAATGTTTTCTTCT
Organism: Pinus albicaulis; assembly: GCA_034641835.2. Lineage (NCBI taxonomy): Eukaryota > Viridiplantae > Streptophyta > Pinopsida > Pinales > Pinaceae > Pinus > Pinus albicaulis. Next base: position 1,149,036,237 of record CM076574.1, read on the forward strand.
GATGATTGGACTGAATCTCCGTGGGCTTGTAGACAAGATGGAAAAGACACCAAAAAGAAAGTCTTTGACAATTATTTTTGGAGAAGGTCTTCAGAGCTTGTAAAAATTACCTGAGCCCCTTGTTAAGGTGCTAAGGATGGTGGATGGGAAAAAAATGGCAATGGGATACATTTATGAGGCTATGGATCAGGCAAAGGTGCAGATACAAACAGTTTACAGGGACAGTTTAGCTAAATATGGCCATATATGGGAGATCATTGATAACAGATGGAACAATCAACTCCATTATCCTATACATGCAACTGGGTATTTTTTGAACCCAAAGTATCATTATAAAGCTCGGCGAGGAGATCTGTAGGATGGGGAGGTCAGAGATGGATTGATTGATTGCTTGGAGTACATGGTTCCTATCTGTTCAAACCCTTTGGAAACACATAAACAACTTACTCTTTTCAGTATGGCAGCGGGTACCTTTAGGAAGAATTTGGCAAAAATGGCAAGAGATGTGGATCAACCAAGTAAGCAATTCCAATTTGTTTTTCTTTTCAAGTTAAATTGTTTGTAAATAAGTAATGAAATGAACTATGTTACTAATTAATGTCTTTTTATTTGCAGCACATTGGTGGGAGTCATTTGGCGACCAATGTCCTCAATTGCAAAGGTTTGCAATTAGAGTTCTCAGCCAAACTTGCAGTGCTTCAGGTTGTGAGCTCAATTGGTTTGTTTTTGAGTGCATACACACAAAGAAGAGAAACCGTTTGGAACAGAAACGGTTAAATGATCTTGTGTTTGTGCAATACAACCTTCGCTTGAGGCGGAACCAAATGATGAACAAAACACCTGATCTAGATCCCATTGTGTTGGACAATATTGATCCAACATCAGAATGGGTGGAGGAGACTGAAGATCTAGTGTTTGAGTCTGATTTTGATATTGATGCAACATTAGTGGGGGATGAAGCAGATTTGGTGGCGCCATCAGACGGAGACCCAAGATTGGTCGCTGCATCAAGGAAAGGCAAACAACCAATGGAAGGCACTAGTCATGCAGCTCGAGTAACTCGTGCTTCCATTAGGTCCACTTCTATTATTATTGGTGGCAATGGTATTGAGGTTGTAGATGAGGCTGAGGCATGCTCAGACTTTGATCTAGATGATGTCTATGCAGCTCCCAATGTTGATCCTGTGTCTAGTAATGGTGATGAATTTGATGATTGATCATGTGTACACTGTAGAGTCTAGACTCTAGACTTGTAGTCTTGTATTAGGCCAATGGCTTCATAGCTTGTAGCATTGTTTTTGGACTTTATGGGCCATTTGGAGCCTCATTGCTTATGTATTTTTCGATGATATGTATTGCACTTGGTGCCATTTTGATATATTCGCCTTTACATGGTAGATAATTGAGCAAAGTTTGCATATTTTGTCTCTATTGGCCTGGAATCATGGTTGCAAATCTTAAAAATAGTTTTGATTATTAAAAATTAATTATTTAATGTATTTTTTTAAAAACCGGTTCGTTTAGACCTGACCAGTAACGGTTAGACTGGTTCCGGTCGGAAACCCGGTTCATTAGGTCCACCGGTCCGGTCACCGGTTCCGGTTTTTAATATTATGATTATGCCAATAAGGAAGCTCCAAGACAAGAAAAATAGATCTAGACATCAAAATTCATCCATAACATCTAAACTCGTCCTCCAAAAGGGAATGTGAAATTCTCGAGCTACTAAATCGCAATCCAAGTGATGATGATGAAAACGAATCACCTCACTTATATTTATACAATCACTAACGAATTCGATTTGCCTAATTTGTCCTAATTTAGCCCCAAATAATAAAATAATGTGCAATAATAACATCCTTTGGTGACATGCCCACCAAGATAGCTCAATAACATAATAATAAGCCGAGGGTCAAATGATCAATAAAGTGAGTCGTTGGGCCTTTGAGGAGGCCTAATGAAGTCTTGAGTGTGCCATGATGTGAGAATGGACCTCAAACATAATGGACAAGGGGTTGGCCCCTTGTTTTCCAAACAAATCCTTGTGGTGCTCACAAGTGGGTGTGGGGGCAAAAGGACACCCTCATGGGTCTCCAAGTGGATCGAAAAGGCCTGTAAACAATTTGTAAGGGCTAGGATGATGATATAATCCTCATCTGGACCCTGAAACATTTGCCAAGTGTATGGTGCAAGTGTGGAGCCGACTGGGCATGGTGAACCAGGTGCATCATCCTCATCCAAAACGGTGGAACACGAGCAATCAATGAACAATGTTGCGGATCCATGAAGTAATCTCTGCTATGGTGGAGGTCCATGACTCTCAACATTCACCCTGCAAGTGCCAATGTGGCCCTTTGAAGGGCTAGGACCCCGTATAGGGAGACCAAGCCCCAAATGGAGACCCACTTGTAATCTTGCATAATATCCAATGCGTCCCCTTGCCCTCCAATATAAAATTTCATCAGAATAATCAAGTAAAAGAGCTTACAAGTCATGGAACCAATGGGGCACTTCACGATGGCATGCCCTTCCATAGTGGGCTTTAGCATGTACATGTGTCTCCAAGCTCAACAAGGGGGTTAATCAAGGACCCTATTAGGTGGTTTCATCCTTTAGAGGGGATGACATGTCCATGGTACATCCACTAGGTGGCAAGTGAAATAGCGATGGAACAGAGTAGGGATCAGGAGAATCATCCAAACCACATGTCATGGTCCAAGGGTAGTTATAATAAGGGGAAGGCCACACTTGGGTATATGAGTGTAGGAGGGAGAAAATTGTGGTACATGAGTTACCCTGACCTTTGTTTTTCCACCCTTCTTCATATGCCTTTTGCCTTTGATCGATTTTTCTTCATAACTGCTCGAGGCTTCAGGGGATGAGAGCATGATGTGTAGTATATAGTAGTGTTGATAATATCGGTATTGGCAAAATATCGGCGAGGGTCCAAAAAATATCTTATTGGGAATATCGATGAAAATATCGGCAAATATCGGCAAGCATAAAAAATGCATAATATATATATATATATATATATATTGGTTTAATTTCAGATTTTTAAACATATAAAGCAATAACAACATGAAATAAACACATTGGCACATAAATATGAAGAAAGCACTGATATATATGATGTAGTGGATGTAAAATAAAAATGATACATCAAAGGCGATACCAAATCTTGTTGATCCCTGATAATTGTCCAATCAAGGACTCAAATGTGGAGAACCATTACAAAATAACATCACACATATAAAAGTATCTCATCATCATGAGTTATATGTAGCAAAACAAATAAAAATAGCAGCTATCTATCTGAAATCAATGCCCTCTTCTCCTCTGGCTCTAACCATGTAGGTGACTCCTCCAAGATGGGATGCTCAGTCTCCACCCTCCACTGAGACAATACATCAATATTGTCTAAGGAAATGGCATCTAGATCCATTGGTGCTTGTATTTGCTTCACTCGAAGGCAGATATTGTAATGCACGTACACTGAGTCATTGAGACGTGCGAACTCCAACCTATAAGAGTGTCAAAAAAACTAATGAGTCTCCCCTCTTGACACTTGAGGGTCATAAATTAAAATTACAATAAATGTAATTGCTCAACTGAAGGATGAAGGTCAAAGTTATACTTGTTGTGCTTTTTTGAGTGTATTTTCTCAAATACACTCCAATTGCGCTCACACCCTGAAGAACTACATGTTTGACTCAGGATTCTTATGGCCAATTTCTGCAATTTGATGCCCTTGCACCATAGGTTCCCCACCAAATATCTATAACAAAATAAAGAAATAAAAATTCAAAAAAAAAAACATAATTAAACTTTCAAATGCAAGTTACATAATTTAATTTTAAAAATCTAGAATTATAAATAAGTAAATTCTAAATTGAAAATTCTAATGAGTGATGGCTTGTCACTTACGTGGCATGAAAAGGGACCTTTCCCTAATAGCATCATCAAAGCCAAATAGGCCAACAGAATCCTGATAAAACTGTATCTCGCGGTTGATTTCGCTACGAAGCTCAGGATCGAGTACCATCCTCTGAATATAAGAATGGAGCCCTTCCATCACCTCACCATCAAAATCAAAGGCACATTTGTATGAAAATGCAGAGGGTTGAGGAAGAGTGCTGCTACATGAATGGGTCGATGAAGCATCCTTGTCCATCGATTATCTATCACATCCCATAACATCATATGTTTATCATGCCCAGCAGAACCCTTGTCTACATAATAAGAACGAATGGCCTCCTTGGCCCTATCCATGGCCTCATACACATAAGCCATTGCAGGCTGTCCATCTACCAATCTCAGAACCTTTACTATAGGTTCACTAATTGAGCACACTTCTTCTACTCCCAGCCAAAATGTCTCAGTGTACATTTTTGCAATGGCTCTCTTGTCCTGTCTCCTGCTGTATTTACAATCACGCCACTCATTAGAAACAAACATTTGCTTCAACTCAAACTGACATCGAAGCAAAGACTGAAAAGTAATAAAGTTGGTGGCAAAATGTGTGATTGCAGGACGTCACAACTTCTTGTTTCTGGTGAATCTCGTCATGAGGCTAAGAACAAAAGCATGGTTATATATAAACTTGGGGACACTCTTAGCCATATCAATCACCTCTTTCATGAAGGAGAGTTTTCCCATATCCTCAAGCAACAAATCGATACAATGTGCTGCACATGGAGTCCAGAACAATGTGCGGTGCCTTTCCATAAGTATCTTGTTGACAACCACATAATTAGCTGCATTATCTGTTATGACTTGCACCACATTCTGTACGCCAATCTCCCAGATGAAGCCATCTAATAGCTCACATATCATTGCTGCATCTTTTATGTGTGCTGATGCATCCACTGATTTAATAAACATGGTACCTTTAGGACAATGTACCAAGAAATTTAGAAGGGTCCCACCCTTCCTATCTGTCCAACCATCAGACATCATTGTGCATCCAGACACTTCCCATGTCTTTTTCAACTCTGTCAATCTAGAGTTGATGTCCTGCTTTTTTGCTTTAAGGATTGTCCCCTGCAACTCCTCATATGTATCTCTTTTGTAACCTGGGCCCACAATAGCAATAACATCACACATTGGCTGCCAATATGGTTTGGTTTTGGTGATGCTGAGAGGCAAGTCACTGCAAAAAATACACTTCCCCATAAGTCTATTTGCTTCTAGCTTTTTTTTTTTTTAACAACTGATGTTATGGAAGATTGTGTTCCTTGTCTTGTTCATGGAACACAAAATGATGACCTCCCACTAGCTGTTGCAAGTGATGCTGTGGAGCCCCTCCCACTACCCTTAGCCTCAAAATCAGAAGAAGATATGTTGAAAGATCTACCTGCACATTCAGCCTTGTTTCTTTCTGCCTCTTCCTTCTTTCTGTCTTTTTCGTCAATAGCTTCAAGAGCTTTTTGTATAAGATCCGAACTAGAAACTGTACAAAGGGCAACATTATGTCCAGAGAGTCTAGCCAAATGGTATTTCAATCTTGTAACCCCTCGTCATTTTTGTCCCACACAACTTGCATGATAAATATGCCCGATTTGTCCCACCATCAGGCTCCCCATACTCCCAAAATGGGTCCAAGGCTTTTGGCATATTTGACTTTTGTAGTGAACTAATTCAAACCTAGGGCACAAAAAAAAAATTTGGCATTAAACACCCATGCATAAAAATTTAAAAATAATAAGTAATAAGCATGTCATTTAAAAAAAAATTACTACAAGAATACAAATACATTATTTGGCATTTGCAACGTGAATAAATAATTGGCAATAAGAGGGTGCATAATAATGTTTAAAAAAAATGAAGCTTGCTGTCCAAATATGGTCAAAAACCTTGCATTGGTTCATGGGCATGAAAATCATAGTAAATAGAAGAAAAACAAAGTAGCACATTGTTGGTAGGCAAAGAGGCAAAGATGCATAGCCCTAAATCTATAAAAAAATTCATTAAAATATGGGTTTGGAAGAACATACCTGTTAATGGAAGAGATGGATTTTGTCTCACTGTTCTTCAATATTTGATGATGAAGAACTTCTTAGGTGCTGGTGATAATGGTTGTTCGATCACCAATTCCTCTTTGACAACCTCCACAATGCTTTAGCCTTCCTTCTCAGCCACTCACAAACATAAATGAAAAAAAAAAATCATTTTTTCCCTTTTCTAGCCGTGCCCAGGAGATGCCCAGCGATATTTTTGGTCGTTGCGTGGTATTTTTGGGGAGAGAAAATATCGCGATATTTCGTTTCCCCGAAAATATTGCGATATTTCAGCGATATTGTCAACACTGGTATATAGCAGTGGATATCCCCCTTAAGGTGGGGAAGTTCATTACTCACCATGGGTTAGGACGATCTTGGGTTCCTTAATGATGGAGAGGGATCATCTAGGGCCCATAGGAACCAAGGTGATGGCCATGGATAAGGGGTAGAGCTCATGTTTGGCTTTTCCCACATGCTAAATTTGTATGTATTGACCATCTTTTGCATTTTGTGGTTCATTTTCTGTCGAGAGCCATGGGACTCCCATCTTGTGTACAACATCATTTCACGCCATAGGCACCTTCAACACCCTCAACAGTGTGCTCATTGCCTCACATTATTCACGAGATGATGCACTTGGACCAGTGTGCCCCAACCAGGTTAACATTTACCACGTGGTATGGCAGCTGATCCAAGGCCCAAAAGAGGTTTGTCTCACTCCTTGAGACATGGGAGGGCAAGCACCATCATCAGAGCCCTCAGTGTTGGAGCATTACGGGCTATTCTCTCACGGGCTATTCTCTCATCCGGTGACCCATGAAACCAATTTTTGTGCTCCAAACACGAATTGGGGCCCCACATGATGATTTACTTGGACAGTTAGGGGCCATCCCCTAGTTCGAGATTTATGAAGCCCTCTCACACATTTTGGCACCAAGAGGACTCAATGTGGTGCTTCAATGACTCTACACCAGCATGACGTAATCATTTCAGATTGCATTTGGGTGGCTAATTCATAATTTTGTAAAGCTACTTGTGACCAAGGGATGTATCTTGCCCATTTTTATAATATTGAGGGGCTAGTAGGGATAATTCGACTTAGTAGGACACATATAAACATAACATAACTTCATTTGTATTGATCATCATCATCACTTGGGAATTTTAGCCTTTTGGGAAATTCACACTTGTTCTTGATTGGCTATTGAAGTATCTTGGATGCATTTTGATATCTGGAGCTGATTTTTATCTTCTTTGGAGCCATCTCTTGATTTGTGGATGGGTATATTGCATGTCATCTTGTAAGTGCCTTTTATTGAAGTTTTGTTCTTGAAATAATGTCTAATGTATGGAATTGTTGCAACTAGATTAATGCTATATTGTGTTGATTTGTGGTAGCATCAGATGTGCTCTAAGTCTCAAATTTTGTGGAGAGGCTTAGACACATGTATTCCAGATAACCCAGAAATTGTTTGGTGAAATTCCACTCGGATTGTACTCTATAGAAATAATTAATTATTTTTATAGGGACCCTAAGTCTAAACTTAGGAAAATAAAATAATTAAAGTGAATTAATATAATATGAGTGAGAATGATCTAGGACAAACGAATCAAGTCAAAAGTTAATCTTAGACGTTGATTGGAGATCTAATATGAGTTGTTGAAGTCTCAACAAGAAGACAATAAGAATGGCTTGAAGGGTCATTGGGAAAATACATTTGGTAGAGATCAGAGATCGATTTCTTGAAGGAGCAGTGCTCAGAGAGAAAATTTGATCGTGAGATCTTTTGTAGAGAGGGGCAGTGATTCCGGTTGGAAGGATTCTTGAGCCGGAGAGTACATAGCAGCAGAGACAGAGAGAGGCACAATAGTAGCGTAGAGCTAGTGACGCAGTGCTTACGAAGTCACTACGCAAAGGCTGAAGGGAAGTCGTTTTCCTGCTGAGGAGATAACGTTGGGCTAGTGCCAGATCTCAGAGAGATTTTTCGGAGGCCAGAAGGCCTCAGTTTCCAGCCAGCAGAGAGACCAACGCAGAGGCAGAGGGTAGCCATCGTTGTGACACAGAGACTGCGCAGGGCAGTCCAGTCTTGGTGCCGATCAGTGCTAGGTTCTCGTGGAGGAGTGAGGTTTGTCTCACAAGATCTTCTGTCAGTTTCTCTGTATGATTGACGGGTGTGTCAATCATAGATTTGCACTCAAAAATATTTACTGCATAATATATAAACCCTCAGATCTGCTGCACCGGTTTTCCCGCATTGGGTTTTTCCAGGGACATTAGCCCAAAAATAACTGTGTCAAATGGTTGTGTGATCTATTCTTGTTCAGATTTGTTTCCGCACTTATATTTGTTCTGTAGTTTATTTGTGTAGGTTGCAGTGTGATGTATTCAGTGTTTGCCTTAGTGAATTGTGAATATATTATTAAGTTAGAAAATTAACAATTAGATGAATATCTTCTAGCTGTTGCAATAGGATTCCAGAGTTAACGAAATTTTCACGTGGTATTAAAGCTTGTTTAAGCTGAGTGCAAGAGAAACAAAAGAACAGATCTAACAAATTCAACATTGGTGAAGCTAGGATCAAAGAGTTGCGTAAGCAGCAGATCGATCTCCCAGTTGATTGCGCAGTCTAAGCCAGGAGGGCTAGACCAACAGGAAAATATCTCTTTGAGTGAGTTGACAGAGAGGTAGGATTGTTCTAGATTGCTGTTTGTCCAAGGCAGAGGGAGTTGTTGAGATTTTGGGTAGCATCGGATGTGCTCTAGCTCCGAAATTTTTTGGAGGGGCTAGAAGCCTAGAACACACGAGATCTCCAAGACCCAGAAATCGTTTGGAGAAATTCCACCCGGAGCTTAAGTTATTCAAATAATTAATTATTTTAATGGAGTCCCTAAGTCTAACTTAGGGAAACTAAATAATTAAAGTGAATTAATTTAAACATGTGGGTTAGAATGTTCTAAGTGACGTGGATCGAGTCTTTTCTAATCTTAGTCGTCGATTAGAGATTATATCACGATCGTTGATTGTTTAATGAGAAAAGTATTAAAGGAAGGCTTGGGGTTAGTTGGAGAACACACACATAGCGATAACACTTGAGCTAAGTCGAAATTTTGGGGTGCAGTTTGCTGAGAATTTTCGAATAAGCTTGCAGTGTTGGAGAGGGGCAGATCGATGAGGGATATGTAGATCCGAGGCATAGAATACATAGGCAGAGAAGCAGATCTGTACGAGGCAGCGCAGAGACCGAACAGGAGGGACGCAGCCCAGCCAGGCTGACGCATAGGCTGACATAGAGGCAGTGCAGAGGCTGATGCAGAGGCAGCGCTGAGCCCATAGGGGTGACACAGGAGCAGCCTATGTTGTGCAGAGGCTCTAGCAGGGACGCAGAGCTTACACAGTGTCGGGAGAGGCAACGTTGGGATTTCTAGTGGGCCAGAAAGGGTTCATATTCAACTTTACTTAGAAGGTGTGAAGCCTCAGCTGAATCAACCATATTTTCTGTCTCCCAGTGATAGAGGTACATTTGTCGTGATTTCTCTGTTGGGCAAACCATTGCTAGTGCCCTTGATTGTATTCAGATATTCTGCTTAATAAACAAACCCTCTAAGAGCTGCTGCACCGGTTTTTCCGCTTTGGGTTTTTCTAATGACATTATCTAAAAAATATTGTGTCCGTTGTCATGTGTGCGTTATGCTTCAGTAAATGAACGCAGTAAATGATCTGTATGTATGTGTAGGTTGCAGTTGTGTTTACTTTGATATTTTACTGAATATTTCAGAAAATAACTTGTTAATTAAATCAAACAAGTAGGAGAAGTAAATCAAGATACTGCAATAGGGGTTTTTATATTCAGAACTTTTAACAGGAGCAACACATCAGATCTATGCAGATCAGCAGCTGGAGTGACGTAGTTGACTGCACAACAGTGATTGCTGGTGCATAGCGTCAGGAAGAGTAGCTAAAACACAGTTTTTGGGGATTTCTGACCTCAGTGAGTTCTTGCCCAAGAAACTCAGATTCCCCATGCAGTAGCAACAGATTTTGTGGCTTGCTTCACAAAGAGTGCGTAAAGCCACCTGCGCAGAGGGTGAGGGGCAACAAATCGACATTAGTTGGGTGAGATGGTCACCATCGGATTGGGTGACCAGAATCGATTGGAGGGTGCCTCAAACTATGTTATCTGCAAGGAAATGATTTCCTTCCTTCTAGATGAGCATGACCTCAAGCACTTTATCTAGTGCTCGGGATGAACCGGTGGATGCAACACCACTAAGGGCTTTCAAGAAGAATATGGCAAAAGTGAATCGGTTGATCCTTGACGGAGTGAGGGATCATACTGTCTCACACATCTCTGCCAAAGGGACAACCAAGGAGATGTGGGATGCGTTGGCTATGCTGTATGAGGGATCTTTCGAGCAGCGGAAGATGTTTCTGGAGGAGAAAATGCGGACCACCAAGATGCAGAAGGGAGAGCGTATTGATCCATTCCTGTCTAGACTTCAGGAAAACCGAGATCAGTTGGCAGCCATAGGAGCAACTCCTAAGGCCACAAAGATGGTTAGATTGGCCCTTAGCTCAGTGTCCGAGGATTACCAAGTTTTCGTCCAGAGCATCTTGGGTAGAGAGAACTTGCCGGACTGGGAGTCAATGTGGGCAACTCTTTAGCAAGAAGAGATGAGGAGAGACTTACTCAAGTGTCAACTTGAGGGCGACAACAGCAGCAGTTCGAAGATCAAGGAGGAGGAGGAGGAGAATGCGACCCTTGCATCAAAGGGGCAGCAAGAGCAGCAAAAGAGGAAGAAGGATCTATCAAAGATCAAATGCTTCCGGTGTGGCGAGATGGGACATTACGCCACACAATTTCCTCTGAGAAAGAAGGACAAGGATGAGAAGCATAATCCTCAGGATGAAGCAACGAAGATAGAGGAGGAGGAATTTGTTATGATTGCTCATATACCTCCAAGAGGGACGTGGGCTAATTTGGAGTTGTAGACCCAAAGATCTACAAGATTGGGCAGGATCCTTGAGGATTCCACCTCTCAGATCATCACCTTGCCATGGGAGCCCAAATCAGAAGTAGCATGATGGACGAGTGGCAGTTGGTGCAGAGGAGTGCAGAAGTGATAGCGCAGTAGTTAGCAGCGCCAGAGATTGAGCAGCACAGAGTAGAGTTGCAGCAGCGCAGAGGGACGCAGTGCAGAGCAACAATAGCGCAACAACTTCAGAAGGACAGAGCAGAGGCTAGCAACAGTCAGATCTTCATCACTGAGATGCATTATACTTGTCCAATTTTGGATGTTTTTCAATTGCAGAAAGCAACTGTGTTGCAGTGCAGTAGCAGTTGGCAGTGGTAGAGTGAGCAGCAGCACGGATGCAGAATTCAGAGGGAGTTTCAGTACGAATGTAGTGTTGACAGTGGTAGTGTCAGCAGCAGTACAGATGCAACATTTGCGCAAAGTTGACGGGCAACAGTGTCAGACATCAGTAGCGCAGAGGGAGATGCTTCAGGGTCAGAGTAGTGTGCAATAGGGCATATTGTTAGAGCACATTCCTCGCTAAGAGGGAGTGTTGATTTGAGGTAGCATCGATGTGCTCTAAGTCCCAAATTTTGTGGAGACGCTTAGACACATGTATTCCAGATAACCCATAAATCGTTTGGTGAAATTCCACTCAGATTGTATTCTATAGAAATAATTAATTATTTTTAAAGGGACCCTAAGTCTAAACTTAGGAAAATAAAATAATTAAAGTGAATTAATAGAATATGAGTGAGAATGATCTAGGGCAAACGGATCAAGTCAAAAGTTAATCTTAGCCGTTGATTAGAGATCTAATGTGGGCCGTTGAAGTCTCAACGAGAAGACAATAGGAATGGATTGAAGGGTCATTTGGAAAATAAATTTGGCAGAGATAGATTTCTTGAAGGAGCAGTGCTCAAAGAGAAAATTTGATTGTGAGATCTTTTGTAGAGAGGGGTAGTAATTCCGGTTGGAAGGATTCTTGAGCCAAAGAGTACATAGCAACAACGATAGAGAGAGCCACAGTAGCAACGTAGAGCCAGTGATGCAGTGCTTAGGCAGTCACTGCGCAAAGGCTGAAGGGAAGTCGTTTTCCTGCTGAGGAGACCAATTTGGGCCAGTGCCAGATCCCGGAGAGATTTTTCGGAGGCCAAAGGCATTAGTTTCCAGCTAGCAGAGAAACCAACACAGAGGCAGAGGGCAGCCATCGTTGTGACGCAGAGACTGCGCAGAGTGATGCAGTCACTGTGCAGAGGCAACATAGGGCAGTCTAGTCTTGGTACAGATCAGTGTCGGGTTCCCTTGGAGGAGTGAGGTTTGTCTCACAAGATCTCTTATGTCAGTTTCTCTATATGATTGACGGGTGTGTCAATCATAGATTTGTCCCCAGAAATATTTACTGCATAATATATAAACCCTCATATCTGCTGTACCAGTTTTCCCGCATTGGATTTTTCCGAGGACATTAGTCCAAAAATAACTGTCTCAAATGGTTGTGTGATCTATTCTTGTTCATATTTGTTTTCGCACTTGTATTTCTTTCGCAGTTTATTTGTGTAGGTCGCAGTGTGATGTATTCAGTGTTTGCCGTAGTGAACTGCAAATATATTGTTAAGTTAGAAAATTAACAATTGGGTGAATATTTTCCAGTTGCTGTAATAGGATTCCAGAGTTAATGGTTTTTTCACATATTGTGCCCTAATTTTTTGAAGATAATTTTTGAAATCTATTTGGTAGGCAATTGCATATGTTACTCATGGTAGGACATGTGATGAATGTTCCTAGTGGTGAAATATTGTTTTTCTCCATAAAACTCCATAATTCTTGAGTGGGTAATTGTTGAGGGTTGGTACCTAGGGCATCAATTCTTGACCTCCTTAAGGACAATTTTGGTTAATCTAGAGCATCTAGGACTCCATACTTCCAAAGGAAAAGGCATTGGTCCAAGCTTTTGGTGATCAAACTCTCTTCTCCTAAATTTCGGTCCCCTAAAATAGCATGACTAGGCTAGGGCATAGAGCAATTTGCATTAGAGGAAGAATTGATGGATTCTAGGAGCATATACTCCAAGCCTAGGGTCTTATCTACAAGATCTTAAAGTTTGGTAAGCATCCATTGTGTTTTCATCTATAAAATCTCTTGCCCTAGGTGTGCCCTAAGAGGGAAACCCTTGCTAGTATTGCCTTAACTTGGGGACATCTTTGAGGGTTGTATGAGCTTAGTACTTGGTGAAGTAAATCATAACACCCTTTCTCATCTTTGCCTTGATCTTAGGAGTACCTTTGTCCATGATAATTCACGAAACCCCAATTCTCGTGCAAGTCTTTTCTAGGCCTCTTAGAGGGGTTGAAGAACCTTTAAAAGTGTCACATTATCGCATAGAGCTTCTCTTGAGAGGTCCTACCTCATCACCTAGAACCATAAACCCTAGAATATCTATCAAAGGTGATTATCTATCTTACCGGGACTCCTCCTATCGGTGAAAGTCTATAAAGAGCAGGGGACATTGGTTATGGTGATAGTGGGCCATTGCCCCATTGTCATCACTGAGTCTAGCTCCTTGTCCTATAGGGTTTCTTTTCTTAGGGCTTGTTAATTGAGTGGTAACATGGCCAACCAAACACAAGGTCTCAGACACCTAATACAGGGCCTCAGATGGTTGTTACAAGGATTAACTTGTGACCTTGGGTTTACAATGGTGATGAATGTGATAAAAAATTGTATGTGTACCTCTGCTGACATGAATGGTAACAAGGCTGCAACATATATGCTTTCTCTCCCTGCTTTAAGAGGCAGGGGACTCTTTTCTGACTGCTCTTAGCTCCAGGATTTAACAATGTTGATCCAAATGTATCTTGATTTATAATGTGATATATGCAAATATTTTTCTGATTTGACCTTGATTTTAGTTTTATTATTCAGGGTCCTGATTTGTACTTTTTTCTGGTCGCTGCAGCAACTATTGTGCTCGGCTCAGGAACATGGCTGGGAGTTTTTCTTCATCGCACCCTTGTCAACTATCAAGGTGACAGTGAAAGGGTAGTTGCCCTTGATCTTAGCCCTCGCCAGGTATGAAAAATAGAAAAAGATTTTCCGTCCTACTTCCAACATTTATAGGACAGTCAGCAAGGATTATAACATTTTCATATTTTGCAGTCTCTTTTTGGCAAATCAATTTTAGACGTTATTTTATGTGGATCTTTCAAATTACCTTAATGCTCGAAAATTAAATTTGCTGGGTCACTTATTTCTGCTTGTTATTATCAATTTTATGATGCTTAGTTTTCGTTGCAGTTTGAGTTTGACAATTGAGCTTCGCATTTCTTTATCACATGTTTAGTTAGTTACTATGTAGTATGAATCAGATATAATTGCTATTATAAAATTTTACTCAATGCTTTTCTATTAAATGATTTTCAGTTTTTATGAGCATATGGAACATAAAATTTTAGAAATTGATGTTGGTGCATGAGATGTTATTTTAGCTCCAATTTTCTTGAATGGACTTTATCCTTATATTGTTTACAAGTTATTCTGTGCACATTGCCTTTGTAGAGCAAAGTCCAAATATTTACTGTTGTAGAAGAGAACATCTAAGTGATTTGTCTGATTTTAAGATTAGTAATCATGGAACAATATGCAATTTACCAAGAAAGAGGGTTGTAGCAAATTCATTTTAGTGCTCAAGTTGAATTGCTGTTTTTTTGAGATGTACCGCTAGACAGTAACAATGTCACGTTCTCACATTAATTTGAAAGTTAATGGTATTTGATTGAATTCCAGGAAGAAAGGTTGCAAAAGCTTCAACGGCGATTGGAAGTCCCTTTTGATGGTACCCGCTTAGATCACCAGGTAACCATTGGCATTTTAAATGGATTGTTTTCTTCTCCTTTTTGTTGTCATCAAACCAACAATGTCTATTATGGTTGACTCCATGATACTGTCTTTGTTTTCATCTACAAGCATAATTAATCAATTGTTAGGGTAAATACTTGATCTGAAAATGTTGGATAAAGTTGTCATTGATGTCAATATGATTGTTGAAGCATGATGCATGAACCCTAGGTGCATAAAAGATGCCCTAGTTGAAGCAAGTCCTAATATGCTCTACGTATATGCATTAATGAAGCCCTAATTCTAATGGATGGTGTCAAGAATGGGATATGTGAAGGAAACCTTGCCTTAGCCCTTATAGATTAATCTATATACCCTATTTCCCGATGATGAAGAAACCCTAACCTTAATACCATAATGATGATACCCTAGCTTTGTTCCAAATAAATACACCCTAAAATCTTATCCACATCCTCTGCCCTAATCATTTATACCCTAATCCTAATGTCCTAGCATGTAGCCTTATTGAAGCCTACTCTAAGCCTATGTCCATAAATGATGATGCCCTAGTCATAAGAAAGTGCCTTTTAGAAGACCTTACTATGAAATCCTAAGGACTGTCAATAAATTCTAACTGCTGTCACAAAAGAGTAATTTATTCTAGACAATAGAATCAATACCTTGAAATGCCTCCTTCATCACCTAAAAGAAGACTTCAAGACCTTTCTAATGGGCATCTAGTCACTCTCCAAAGCCTTGTCATTAAGGAGAATTTATTTTTTTTAAGTAAAAAATAATATCTTTTCTATAAGATGACTTATGTAGGCTTGACATGCCTCTTCAAAAGATGTGTCCTTTCATTTTGGCAAACAACTAGATATATGAACCTAGGTGCATTCAAAATTTCAGTTCAGAAATTCGGTGAAGGATTGCAGAATTCGGTAAAGAAGTAAGCAAGGAGAAATTTCGGCCTTCTACAGTACTCAGCCCTGTGGTATATCGGTCTTCCTTTTGAGGCAGATTTCAGCCACTTCAGATCTGTTCCTATTGCACACTTCGGGCCTCCTGTGATTTACTCAGACCTGAGATAAGAGAATAAGAGGTTCACAATTCATGAAGCAAGACAAGGAGTTTTTCTGTAGTTTTTGGTCAAGTATTTCTCTGTGAACTTTGTGGTCTCAGCCACTCATTGATGCAGATCTGAAGCATTTTGAAGACCACAGTTTCAGCCCTTTTTTGAGCAGAATTTTCTGGCCTTATTGTGAAGAAGTTATGTCCCTTTCCGAGCACCCTTTCCAGAATAGGAACCTCAACCCTTGGAGCAGAATTTCTGAGCAGGAACTTCAGTGTTTTTGAGCAGAAGTCTGGGTCACTTTGGAGCAGAAATCTTGGACAGCCTGAAGCTCTGAATTCGGCCTTTTTTTTAGAACAGACACTTAAGGAGATCATTTTGGCCTTTCAAAACAGACGTCTAGGCCTTCTTTTAAAGCAACATTCTTGGCATACCTCGGTCCTGAGGTAGGACTGTTTTTAGCCTAAAAAAGGGAGAATTCAGACCTGTGGAAAGGCTGTGTCAAACTCTGTATTTCAGCATCTTGAGAAGTAGACATATCATCATCTTGAAGCAACATCTGTGGGGGAGATTTTTTGAGTTTGTTTGATCAGTCTATTGAGCAGAAAGAAGAGAGCTGTTGAAGTGACCTGAAGGTAATCATGAAGAAGACACCTTTGAAGTCTTGTAGAAGACCTATTGATCACATCTTGGAGCCATCATTGGATGTTGCCTTTGGAAAACTTATTGTGCAGACTTGGGTAGACCCTTGATATGTGTAGCAGACTCTGTTGGAACAAACCTTTAATACTCTGGAAGCAGACTTTGGTAGCATAACCTTTCTACTTGCTTTGGTTCAGACCTATAGAATGCTTTGACAGATTTGGAGCAGTCCTTGATGACTACTTGAAAATTGTACTGGAGTAATGTTAAAATTGGAAACTAGGGCCAAACTCCACCTTGGACAGTTCATATGATGGAGATGATATTTTTGTTGGATTCCTTTTTCCGAGAGGTGCAAGATTGATCTAAAGATCATCTTGTTTGGATGAGCAGAAGTGAGATTTTGAATTTAATCTCTCACACATGTGCAAATTGTCAAGGTCGGCCAGAAGTCTAATGTAGGCTCATAAGCCCCAACATATGTGTCTCCACTCTCAACGAATTGTATAAATAAGAGACCTCTTCTTCATTTTGGACATCATCACTCAACACATTCTCTATCCTCTCTCGATTGGGTCGTACAACAAAAGGAGCAGCTTCTCATTTCAGCGTTGACCAAGGTTGACTGAAAATTTCAGGAGGACATTTCAGATCTGTTTTTGGGCTGATTGCAGATGCGTTGACTAGCATTGATCGAGGGTCAACTCAACCTTTTTGACTGCGGTTTTCAGGCAAGAAGTTTGATTTTTTTAGGCCGCATTCTTTGGCACACATACCGAGGCATTTGGAGCTGGTTGACCGCAACACCTTTGACCACAACACCTTTGACTGCAGTGTTGACTCTGCGTTGACTGTGTTTGACTGTGATTTTCGGATCAATTTTGAGCTGACTTGAACTGTCTTTGGAGGTCACTTTGACTGGGTTTGGCCGAGCTGATTTGGAGGAATAATTCTGCTAGTTTGACCAGTGTTAACTTTTTGGTTAGGGCATCCTGTTGACTACAGTTTGACTGGAATATTTTGACAGTGATTGGGCAAGTGTATTTTGTATATTGTACTCTCTCTGTGTGCTGAAATTTTGAAGAAAAATAAGAAGATTTGATCAAAGGGTTTTCCTTGCATTGAGGTTTTTCCTTGGCATTCACCAAATTTTGTGTCCTCTTGTCTTGGCTTGTCTTTTGCTTATTGTTTATGTTCTATCAACATTTGCTATCAATGTTAATGTGATTGCTAATCTAGAAATTGATATTGGGCTAATAAGAAAAGATTGAAGTAAATTGCCCTAAAACATAGAACATACCATTGTTATCTAAAATTAACATGGTATCAGAGCCCAGGTGAAGACGAAGCCCAAGCAAGTGTAACAAGAGCAATCACCGAGATTTGTTGGACAAGGTCAAGGGTCAATGGCTTCTCCATCTTACTTCAAATCTGGGGATAAGCTCAATGATAAGAATGATTATCATGCATGGAAGATGTCTCTTGACTTGACTTTGGAAGAAAATGAAGTCATGGATTATGTGCAGGGAAAGATTGCTGAGCCTCCTTCAAATGCACCGGCTGCCACTAAATGAAGTACAAGAAAGGGGAGGTCAAAGCCAAGAAGATCATCAGGGATTCTATTCAAAAGCATTTGGTTGCTTACATCTCCGAGCTGGGCACATCTAAGGAGATGTATGACAAGTTGGCTAGCATGTTCAAGGCCAACAATGCAAATCAAATCCTCTTTCTCAAGAACAAGCTGAAGGACATCAAGAGGGATGGAGGAGAATCCATCCAATCCAACTTCATAAGGATTACCGAAATAAAAAACTGATTTTCTATCTATTGGAGAGGTTATTGCTGATTGGGAGCTCACTCTTATTGCCCTTGGAGGTCTTTCTTGAGCATTGGACGTATTCAATACCACTATCCTCAACAATGACAAAATTCCAGGTTTTGATGAATTGTTGACTAGATGCACTGAAGAGGAGACAAGGATGATAGAGAGAGAGATGCCTTCAAATAGGAATGATCCCACTACATTCTCTGCTCATGCTAAAAGAAAGAAAATGCTGGTCCAAGGAAGACCGAGATTTAAAGAAGGAAGAAAGGGTCGATGTTTCAATTGTAATAGATTTGGCCACTATGCTAGAGAGTGTCCCAATAAAAGGGATACACCATGAGATGATGAATACAACAACAATAATTTCAAGGGAAATGGAAGTCAAAGGAACAATAGGTTCAACAACAAAGGAAAGAGAAAGACTCTCGCTACACGAAATGGAAATGGTCAACCTTCCAAGAGATCGAGAAACTCTAGGTATGATGAATCTAATGTTGTAGATAACAAGCAAAAAAAATTTCTTCTTATATCTACCCTCTCTACTGCCTCTCCTCCCAACACCCTGGATAATTGGTTGATTGATAGTGGTGCCTCAAGGCACTTCATTGGATACAAAGAAGAGCTCCCACATTTGATTGAAAAGGAAACCAATTTGGAAATCATACTTGGAGATAATACCACCTATCCTGTGAAAGTGACATGGACTGTTACTCTTCACTTAAATCAAGGTCAAATCCTTCATCTACAAGGTGTATTATATGTACCTGACTTGAAGAAGAATTTAGTGTCTATTTTGACGATGGAAGACAAAGGATTCAAGGTGACATTCATTGATGGAAAGGTACGTGTTTGAAAGAGGAATTTCAAAGAAGCATTCACTATTGGTTTTAGGGTTGATACTCTTTATCAGGTTGGAGGAAGTCCATTGGGTGCCTTGACATGCAACACTACCCTTCAATCTGAATTATGGTATCGGAGGTTTTCTCACCTTCATTATAAATCTCTTCTCGAAGCTAGGAATGTGGTACAGGTATGCTTGATTTCAAAGTTGATCATGAAGGTGTTTTTCAGGGTTGTGCCGAAGGGATACATACAAGGGGACTATTCCCCTCAAGTGATAGCAAGACTACCGACATACTTCAATTAATTCATTCTGATTTATCTGGTATGTTGCTCGGAACATCCTTGGGAGGATATTTGTATAATGTTATTTTTGTGGATGACTTCTCTCGCAAAACTTGGATATACTTCTTGAAGAAAAAGGACGAAGTGTTCAAGTTGTTCTGCTCTTTCAAAACCTTGGTTGAAAATAAAATAGGGAAGAAGATCAAAGTATTGAGGGCTGATAATGGAACTGAATATGAGTTAAATGAGTTCAATGACTATTTTAGGGAAGCTGACATTAAGAGGGAGACCACTACTCCCTATACTCTCGAACAAAATAGAGTTGCCAAAAGGAAGAATCGAACCAACTCATGCCATGCTTCATGACCAAGGCCTATTGAAGTTCCTATGGGGAGATGCTGCCAACACTGTCGTGTATGTTTCAAATAGATGCCCACATCAAGCATTGGACTCCAAGACTCTTGAAGAAATCTTCACCGGTAAGAAACTTGATGTTTCTCACTTTAGAATTTTTGGAAGTCCCGTATATTTTCATGTGTCGAAAGAAAATAGAAGCAAGTTGGATGCTTTTGGGAAGAAGGGAACATTTGTGGGCTACAGTGAAACTTCAAAGGCATATATGTTGGGAATCACGATTGGCGTTAGACCAAAACCCATAGGTGTTAGTCAACGATTGTATCGCCAGAGATAAGGATCCAGGAGAGGCGGTTAGTCCATTTCATGAAACACACGGGGAGCGTTGGTTTATCCAATGTCCAACAATCTCCCCCCCAACACGAGGCGGGTTTGTATCGAACTCATGACCTATGCTATGATACCACTTGTTGGGAATCACAATTGTCATTAGACCAAAACCCGCAGGTGTTAGTGAATGATTGCATCACCAAAGATAAGGATTCACGAGAGGCGGTTAGTCCATGTCACGAGACACACGGGGAGCGTTGGTTTATCTAATGTCCAACAATAGATTGTTGGTTAATAATTGTCATTGATGAAATATATACTGTTGAGCTCTCCTATTAATTACTACACCATCACTGCACTAGTCTCATGATGACTTAACCCCTATGAAAAAGCCACATTGTTCCAAGAGATGCCATACTGTCCTAATCATCTTCTGTGCTAAATAATTCAAGGGCAGTCACAAAGAAAAATGTTTTTCATCACCTTAGAGGCATCTCTTCATAATAATTTCCATACCACCTGAAGAAGGATTTCTTCCTCTTTCCAATGAGCCTTTACTTGCCCCAAAATTCCAAATGGTTGATGAGAAAATGAATTTTTAAGATTATATTTTTATTGTGAGCCAACTTATACCTGGCCTACTCATGTCGGCCTTCTTGTAGAGACATGTATCTTCATTTCCATCTTGAAAATGCCTATAAATTGGAACTCGGCTCTCATTCTCACATCATCAGTTCGATCACATTTGGAGTACTACAAGCTACAGGTTAACATCTCGTGAAATATCAGGAAGAAGAACATAAGAACATGAAGTCATATTTCTAGGTATCTAGCTTGGATTGGTGGACTGTCTCTCAGCCTTCATTACAGGATTATTACAGCGACAAGGTAGGGTCTGTACTTCAGGTCTGTGGCTCTATATCTTAGTCTTGTGGCCCTATACCTCGGCTCTTACCTCAGGTCTGCCTCCTATACTTTCGGACTGTGTCTACAACTTCGGACTGAGGGTGCTCTTCCTATTCTCGTTGGACTGTGGGTGTTTCGGATTGTGGCCCCTTTACTTTGGACTATGATGACTGTGTATTCTTGGACTGTGGGTGCTATACTTCGGACTGTGGCTAGAACTGTGGATTGGGCAGTTCTCTCGGACTATACCTTATCAACGAAACTCGGATCTTTGTAGTATCATTTGTACAGTCGCAGAGTGGTCTTGGACAGTGGGATTGATATAGTGAAGCCCAGTAATAAAGACAACACAATGAAGCAAAGTGATCATGGAATTGAAGTCAACATAGTGAAGAAAAGTGATCTTGGAATTGAAGTCAACACAGTACAACAAAGTGATTGAACAGTGAAGTCAACATAAGCAATTTTGGAGCTGATTGTACAATGAAGAATATGTCATAGACATTGAAGTAAGTACTATTCTCATTCTTTATTAAAAGAAGATAAAAGGATTTGTGTCCCAGGGGTTGGTGCCCCTAAACGCAAGGTTGGAGCCTTGGAAAGGATAGGGTCGAAGCCCTAGAGGTCAGAGCCTTACCAAAGTCCAAGTTGGTGCTTGGCAATAGGTTGGTGCCTGGAGCATTGAAGGGTTGGTGCCCTTGTGAAAATTCCTAGATCCCAGATCTAAGAATCCCTATTGCAACAACTGAACTACTTCTCCTACTTGTAAATTCAGATTTAACAAGTTATTAACAGATTACTTTTGGAAATACTGAAGCAGCCTTCACCAATTAAAATACATTTGTGAAAAGGAAACCGAGGAAGAAGAATAACGCAAAACACAGGACACCGTTATTTTTGGACAGACGTCCCTGAAAAAACCCAATGTGGGAAAACCGATGCAACAAATTTGAGGGTTTAGATGTTATGCAGTAAATTTTTGAATACAAATCTAGGATGCCTTCCTGGAAATCCCTGCAGAGAATATGACTGACAAGAAAGTTAGTGAAAGAAATCTCATGCTGATCTGGAAGCCCGACTGACCAACAACCCTGGATATGCAAGCCCTCCATTGCTCTGCGCAGTCTATGTGTCACTCTACGTGGGGACTGCGTGGCATCTGCATCACTGGTCTTCTGCTCGCTGGATCTGCCCTTCTGGCCTTTTCCGGTCTCACACCCCGGCTCTTCGGCGCTGGATCTGACAAACCCTCAGCTAAATCTCAAATTCCCTTGAAGCTGCAGCGCTACCTTTGCGTGGGACTGTGCTGGCTCTACGTAGCTGCTACGTTGCCTCTGCTGATCTACTCTCTGTCTTCTCTATTATGTATCCTCCGGATCAGCAAAATCTCCAACCGGAATTACTTCCCCTCACTACAATCAAGAATCACTTAGATTTGATTTTCGTCCGAGCACTTGCTCCGTCAGAAAAATTAGATCTCTAGATCCTCTCTGTATATTTTAGAAATGACCCTCAAGCCTTCCTTTATAGTCTTCTTGTTGACAAATCAACGACCGAGATTAGATCTCCAATCAACGACTAAGATTAAATTAGACTCGATCTACTTTTTCTAGAAGTTTCACCCATAGTTTACATTAATACTGATTAATTATTTTAATTTCCTAAGTAAGTCTTGGTGTCCTCATTAAAAATAATTAATTTTTCTTATAAAATTGTTTCTAGGTGGAATTACCCAAAACGATTTTTGGGTTATTTGTAATGCATGTGCCTAAGCCTCTCCACAAAATTTGGGGCTTAGAGCACATCCGATGCTACCAAAAATCAACACTCTCTCTTAGCGAGGAATGTGCTCAAATAGATATGCCTTGCTGCACACTGCTCTGTCTTTGAAGCATCTCCCTCTGCGCTGATGACGTCTGACATGCTACTCATCAATCACTGCGGTGCTGCTGACCCTGCCACGATCAACACTGCATCCGTACTGCAACTCCCTGTCAAATGCTGCATCTGCTGCTAGCATTGCCATTGCTAACACTGCACTGCAACTTAGTTGTTGAGAGAAGCAACTGAAAACGTCCAAAATTTTGAACAAGTGTTCACGATGCATCTCGGTGCTGAAGACACTAACTGCTGATAACTACTACGATGTCAGTTTGACACATTGCGCTGCTCAGAGGTTGGCACTGCTAACCACTGCAACTGTCATCTTTGCACTCCTCTGCACCGACTGAAAACTTGTCCATCCTGCTGCATAGATGTTGGGCACCTGTAGCAAGGTATTGATCTGAGAGGTGGACTCCTCAAGGATCCTGCCCAATATGGCATACTGGAGTTTTATACTCCTCCTCCTGGATCTGGTGCCCCACAGTCTCTTTTCAAGCCTAGTCCTTGGTTGGGACCCTTCCTCTCTTTGCAACTCGTACTACGCAACTCGTTCTTCCTTCGGCAACTGTCTCCGACAACTAGAAGTCGATTTGTTACCCAAATCTACATTCTGGCTAACTCGCACGACCTCTTCTGGTAATCTCGTACGATAATGCATGTAGAGCTGCAAAAATATGAAAACTCAACACTGGAGGAGTAAATGATCTCGCCAAAATGTTGAATGCTTCCTCTCTCCTCTGCGCAACTGCTAATTGACTCTACACACTCCCTGCTGGAGTAAGTAGATCTGCTCTTGGCTACTGCTGCTATACAGTGAGAAATTGAATTCTTTGGCTCTGAATTCTTCGAGGAAGAAATTCCCTCAGTGGCATGCAACCCATTGGCTGTCATCTCTGCCATCTAGAAAATGTCGAATTTGCTCCTCTTCTTCCCCCACTGTGCAGCACTAGGCAGGCTTACGCACTCCTTGTGGAGCTCGTAGATTTGCTGCGCGGATCTGTTGCTCATATCTTTGAAAAATTGGAGTTCCCCGACTAGGAACTTCAAGGAAATTCCCTCACTATGCCGCTTCTTCCTCTTCTGACACTTTCTGCCCAACAAAAATCATGATTTGCTTGCAAAAACTGTGTCCCACCAGCTCTTCACTGAGGCTTTGCGTTGCTCCCTCTGGTTCGGCAAAATCCCGATTTGGAGATCTTACCTCTCTGTCGACTCACTCAGAGAGAGATCCATTCGAAAACTTCACCCTTCCAGCTTGGACTGCGCAATCCTTTTGGGGATTCGATTTGCTTCTTTCTGCAGCTCTTCAGCGTCTGACTCGCGCTGGATTTGCTCTTCCTATTTCACAAAGCAAGCTTTGATACCATGTGAAAATTCCTAGATCCCAAATCTAAGAACACCTATTGAAACAACTGAACTAATTCTCCTACTTGTAAATTCAGATTTTACAAGTTATTGATAGATTACTTCTGGAAATACCGAAGCAGTTACCAAAGCAACTTTCGCCAATTAAAACACATTTGTGAAAAGGAAACTGAGCAAGAAAGAATAATGCAAAACACAGGACACTGCTATTTTTGGAAAACGTCCTCAGAAAAACGCAATGCGGGAAAACCGGTGCAGCAAATCCGAGGGTTTATATATTATGCAGTAAATTTTTGAATACAAATCTGGGATGCCTTCCTGGCAATTCCTGCAGAGAATATGACTGACAAGAAAGTTAGTGAGAGAAATCTCACGCTGATCTGGAAGCCCGACTGACCAACAACCCCGAATCTGCAAGTCCTTCACTGCTCTGCACAGTCTCTGTGTCACTTTGCGTGGGGATTGCGTGGCATCTGCGTCACTGGCCTTCTACTGGCGGGATCTACCCTTCTGGTCTCTTTCGGTCTCACGCTGGATTTGGCGAACCCTTAGCTGAATCTTGAATTCCCTTCAAGTTGTAGCACTGCCTCTACGACGTACGTGGGACTGCGTTGGCTCTGCATAGCTGCTACGTTACCTCTACTGATCTGCTCTCTGTCTTCTCTGCTATGTATCCTCCGGCTTCGGAAAATCTCCAACCTGAATTACTGCCCCTCATTGCAATCAAGAATCACTTAGATCTAATTTTCGTCCGAGCACTTGCTCCGTTAGAAAAAATTGATCTCTAGATCCTCTCGGTGTATTTTACAAATGACCCTCAAGCCTTCCTTTATAGTCTTCTTGTTGACAAATCAACGACCGAGATTAGATCTCCAATCAATGATTAAGATTAAATTAGACTTGATCTTCTTTTTTTAGAAGTTTCACCCACACTTTACATTAATACTGAATAATTATTTTAATTTCCTAAGTTAGACTTAGGGTCCTCATTAAAAATAATTAATTTTTCTTATAAAATTGTTTCTCGGTGGAATTTCCCAAAACGATTTCTGGGTTATTTGTAATGCATGTGCCTAATCCTCTCCACAAAATTTGGGGCTTAGGGCACATCCGATGCTACCAAAAATCAACAACCCTCACATTATTATTGTACTCAATTATTTGAAAAAAGATTGAAGTCCTTCTTGATTCTTAATAAAATTATTATTATACATTTCTCTAATTATAATTGTGAAGAATCTAAACTAGTAAAAATAACAATTGAAAAGAAATACCGATTCCCACCCCCCCTCTCAGTATTTCCAACAATATAGAATCTATGTGCCTGGTCAAAAGGAAGTGGAGATAAGTCATGATGTCACCTTTGATGAAGATGCTGCCCTTGGGAAGGATAGAGATCTTCCTATTTCAAAGAAAGACAAAGATGAAGATGTAGGAAAGCAGGAAGAACCGAAGGATGAACAGATGCCCGATGTTGAAGGTTCGATGGATCCCATTAATCCACCTCCTTGTGAGCCCTCTTCTTCAAAAAGAAGATCCTCATGGCTCAAAGATACTCTCGTAAATGTTGAAAGACATATTGCACCGAGGGGGACATTTCGTGAAAGTAAGAAGCCGAACAGGTACCAAGGGCACTTGGTTGCCATGAGCACCATTGTTCAATTTGAGCCTGGAACATTCGAAGAAGCTGTGAAGCACCAAGTTTGAAAGGATGCAATGAATGAAGAGTATGATTCGATCATGAAGAATGATGTTTGGGATGTGGTCCCTAGACCAAAGGACAAGTCCGTTGTCACCTCGAAATGGCATTAGAGAATCAAATATGGAGCTGATGGGAGTGTTGAAAAATTCAAGGGCAGGTTCGTTGCCCGACGCTTCTTGCAAAAGGAAGGTATAGACTATGATGATATATTTGCACTAATTGCTGGATATACCACCATTCGTTCGATCATTGCCCTTGTTGCCTCTCAGGATGGAATATACATGAAATGGATGTCAAAATTGATTTCTTACATGGCTCGCTTAAGGATGAAGTTTATGAAGAACAACCCGAAGGGTTTGAAGTTCTGGACCGAGAGTCACATATATGCAAGTTGATAATGAGAAGTCTCTCATTTTGGTGCTCTATGTGGACGATCTTTTTCTGACAGGTGTAGACCCTCTCATCCATCAATGCAAGAGGGAGTTGGTTTCTGAATTCGAGATGAAAGACCTAGGACTGATGCACTGCGTCCTAGGCATGGAGGTCTGGAAAAATCCAGGTGAGATTTTCCTTTCTCAAGGAAAATATATTGTGAAGCTACTTGAAAGATTTGGGATGGTGGACTACAAGTCTGTGACTACTCCGATGGATCTCAACTTTAAGAAGCAATGTGGAAGGGCTCTTGGGCTCGATTTGGGAAATCCTTCTGAGTATCGTCAACTCGTGGGGGCCCTGATGTTCTTCTTGGTGAACTCCCATCTGGACATATGCTTTGCAGTGAATACGTTGAGTCAATTTATGGTCGAGCCTCATCACACACACTGGATTGCTGCCAAGAATCTTTTGAGATATCTTTGGGGCACAATCAACTATGGATTGAGATACACTGCTGGGAATTTGAGGCTCCATGGATATATTGATGCTGATTGGGCTGGCAGTGTGGTGGATTGTAAGAGCACATCGGGATGCTGCTTCTAATGAGCAGGAAGCAGAAATCAGTTGCTTTGAGGACCGCCGAGGTCGAATACATTGCAACAAGTATGGCCTGTTGTGAAGCTGTTTGGTTGAGGAATCTCTTTAGTGAGTTGTTTGAGCATGTGCTGGATACCAACGTGATCTACTGCGACAAACAAAGTGGGATTCGGCTTTTAGAGAATTTCGTGTTCCACGACCGTTCCAAGCATATTGATATTAGGTACCACTTTATCCGGGATATGGTACAACCGAGTGCCGTAAGGCTCCATCACATTGGGACTGATGAGCAGGTTGCAGATATTCTCACTAAGCCCCTGGGGAAGGTCAAATTCTTAAGCTTCCGTTAGAGACTTGGAGTCATGGACAGACCCTCCTATGAGGGTGCCACTTGAGTTGGACATTGAGCTCTGGGAGCTCTGCGGGGCTTGAGGGTACTTCTTGGAGCTATGAGCGACCATAGGGTGAGGTTTGCCTTCCCCTAGTGGTGCGCTGTGTATAGGGTGAATGGTTCACCTTCCCTTGTGATACCCCCTTTGTTGGTTGATATATGAGCATGTTCACCCTCTCTTGTTGATGCCTCAACATACATCCTACCCATGTAGTTCGGGACTCATGGGAAGTACCTCTCATCTGGCCAATGAGTTGGGAAATGAGGATATAGACCATAGCACTATCGACGGACACGTCGTGTACTATTGTACTCTCTATGCTAGGATGCATGATGTTCAACAACTTGATCTGGTATCAATTCTGGTTGAGGTTTTTACCTCCAGATTGGCTTTGGGTCAGTGGAGAGTGGCAAGGTTTTGTGACTCACTCTCGATCAAATTCTTCTTCATTATTTCTTCATAGTTCAGCAGAGTAGAGCAGTGCAGGGATGACATAGATGGTACAGGTTGAAAAATGGATTGATAGGTGGATTTATCCCTAGTTGAGAGGGAGTGTTAAAATTGGAAACTAGAGCCAAACTCCACCTTGGACAACTCAGATGATGGAGATGATATTTTTGTTGGATTCCTCTTTCCGAGAGGCGCAAGATTGATCTAAAGATCGTCTTGTTTGGATGATCCGAAGTGAGATTTTGAATTTAATCTCTCACACATGCAAATTGTCAAGGTCGGCCAGAAGTCTAATGTAGGCTCATAAGCCCCAACAGATGTGTCTCCACTCTCAACGAATTGTATAAATATGAGAGACGCTTTCCTCATTTTGGACACCATCACTCAACACATTCTCTATCCTCTTGATTGGGTCGTACAACAAAAGGAGCAGCTGCTCATTTAAGCATTGACCAAGGTTGACCGAAAATTTCAGGAAGACATTTCAGATTTGTTTTTGGGCTGATTGGAGGTGCGTTGACCAACATTGATCGAGGGTCAACTCAACCGTTTTGACTACGGTTTTCATGCAGGAAGTTTGATCTTTTTAGGCTGCATTCTTTGGCACACATACCGGGGCATTTGGAGCAGGTTCACTGACGTTGACTGCAACACCTTTGACCGTAGTGTTGACTCTGCATTGATTGTGATTATCGGATCTGTTTTGAGCTGACTTGAACTGTCTTTGGAGGCTGCATTGACTAGGTTTGACCGAGCTGATTTAGAGGAGTAATTCTGTTGGTTTGACTAACGTTGACTTTTTGGTTAGGGCATCCCGTTGACTGTAGTTTGACTAGAATATTTTGACAGTGATTGGGCAAGTGTATTTTGTATATTGTAATCTCCCTCTCTACTAAACTTTTGAAGAATAATAAGAAGATTTGATCAAAGGGTTTCCCCCGCATTGGGGTTTTTCCTTTGCATCCGCCAAATTTTGTGTCCTCTTGTCTTGGCTTGTCTTTTGCTTATTGTTTATGTTCTATCAACATTTACTATCAATGTTAATGTGATTGCTAATCTGGAAATTGATATTGGGCTAATAAGAAAAGATTGAAGTAAATTGCTCTAAAGCATAGAACATACCATTGTTATCTAGAATTAACAAGTAAACATTATTGAGGACATTCTTGAAGGCATTCTTGGAGACCTTGATGAATGATTGAAGAACTCATGCAGTGACCTTGAAGGAAGTTGCTTGGGTATCATGAAGAGTTGTGAAGACACGTTTTGTGGTTGATAAAATTGTCATTGATGAGCTAAGCGAGGGTATTGTTGAAGGTGAATTTGAAGATATTGTCAGAGCTTGTTGCAGAAGGCATTGAGGAATCCTTGAAGAACCATTGAACTCATCTTGAAGAATTGAAGCATAGGGTTGGAGCTCTAGAGTATAGGAGTCCTCAAGAAGATCAGGTTGGAGCCTCATAAAAACAAGGTTGAAGCCTTGTGGACGATAGGGATGGGGCCCTAGAGGTTGGAGCCTCGTGAAGTCCAAGTCGGTGCTTGGCAAAGTACAGGTTGGAGCCTGGTGGATTGGAGATTGGTGTCTTCATCTAGGGTTGGAGCCCTAATTATTAATATACTTGATTTATTGTAAAGAAGAGCATTGAAGTCCTCATTATTTCTGATTAATAAAAGTATTTATTCTTATTGTTCATTTTGTGTTTTTCTAAGAGATCTTAACTGGTAAAGTAACAATTGGAAAAGAAACACTGATTCACACTCCCTCTCAGTATTTCCAACAGAAAAAAACTACAAATCTATCAAACTTTTGTAATGATGCCGTCTTTGGGGTTTGTTTTTAATAAATATTTTGTGCAACTTTCAATAAGTATTTTCCTCTTTTCAACTTTGGTTTACCTTCATTTTGTTCACATTGTTTACAAAATAGGCCACTTGGCTACCACCAGGACAAAAAAGTTCAAATTCACAGCAAGCCTACAAGTCTAATGATAATCTATGACAAAAGCAATAAAGTGTGAACACTGAAAATATCTACTAATCTCTCCTCCTTCCACCACAAAGAGTACGTGATGGTGCGCCTCCACGTGGTGGCAATGAAGAAGATGGTGGCTGTGGAAGTTGTGGCACTAGAACTGTAATTGATGAAGATGAAGCTCCTGTTGTTGGCGTTGAACCATGGAACCTAGGAAGCAAGGGACCAGTGGGGGGTGGCATGTCAAGTCGATCATCATCATCATGGATAAGAGCATCCTCTAATTGCTCTAATTGCAACACTCCATCCTCCAAATTGGCCTCCTTTGGATACCTGTACCAAACCTTAAGGTCTCTGTTACTCTTTGCATCATCACAGTAATGGGACAACAATGCAAGTTGTAATGAACATAAACCAAGCTCTCTGCCCGATCTAAACTCAACCTGTTCCTTTTAACACTGTGGATGAAAGAATAAGAGCTCCAACACCTCTCTGCAGAAGAAGTGTTTACCACCTGTGATAGCACCTGGAATGCCAAGTCTGTAGAAGTGGAGTAGCACCTCCATGCATGTTCCACCACTCAATAGAAGAAAAACTCTCTCGGTCTCTAATAGCATGCATGCTCCCAAATGGACCAGTGGAAAGTGTATAGCTGCTCAACTGTTTCCGTACTGAATGTGACTCCTCCTCCTCAGGGACTAATCTATCCAATGCAATCATATATTTTTGTAGGATCTTTGGATCTAGGTGTGGTTTTCTCCTGCTTGCCCCCCCAAGTGTTGTTGTTGAAAGCCATGATGGACTATAGTATTTAGGTGTCAAAATATATGCTAATGCATGCAATGGGATATTTAGCATATCCCATTGTTTTACCACCTCTGCACGAATATATTTGTACAAGGTGTTATCTCTAGGCTCAACAACGCCTTTAATCTGCCCCAACATGTTATCCATTTGCTCATACACCTCCCCAATTATTGGTTGATCTGAATCTGCAAACTTGATCATGTAATAAATTGGTTTGGTGAATTGCAAAACATATTTAACCTGTGACCAAAATAACATGTCAAGAATAGTGTCCTTGGTTGCATTAGCACCATCTCTATCAGTGTTAATTTCCTCCCATGATTCAGCGGTGACCATATTAGTTAAAGCTTGTCTCACCTTCACTAGCCGCCTAAAGGTGAGGTAATAACTTGCAAATCTTGTTTTTGCAAGTTTAAGCAACTGCAACTTGGAGTAAGTGCCATAGAAGTAGTTTACCCTTGTATGCCCTGTGATAAATTTAATGAGCTTCTTCCCTCTTTTGTAAAGCTCATTAATCCACCCACATTCTTTATGCTTCACAATATCATGCATCAAAAGGTTCAATGTGTGCACCAAGCACCCAAACCAAAATATGTGTGGATAAGTACGCTCAATAATTTTACCTGCTCCCTTACAATTTGCTACATTATCTGTGATCACTTGAACCACTTTGCTAGGACCAACATCTCTGATTGATTGCAATAGGAGATCTGCAATGTTTTGGGAAGTTGCATTGACAGAGGAGAAATCATGACATGCAATAAACACTGCACTAGTAGCAGAAACACCAAGAACATTTATCGAATGTTGGTTTTTGATATTTGTCCACCCATCTGATACAATGGACACCCCACTATCCACCCACTCATTTGTAAAATGTGTCAAAGCTGCTTGAACCTTTCCTTTTTCATAGTTGGGGAACTTATATCCTTTTGGGGCTTCATTGATGCCCTTTCCCATTTCATGTCAATAGGGAGAGCAAAGCACATTGAATGGTACACCGCAAGCACAAAGAGATCAGTTTATCTTTCCAACCACATCATCCCTCCCAGCGACATTAATGAAATATGCTATTGTTTTTTTACCTCCAGAACGTGCAGAAACACAATGAGGAGATGCTGATGAGCTACCAGATCTTGAGGTTGCACTTGATTCAGATTGAGTTTTTTGTTTTTTATTTTGTTGTTGTGCAGCCTCCTCTATTTGGATGTATTTTCTTCTTTGTTCAGCTGGAACCTTTGGGCAAATTGCTATCCCCACATCACCCTTTCTTTCATCGCTGTCCATCACCCCACAAAGATGCCTCCTCACACGAGTATATGAACAACTGTATGGTTTTCCTCCATGACAACCATGAGGGCACAAAAACTTGTAGCTTCCACCACCTTTTCTCCCTTCATGTTTGGTCACATAGTTCCACAACGGTGTCAATGCAGCTTTCCCATCTTGTGATTCAATGTTTTCATCATCCCCTTCCTCTTCAAAGCCTTCCTCCTTATCATACATTGGGTCACTCATATGGGGACCACTTTCCTCTTCTTCTTCATGTTCTTCTCTTCTATTTGTACTCCCCCTTACCATCTTCAAAACCAAGAGTGGAATGATACATAGAACCGAAAGAAACATCACCTTTGAGTATGAATATAGATGGTGGACAACCTGCAAATAAATGTACAAGAAGAAAGAATGGAAAAGTTTAGGAGAGTGAGGAGAGAAAATACAAAAAACAATGACAAAAAAATGAGAAAGTTTGGGGTTTTCACTTACCTCTTTAGCTCCTGTAGATGGAAGCCCTTCTTTACTCCTCTAAGCTCCTCCTCCTTCACTCCTCCAAGCTCTCCTCAACTCTCTCATCTCCAAGCTCTCTTCTCCTCTCTTTCTCTTCTCTTCTCCAAGCTCTCCAAAAACACAAGTGAGCAAATGAGAGGTGAAATAGAGCTTATAAGCTTTTCATCCTATCCCTAACCCAACACTAACTCATTTACAAACCCAGCTAAAAAAAAAAATACGCTTTTATGAAATGCGCAAGTCGGATCCATACGACAATGTACGGAATCACTTGCGATCTGTACAGGAAGCGCGACGCTTCTGTATGGCGATCCGTTGTGCGGAAACGCGGATCCGGCCATACAGTTCCAAAAAACCAGGAAGCGTAATTTTTTTCCGAAACACGTTTCGGGGGGCGGTTCTCGTACGGACTGCGTTTCGGGGGTTGGAGCTGCGGGGGGGGGGGGGACGTTTCCTGCAACATTGGCTTTACCTGTAGGGTGTCATATGCTCCTCTAGTGGACTTAGTTCCCAATTAAGTTGCTCATCCATGGTGAAACCACCTACCAATCACACATATGTCCAGTGCCGCATCTTCACCATCAGGTACAATTAAGCATTAGTGCATCTAAGTGAACCAAGCATGTTTGTCAAGGCCACATTGAGACTTGATATGGGATTTCTCTTCCAAATTTGGGGCTTTGATTTTGAAATAATGTTACCTCGCTAGGTAGGAGTGGTTAATAAATGATCCTATTAGGTGTTCCCATCCATAAGTGGAAAAACATGTGCTTGGTACATCCTTCAATTAATAGGTGGCATGTGAATACTGATGAAATGGATGGGAGCAAAGGGGTCTCAAGGCCAAATGCCATGGGTACAAGGATAATAATAATGAGGAAGTCCATTTATTGGGTGTACAGATGCGAGGAGGGAGCAATCATGGTTACATGAGTTACCCCAACCTTTGTTTTTCCACCACTTTTTATTTTCCTTTTTTTTCTTGAATTTCTTTGTATTATTGGTTGAAGCTCCAAGAATTGAGAGCATGTTGTAAATGATGTATAACAGTGATTACCCCCTTAAAGGTAGGGCAGTTCATCGCCCACCAGGGGTTGGGATGTGCACGGGTTCCTTTAATGATGTGGGGGGCACTCATGGGCCCTAGGAGCCAAGGTGATGGCCATAATGACAAGAGGTAGAGCTCATGTTTGGCTTTTTCCCACGTGCTATAATTAAATGTCTCAACCATCTTTTGCATTTTGTGATTTTCCTTTTCTTTTGTTTCTTGCTTATGGGCACAATGTGCTTTTAACGTTCTTTTCGTTGTCAACCTCCAAGGCAATGTTTCCAGGCCCGACCCAGATATGTAAACAAGGGGAGGGGGAGTGCGAACACCTATGGACTGAGTGGTCATGTGGACCTAGAGAAGAAAATGGTGAAATAAGGCTTGTAATGTACAGTGTCAACTGAAAAATGTGGAACAGGAAAACGAGACAACGCTACCAAAATCGAGATTTCTCAAGTAGTGCAATTCCTAAATCCATAGGCCAATAGGGGAGATCTCAGGGGACTAGGATTGAGGATTAACTCCCCATTTAAGGCGAGGGAACAAAACCACGATAAAAGGCCTTCCTTCTTGCAAGTCATTAAATAATACATTTCCAAATGAAAAACAAGCATAATCATCCAATTGGACAATGAAAAACATACCTTTTGGGTCAGATTGCCCATCTTCTAAAACACGCTCTCGACAAATGGGCAAGGAAACATACAAATGGTGCAGGGAGCAGAGATAAAATGGCACATCACATCGTCTACGAGGTGGTTCTCAAGGGTTGCTAGCTGCCGACTAGAAGAAGATGAGTAAGAGAAAAGCTCTCCTACGGGTACACACTTCTGGTGGGCAACACGTACAACACTTAATTCACCTCCATGATACCCCTTGAGTCCATCCAAAACTCAATGCTAACATTGCCCTATATTGCATACTTGGTGTTATCGCCAAGCTCTATGTGTATATCTCTGGGTTACTTGATCGTGTAGGTGAAAATGTCTTGAGAACATGTCATGTGACGAGATGCTCCACTGTCCATGAACCCAACAACTCTTGTGATGGTTCTAGAAAGGCATAACATAAGGCGAAGTTCTTCTCAAACTTTTTAGCGAGCTTGTCCATTTGTGTAATGGCTGTCGTGGCTGTCTTTCCCTTGCCCTTCTTCTTGACTAGAAAAATGCCCGAACTTGTGACATGCAAAGCACTTGATTTTGCTCGTGTCCTTCTTTTTACCTTGCGAAGGTCCACCTCCACTCTGGTTCTTCTTGGCCTTCCCATTTCCCTTTTTTGCTTGTGTAGCAAAAGCAAGTTCCTCTTTCTCCTCACCACTCCTTTTATGTACTCTAGTTAATGAATTCTCCCAGATCTCCTTCTGGATGAAATCATCCCACAACCAACTCTAATTTAGTTGTTTCCTAGCTAGGATCCCATCCACAAAGGTGGTCCAATGCTTGACACATCCCTTCAGAGCCACTTTCACAATCTTTGAATCATTCACAACCTCCCCAACAACTATAAGCTCATCGCGAGCCTGTTGGATCCTTGTGAGATAATATGTTATGGTTGTTAGTTTTTGGTAGCATCGGACAATTGTTCTAGTCTCTATGGTGTCCAGGAGGCTAAGAAACACAGGAGGATAATTATCTCCAAGATCAAGAAAAAGTTTCCAAGGAAAATGCCTTAATTAGATTAATTAGCCAATTATTAAATATTTTCCTAAGTCTAACTCGGGAAAACTGGTTAATTAAATCAGATTAATTAACGTAAATTGATTTTGCTCTAGAGACTTCTTGTAAAGTCATTTAATGGGGTCAAGATGATCTTAACCATCGATTGTGATTACATTGTGGCCATTGGTTGCTCAATCAAAGATTATAAGAGAAAATCGATGGGTTAGTTGGAGACACATCAAGGGAGTTCGACTTACCTAGTTGTAGTGATTAGCAAGGGTGCAGTTTGAACGAGGGAGACATCAACATAAGGGTTTCAAGAAAGAAGATTGCGGAGAAAATTTACGGAGGAATTTTCTCAGTGATTTCCAATTTCTAGTGGGAGAAAGGAGATCGATTTCATGAACAGAAGAGGAGGCCGAATTCAATAGTGCCAATAGCCAGTGCGAGTGGCAAAGAGGAGCTCATTTTTGTTTGGCAGTGTCAGATCTATCACCTAGAGGCAAAGCGAGTGGGTCAGATGAGGTGATAAAGGCAATTTTACTTGCAAAAGAATTTCCCAAGAGGCACTGCGAATTTCTGGAGCAACTAATGCGAGTTGCCGAGAGAAGTGCGAGTTGCACAAGGAGGCTGAATACACTTGCAGAGGGAGATTTTTGTGTTTCCAAATCATTTCTGTTAAGAGAAAATATTTACCGAAGCTTTTCCACTGAGAGGCAAGTAGACTGTATTCTCAATTTTTGCTAAAGAGTTCATAATAAAACCCTTATTTGTAGAACTGGTTTCCCCCACAATGGGGTTTTTCTAGGGACAATTTGTCCAAAAATACTAGCGTCAATTATTTCGTGTGTGTGCAATATTTCTCAATTCCTATTGTTATTTGTGATTTAATCGTTATTTGCCATAATTAAATTTTGAAGACAAATAATCTCCATTGGATAAAAGAGTAAATTCTAGTTGTTGCAATTAAGGAAATTTAATAACGTTCTCAGACTTGTTCATCCTGATGCTGTTTGATTTTTCTCACAACATCTTCCTATTTCTGTTTGTACTCTGAGAAAGCCTTGTTAGGGCTACCCACATCTGACATGTCGTCTCCTTTCCCGATACGTGAGGAGTTATGTGAGTCCTCACACAGTCCAAAATTATACCCATAACTTTCACATCCCACTGATTTTGCTCAGCTACTTGGTTTGGATTTGAAGGAACTTGAATATTCGTGTTGAAAAAATTCCACAATCCATTCATTTTTAAAACTATGGTTCTCTGCTTCTTCTAGGGATTGAAGCTAATGACCCCATGTATCTTGTCTTCATATCTCAAAATACTCAGTGATGCCATCTCACAAATCAACCTAGTAACTTGGCCACAAAACCCTAGTAGCAAAATTAAAAAATAATTTTGTTGTTATAAAAAGAAGAAATTCAGTGTTGCAAACCCTAGTGATCTCAGATCTGTATTCATAGTTTTCTAATGCTCTGATACCATGTTAAATCTCCTAATACCAATATAGATTTATTTTCTCAAAATACTTTTTATTTCCAACAACTTATTTATTTTACCAAATAAATTCTGAATTGTTGTAAAATAAAATAATTGGTATTTTTAACTCTAGAAAATTAAATATGTAGTGGAAATGAAACAAAGATATTAATGACACATTACAATAGATAAACACCCACAACAATGTAGAAATTAATGTGTAGATCCTAAACTGTTCATGAAATTTACTAAATCACAAGACTAGAAACTACGCTATTGATCCGTCGAGGCAAATTCACGATCAAGAAGACAAATCATTATCATGCATCAAGATTCAACACACATACACAGAGATTTATCTAGGGGAAAGCAATTGCTCAAAACCCCTTACTATCTGTATTGCATTAATCAAATAATTTGGATGAATACAATATGCTCTGCTCAACCTTGAGATCAACTTGCACCTGTATCTTCTATCCTCTGCCTGTTTGACTGAACTTGGCCAATACTTAGCCAAAATTTTGAGCCTTCAAGCTCCTATTTCCTTGCACTGTTCCTCAAGGAATTAGCCCCTATTATTTAGGAAATTCCTCAATCTGGATTGCGCAATTCCTTTTGGTCCTTCTCTGACTGAATGCATGACTTGTACAATTTGGAATAGTTTACAACTGATAATACACTGCCCTTGAACTCCACTCTCAACTGGGTAACTCGAATTCTATGCATGCATGAGTTAATTTAGGCCGATTGATCAGTTAACTGGTTGAACATTGAAGTTACACCCCACTACTAGACCTTCCATTAGTTCCTCCAACAATTGGAACTAGTTTAACCGACCATAACTCAATTTAACTGAATTAAATTGTTACAACTGTAATTAACTCAACCTAGGCTTCTAAAATTTAGGTAGAACTCAATTTCATGCCCCCAACTCAAATTAACTAAGCTAACTGAATGATAACTACTATAACGCCTCAGTTAACTCATTCAAGTTGTCTGTTGATGTGGAATTTCGAATTTCTCCTAATTTAATCAAGGGAAACTTAAATTGTAAATTTTCTTGCTGCATTTTCAACACTCCCTCTTAGTAAGAAAAAGATTATCAGATACCCCAATCCTGCTTCTATGGAACTTGAATTTACCCCTTGACAAGGCTTTTGTCAAAATGTCTGCATCCTGTTCCTATGTCGGAATGTATTGCAACAACATGATCTACCTTTGCACACAATCTTGTAGATGGTTGTACCAGATATCTATGTGCTTGGACCGATCGTGAAAAACTAGATTATCAGAGAGTTTGATACAACTGTGATTATCACAGTAAATCACAGTAGGATCCATCATCTGACCAAATAACCCAACAAGAATCTTCCTCATCCAGATAGCCTCACAAGCTGCTTGACTGGAAGCCATGTACTTTGCTTCTGCTGAGCTGAGTGCAATTGATCTCTGCTTCCTGTTGTAACTAGAAACTATTGCTGACCCAACATTGAAAATACCTCTTGAAGTGCTCTTCTGATCTGATGGACTTCCCACCCAATCTGCATCTGTGAAGCCTTGTAGCTTCACTTCCTCTGTCCATTTGTACCAAAGTCCAAACCGAGTGGTGCCTTTGAGGTACAGTAGTACATGTTTAGCTGCCCTCCA
Organism: Pinus albicaulis; assembly: GCA_034641835.2. NCBI lineage: Eukaryota > Viridiplantae > Streptophyta > Pinopsida > Pinales > Pinaceae > Pinus > Pinus albicaulis. The sequence goes on from CM076574.1 coordinate 1,149,074,510, forward strand.
AAATAATTTGGTCAGTCGAACCATGGCTTGTCTCAACAGATTGACAGCATAACACAAGTCTGGTTGTGTGTTCACTAGATACATGAATGAACCCACCAACTGCCTGTACACAGTGGCATCCACTTCCACACCTGAAGTGACATCCTCTTTCCTCCAATTGGTCGCTAGAGGAGTCTCCAAGGGTTTGCATCTATCCATGTGGGACTTCTGAAGTATCTTATTGGCATACTTTCCCTAAGAGACAAATAGGTCCCCTTCTCTCTGCCATACTTCCAAACCAAGGAAATAGTGCATCAACCCCATGTCCTTCATTCTGAACTCTCTTGCAAGGTCCTCCTTGAAAGACTTGATAAGTTGTTCATCACCGGTCAAAATCAAGTCATCAACATAAAGAACAATAATCAACAATTTACCTTCTGCCAGAATGTGGTAAAGGTTTGCATCTGCTTCACTTTTGACGAAGCCCAACCCAGTGAGGTAGCTATCGATCCTGGTGTACTAAGCACGAGGTGCTTGCTTCAACCCATGCAACGCTCGCTTGAGTAGACACACATGCAACTCCCTGTCGAAGATCTCAAAACCTTCAAGATGTTAAATGTACATCTCCTCCTCAATAACTCCATTGAGGAACGCTGTCTTCACATCCATATGGTGGATCTTCCACCCCATCTGTGCAACCAAAGCGAGAATTGATGTGATGGAAATGTACCTTGCTAAAGGGGAAAGGGTCTCTTCATAGTCAATCCCTTCTACCTGAGAGTACCCCTTGGCCACAAACCTGGCCTTGTGCTTCTCGATGCTTCCGTCCGCTGCATGCTTTACCTTGTAAAGCCATCTTGAACCTACTGTTAGAAAATCACAAAGGCAAAACTATTTTCTTATGTTAGTTAATTACTTGTGAGTTTCCTATGTTCTTATTAATTTTCTTGTGTTTTTCTTTTACTTTAGTTCAACAAGAAATTACCAAAACCATAACATGAAGATCAAGGACACTAGATGTAGGCAGACAACAAAGGCAAAATCCCTATCTAGGGGAAAACCCAGTCAACTCTTCCTTCGATAGTTTCACGAGATAATCCGAGACTCTAGACATTGACTTCCTCCAATCACCAGGTCAACCCTTTCCCTTCTTCTGCAGATAATAACCTTCTAGCACTTTCTTCGACCTATAGGAGCAACAACACTTCAATCTAGCAACAACAACTTCAACCTAGTAGAAATTTCGACCCTGATGCAACAACTTCGACCTATCAACTTTGACCTTGATGCAACAACTTTGACCTTGATGCAACAACTTCGACCTAGCAGCAACTTCGACTATGATGCAGTAGCAGCTTCAACTTAGCAGCAGAAACTTCAATCTTGCTGCAATAGCCCAATACTGTCATATGTGAGAGAGAGATGACCCAGAAAACTTCGATCCTGCAATTCTTCTTCTCCTTCATCAATTTTGTACTCTGTAGCTTCTTCTGCTCTTATATCGAATTGTGAGTGAGTGCTACAAATGAATCGAACCCCACTGTATATATGGCCTCTTATGGAGTTTGAATTTCCCTGATGTAGGGCGACGTGGATAAGTAAGGGCCGACTTGGTGTGGAGGTGACAAATGACTTATTTAACTCAAAAATAATTCTTTTTACATGATTGAAAAGCCCAAGAATGGTCTTTTTAAATGGACAATGACTCTAATGATTTAGTATAAATCCTAGAATTCCTCAATGAGGACTTTGACCTAAAACATGATGACCCAAGCATGAAACCCATGCTTTAATAAGTAATAATAATAATAATTCTCTTTTTCATTCTTTTGATAAATACGTTTCATAATGACTGAAATACAATTATGAAGACCGAACCTAGTTACATTCTTCAACACTCCCTCTTAACTAGGGAGGTATTCATAATGACAAATACAAGTACAAGGAAGATCTAAAAACACGAGCCATGAAGAGTTTAGGCACTGCAATGCCATGTACTAGATTCCCGACTAGGGCAATCTATCCAGGTCCTTGAACAGTTTAGGCGCTCATGGTGCCACGGACTAGATTTTTGACCAGGGTAATCTATCCGGGTGTGACTAAGATGGACTAAAGCTTTCAACCACTATAGGTACCATCAGGCTTACTTACTAGCCATCAACCAAGTGATCTAGGTGCGTATCCGAGGTCAGAGCTCTATGACCAACGCCACCCTCCTTACTTCGGGATCCAAATCAACACATAGTGCCAGCCAAATGTCCTGCCAGGCCATGTGTATCACACACAAATCCTCAACACTCATGAGTATTCAAATCGGTAGCAAATCTCTCACGATCAAACAAATCGACAACAACAAGCATGGTTCCAAAACTTTGAGAGATTTAACTGTAAAAACACATTCCCAATTGGTAACAACCTTTCAAATACATAAGTAAACACAAGCGTTCGGGTTCTTCAAACATCTTGAAGTTGCTTCACAATTCATCACAGTAGGACTCAGAGACTTCCCAAATGAATCTCGATAGAAGTTGCTTCAACCATGCAACTTCCATTCCTACTACACATTCAACAACATATTCTACAACCGAATCCTTTTTTTCTTCTCTCAGCAACACCTCAAAATGCATTCTCCAATTTCTTCTTCAAGGTATCCATCATGACTATAGTATGCCCTCCCTCTCAACTTGGGAGATGTACCTTTTCTTTTATCCAAGCTCCCTCTTAACTTAGGGAGATCAACTTCTTTTTATCACATCGACAAATCTTTCATGGCTTCAATTCTTGATCATCACCATTCATATAGCTTCCTTCATCATGCTTGCCAATCAAGTCAAGTTTACTTACGAATATCTTCAACATCTTGAAGATTATGTACCTGCACAACTTAGAAAATAAGTACAACCAAATACATATATAGAAGCATGAAGTTAACTATATCAAAATCATACAATAATGATGGAAGCATTATATACCTTCAAATAGTTAGGTTCATACTCAGCAAGAGACACATGCTTCAATACTTCAACTTCTTGCTCGGGTTTTGTTACAAACCCTAGATCACATTAGTAACTTAATCTAGATATCAATCTCATTATATCTAGGGCCTCAATACTTCTTTCAAAAGTATGACAAACTCTTCTATGACATATTGCAAACCCTAGAATTCAAACAAGTAATGCATCTAACAACTTTCATAATTCATATGTTAGAATTTCTTCTAGGATTTATTGCAAACCGTAGATTCCATACATGAGACATTAAGCTTCAACAATCAAAACCAATCAAAGCATATTTAAGGTTTCAACAACATGACCAACTTCTACTAGGGTTTGTTGTCAACCCTAGATTCATCATTAAAACAATATCATCCTAGAATATCAAACTTCGACTAGGGCTTAGTTACAAACCCTAGGACTTATGACCATCAACAATTAGGTCAACACATATACATATCTAGGATTTGATCATCTTGCACAAGCATATCATAACATATATCAAACAAATCCAATGACACAAATATCAATATATTAATGTTAGACATATAACAACGGCTAGGGTTTTGATCAGACAGGCAAACATACACCTAGGATTTTATTCTTAAGACATCATCTTAGCTAAAATAAGGGTCTTGCTTATAAACCCTACTATACCAAGCCCTAAAGATCTAGGGATTCAATACAAACCATAGTATTAAAAACCGGAACCGGTGGATCTAATGAACAGGTAACCGGACCAGAATCGGTCTAACCGGTACTGGTTAGGTCTAAACGAACCGATTTTTAAAAAAATACATTAAATAATTATTTTTTAATAAAAAAAACTATTTTTAAGATTTGCAACCATGATTCCAAGCCAATAGAGACAAAATATGCAAAGTTTGCTCATTTATATACCATGTAATGGTGAATATATCAAAATGGCACCGAGTGCAATACATATCATCGAAAAATACATAAGCAATGAGGTTCCAAATGGCCCATAAAGTCCAAAAACAATGCTACAAGCTATGAGGCCGTTGGCCTAATACAATACTACATATTAGTGATCAACAACATGATCACTCCTCATCATGATCAAAATCATCACCACTACAAGACAAGGGATCATCAACATGAGCTACATAAATAAGATGGCTCAGAGTTTGAGGACTCCTAAAACTCTACAACTTTAGTAGTAGTAGTAGTAGTAGCAAAAATAGACATCAAAACTACAAATCACTGAGCAACATGGTCTCTCATGAAAATCATCATTGATTCATCGCTACTAGAAATGGGATCATCAACAAGAGATACATAAACATCATCTAGCTCAAAGTCTTCAGACTTGGATTTCTTAACCTTATAACATGATAGAAATTGAAAAAGTTTAACATGTCTAACCAATGATTTTAGTTTGAGTGAAGGGTTCATCTCCTCAACCTTAAAATGCGGTAGAAAAATATTAGCATGCCTAACCAGTGGTTTTCCTTTGAGTGAAGGGCACATTCTTGTTAAGGCCACGGTAGGGGAGTTCAACAATCAATACCACCAACATCAACAAAGTTCAACAATCAATGCCACCAACATCAAGGTTCTTAAAGGACTTCATGCTCTTGATCAAATGCCAATCTCATACCCTTACACATGATAGAATCAAATGGAAACATTGCAACTCCCCAAACCATGAAACCCTAAAAACCATCAAGTCTGCTGAATTTTGAGTGAAATCTAAAATTCTAGTTTCTCCATATGAAATCCAATGAGGTCGAAACCACTCTTAAACATCCTGAGTCATTTCATGGTAATGTTAAAAATTTAAGTAGAAGGATGAAAATGAAAAATAAAAGAAATGTCACTTTTACATTACCATTAATTGCCAATAGGATGTGTCAGGAAAATGATAGGGTGGGCCTGCTTTTCTTAGAGGGGATATTTTTGGAGGAAAACAACCCTAAATTTCCCTCAAAAAGCTCCAAAACTCGAAAAATTGCATTATGTGGGGTCCATAGTTGGCCTGGCAATGAACCGACTGGTTTAGGATGGAACCGGATGGTTTGACCATAAACCGGCCGGTTAGCACCGGTTGGACCGGTTTTTTTGGCGAAGAGGAGGGTTGAACCCGATTTTTCTACCGGTTTGACCCGGTCAGCTAATGAATCGGCCGGTTTGACCGGTTTCCAGTTCAAACCGGCGGTTTTTAATACTATGATACAAACCCTAATTTACCAAAACCTCAACGTTTATGAATTCAATATATAGACATTACTATCCAACAACAAATAAAAAACCCAAAAGGACTAGGATTTCTATGGTAGTATAAAACCCAAACATGTCATTACCATCAAAACCTCAAACATTCAGAAGAATAGTAATTTCATCAATAACCCTAAGTGGACTAGGGTTTTCACATTAGCATCAATATACCCTTAGGTTAGGGTTTACGGAGAACCTTTTTAGGGTTCCACAAGAATGATCAAAAGTATAAAGAGGGTAGATTTAATCTAATGATTAATCACCTAAATAAGAATCTTTATGATTCAAAGGTCCTAGACATAACACATGTTAATATTGTAAAGTGGATTTATTAAAATGAATGAATATACCTTTATCATGAAGAGAACAAAGCTTATGGTCTAATACAAGGTTGCGGGGAAGCTTCACCCCCCCAGTTCCCGCTCCCGAAACGCGCTTCGTTCGGGAGTGTTTTGGGAGCGCTCGGAAACGCGCTCCCGAAAACGCTTCTTGAGGGGAATGTTTTCGGGACCGCGTTTCCGAGCCTGTAAAAACACTCCCTGCCTTTTCGGGAGCGTTTCAGGGAGTGCTCGGGAGTGAATGCTCTCTGAGCACTTCCGGCATTTAAAAAATGCTTTGGAGCGAACGCTCCCCGACGGCGTGAAAAAAAATCTTCAAAAAATTCGTTTTTTTTTGGAGAGGGAGGGAGGAGGGTTGGGTAAATAAAAGCCCACCCTTCCCTCATTTTGTTTTATTGTTTTAGTTGAGTGAGTGAGAGCAAGAGGAGCTTGGAGCAAGAGTTGGAGAGAAGGAGAGCTTGGAGCAAGAGTTGGAGAGCAAAGCTGCGGAAGTGCCAAGGAGAGAGCAAGAAGCAAGCTGCAAGAGAGCAAGAGGAGGATTGCAAGAAATAGGTAGGTCTTCTAATCTAGTTTTGTATTTTCTAGGATGAATTTTTAAGTTGTTCAAAAATGAAAACTTGATATTTTTTTTTATTTTTATTTTTTTTGAATGTTGCATTTTATTGTGTTGAAAACTTAAAAATTGAATTGTTTTTTTCCTATGTTGCATTTCCTATTCCCATTTGGCATTTCTCCATTTTTTTTGCAAGCTAGAAACTTGAAACTTGAAACATCATGGCTATATGGCTAGGGATTTTCATCATGCTGGTTCCTTTCTTTGTAATAATGGTGTTGGAGAGTAGAAGAAAGAGACACATTAGAGAAAAGGAGGATGAAGAAGTGGGTTATGGTGGATTTGATGAAAATCCTGAAGAGGAGGAGGATTATGCTGAGGAGGAAGGGGGGAGTGGAGAACATGAGGCCACAGATACCCCAACTAGACAAGACCAAACTTAGACACCTTTGTGGAAATATGTTCAGAAGCAGGAAGGAGGGAAAGGTGGTGGAACCACTAAATTTCTTTGCCCCCATTGCAATAAAGAATACCATGGTTCATACACCCGTGCGAGAAGGCACCTTTGTGGGAAAATGCCAGGGGATGGAGACAAAAATCTAGGAATCAAAATTTATGTTAGTGTGCCAGCAACAGAGAGAGAGAAATATAGAAAGGAAGAGGAGGCTGCCCTACAGAGATCTAAAAGATCTAGGGGTTTCATTGATTCTTATACACCATCAGGTGCATCACATCATGGACAAAGAAGTCCATCAACTTCCACCCATGGCAGTGGTTATGGAGGCAGTGGCACACTTGGATTAAGGCGTAGAACCATATCCGATTTCCTTGACGAAGGGTGTAGGAATGATGTGGATTCAAAAAATTTCCGGTTTCTATATGCATGTGGGGTGCCATTCAATGTTCTTCGCTCACCTTATTAGCATGAAATGGTTTCTGCCATTAATAATGCCCCCAAAGGATACAGGAGCCCTGGGTATGACAAGGCTAGAACTGTTGGTCTTGATCATGAAAAAGCTAAAATAAACCATTCTTTGGCTAGAATGACAAATTCGTGGAATGAGCATGGGGTGTCCATTGTCTCTGATGGATGGACCAATGTAAAAGGAAAGCCATTGATAAGTGTTTTGGCTGTGTCGGTTAGTGGTGCAATCTTCCTGTCAGCATATGATTATTCAGACAAATTCAAAACTGGCATTAACATTGCAGAACCATTACTTGATATAATTGAAAAGACTGGGCCATACAATGTCATACAGGTCATCACTGATAATGTTGCTAACTGTAAGGCAGCAAGAGCAATTATTGAGGATAAATACCCCAACAATTTTTGGTCTAGGTGTTTGGTTCACACAATGAACCTTTTGATGCATGATATCATCAAAAACAAACAACCTCAATTCAAATGGCTTGGTGATTTGTACAAGAGAGGTAAAAAATGATAAAATTTATTACAAATCATAGCAATACCCATGGGCTTTTCCGTACTCACTCCAAATTGGAGTTGTTGAAGATAGAAAAGACTAGATTTGCTAGCTATTACCTCACCTTCAGGCGCCTTTTGAAGGTAAGAGAGTCATTGGCTGCAATGGTATCAAGCCCACACTGGCAGGTATTAAAGGACAGGGCAACGACAATAGTTGACAAGCAAGGTTTTGAACATGTGGAGGAGACCGCCCTTGACCCTTTGTTTTGGGCACGTGTGAGGGAAATTTTGAATTTCACCAAGCCCATTTATCACATGATTCGGTTTGTAGATACAGATAAACCAGTGACTGGGGAGGTTTATGAGCAGATGGACAGCATGTTGGGCCAAATAAAAGATGTTGTTAACGATAATGATCCCAACTTGTATGCTATGATTCATGACTGTGTGTTTGCACGGTGGAATAAACTCAATGATCCACTACATGCCTTGGCATATATCCTTATGGCAAAATACTACTCTCCATCTTGGTTGGGCCAACCTGCACCTGGAGGTGGGGTTAGGATCAAACCTCACACAGATCTAGAGGTACAAGAGGGGTACATGAAGGCATTAGACAAGTTGGTACCCGACAGGGAGGAGTGTGCTAGATTGCGCCTTGAATTAGGCAAATACTTCAGTTACACTGCTAACTTTGGTTCTTTCCATGCAATGGAAGACAGAGACAGATTTGATGCTCTCACATGGTGGGAAGCATATGGCGGCATGGGACTTTTGCCAAGGTTGGCAAAAAAAATTTCTCTCACAGGTTGTGAATACTTTTTCTGTAGAGAGGTGTTGGAGCACCTACAACTTCATACATAATGTGAGAAGAAACAGGCTGAATGAAAACCGAGCTGAAAGCTTGGTTTATGTGCATTACAACTTGAGGTTGTTGAGCCATTACTGTGATCGGGCATATGAGGATCAATCATACAGAGTCTGGGACAACAACCCAGAGGATGATAATTTGGAGGACGACACGGTACATATGGAAGAATTGGAAGCAGAACTTTTTAGGGATGATGATGAAGCATCAGCAACACCACCACACACAGGGTCAGTCCCACCATCCAGTAGCAGTGCGGGTGCTAGTGCCAGTTCTCGAGATCCAACTATTGTTCCTTTGCAGATTCAGCCTCCACCTTCTAGTCATGGTCGTGGACGTGATACTCCTGAGAGTACTAGAAGACCATCATTTCCACGTGGCTCGCACAAATTAGACATTTCTCGTGGGCGTGGCAAGGGGCTAGCCAATAGATAAAATAGATTTGTTGTTTACTAGTTTTTTCTATTTTCTAGTAGTTTTTATCTTTTATAACTGTTGACAGTTGAACAGTTGAAACTTGACTCTTTCATATATTTAATGACAATTTAAGTTTGAAGTTTGAATTTGAAAGGTGAAACTTTGAAGTTGGCATTTATAAGATTACAAGTCATTATGAATTATGAATATGAGGCTTCATGAAAGTTATATGGTGATCAATGAATCAATGATGATAAATGTTATATATCAATGATGATAAATTGTATATATTGAATTTTGAAATCAATGAATCAATGATGATAAATGATATATATCAATGATGATAAATGTTATATATCAATGATGATAATTGTATATTGAATTTTGAAATCAATGAATCAATGATGATAAATGAATTATGATATATATCAATGATGATAAATGTTAGATATTGAAATTTGAAATCAATGATGATAAATGTTATATATCAATGATGATAAATGTTATATATTGAATTTTGAAAGCTTGGAACCTTCAGATTGATGATTTGCGAGACTCAAGAGTCAATATGTTCTCTGCTTCCAACTCGTGGGCGTGGTTGATGAAGATTATAACTTCTATGATTGATGTTATATGATTCAATCTATGCTTTGGTTTTTTTTACAGTTCAATTGGATCATTCTATGTTTGCTTTTGTTGACATATATGCATCAAAACATATATATATATATATATAATATATATATATAGTTCGAAGAATAAATTTATCAGATAAAATTTAGGGAAAAAATAGGAAAAAATCGGGAAAATCGGGAAAAAATCGGTAAAAATCGAGAAAAAATGAGCACATACAAAAATATTCATTTTTTTTCAATTTTTTAATATCTAAAGCATCCACAACATAAAATAAATGCATTGACACATAAATATGAAAAAAAAACAAATATATAAGATGTGTAATATCATGTATAATGCTACATCACACATAAAACTGAAACATGTCCTTAATACTAAGTCCTGAGTCTCAAGAGTCAACTCAGCCTCAAAATATCAACAAAAAATATAATAATGTATCTCATATCATGAGTCATAATGTTATATACAAAGGAATGCACCAAATAACCTATACTATTGATTTCCTCTGCCCCTCTTGCGAGAAAATGTAACAGCTTTCCCTCTAGACGAAGAAGTTGGCGGGGCTGGCAATGGACTCTGTTGTGCTCCAGATCCTGAAGCACTAGGAGTTAAAGGAGGTAGACCACGTCCTCTACCAGTAGCAGGGGTAGGTGGTGTCACCTCCTCCTCCTATTGTTGCTCCTCCTCCTCCTCCTCATGAAACTCATCATTGATTCATCGCTACTAGAAATGGGATCATCAACAAGAGATACATAAAAATCATCTAGCTCAAAGTCTTCAGACTTGGATTGCTCAACCTTAAAATGCGGTAGAAAAAGATTAACATGCCTAACCAGTTGTTTTCCTTTGAGTGAAGGGTACATTCTTGTTAAGGCCACAATAGGGGAGTTCAACAATCAATACCACCAACATCAACAAAGTTCAACAATCAATGCCACCAACATCAAGGTTCTTAAAGGACTTCATACTCTTGATCAAATGCCAATCTCATACCCTTACACATAATAGAATCAAATGGAAACAATGCAAATCCCCAAACCATGAAACCCTGAAAACCATTAAGTCTGCTGAATTTTGAATGAAATCTAAAATTCTAGTTTCTCCATATGAAATCCAATGAGGTCGAAACCACTCTTAAACATCCTGAGTCATTTCATGGTAATGTTAAAAATTTAAGTAAAAGGATGAAAATGAAAAATAAAGGAAATATCACTTTTACTTTAAGAATTTAACATTACCATGAACTGCCAACAGGGTGTGTTAGGAAAATGAGAGGGCTGCAAAAATGACAAAAAAAAAAATCGGTTTTTGAACTTATAGGGTTTCTATTTGATGGGCCCACGATTTTTACCAAAATAATCGCGATTTTTTCGTAAAAATCGCGATTTTTTCGCGATAACGATTTTTTCAAAAAATCGTTGAAAAAATCGCCGATAAAATCGGCAGCCCGAAAAACTCGCGATTTTTGTTACTTTGATATATATATTTATAAACGCTCCCCGAAACACTCTGGACCGGGAGCTTTTGAAAATGGCGCTCCCGCTCCTGCTCCCGCTCCCAAGCAACCATGGTCTAAGACATACCTTTGAGTTGTTTTCTTGACAAACCTTGTCGGATATCAATTCCTATAGAACTTCTATCATGCTTTGTGAGGTCTTCTCCATAACCCTCGAGTATTCAACAAACCTTTCCTAAACAAGGAAAATATGAAAAGAAATGTGATTAGTATTTAATACAAACACATCTAAATAAGAAAGGGAAACCAAATATAAAAGGTAATACAAGAATTCAAATACTTATCTTTGGAAATGGTGAGGACTCCCTCTAATCCAATCTCGAGGGATAACTATAACTTCATCAAAACAATTCAAAAGTGTTTTTTCAAATCATGTTAAACCTATAAATACTAGAAAGCAAACAACTAAAACTTAGAGTAGAGGTCTTGGTAGTGTAAGTCCCTTATTTATGATTCTCCAGTTTTGTTTATCTTTGGAGATCCTTCTTCGGCAAGATTTGCTTGATCCCTATTTCTCTTCTTATTCTTAGGATTGTCAGGACAATCACTTTTATAGTGACCCATTTTGTGACATTGGTAGCATTCTATCTTGGATAGGTCTACCTTCCTTCTTGGCCCTTTAGATTTCTTGATGTTTCCTTTCTTGTGATGAGTGGAGTAAGCATTTGAAATGTTCTCTTCTTCATTCTCTTTATTGGTTACTAATGAAATTCTCACTTCTTCTTGACTACATGTGTTCCATAGTTCTTCAAATGTAGGAGTTTCTCTCCAACTGTTGATCCTTGAAGCAAAGGCACTCCAAGAGGTTGGTAATCCCAATAGTCAAGCAATCACGAGCTCCTTTCCTAAGTACTATCTCATTTATGGCTTGGAGATCATCTCTAATTCTAGCTATCCTTACAAATAAGGAAGCCATAGTCTCATCTTTTGACATCTTTATGGTCCTTAGTTCATTCTTAAGACTTAAAACTTGACCAAGATTTTTGATAGTGAACGATTTGGATAAAGCTTCGTACATTTCTTGAGCGGAGTCTATGTTGGAAATGTAAGGGATAAGGTTATCCTTTATACCATCTATCATTAAGCTCATAACCAATATTTCCAATTCTCTAAACTTAGCTTTTTCAGCATCACTTGATTCCTCTGTAGGCTTCTTTACTTGTCCTTTGACAAGATCCAAGACTTTGTTCTTTTCGAGGATGAGATATATCCTCTTCTTCCATGACCTGTAATTTGATGCTCCTTCTAATTTGTTCTCTCCCTTTATTGAGTTAGACATGGTTCTTGAATATAGTAGACTCCTCTTCTTATATGATCCCTTTTGATGACCCTTATTCAACTTTCAATATATCTTTAGGCTGCCTTTTTCTTACTTCTTCACCTTAGCTTTGATACCATGTTAGAAAGTCAGAAAGGCAGAAAGTTTTTCTTATGTTGATAATTACTTGTGAGTTTCTTATGTTCTTATTAACTTTCTTGTGTTCTTCTTTTACTTTAGTTCATCAAACAATTACCAAAACCATAACACGAAGATGAACGACACAAAAAGGCGGACAACCAGGGGACAACCTAGTCAACTCTTCCTTTAATAGTTTCACGAGATAATCCAAGACTCTTGACACAAACTTCCTCCAATCACCAAGTCATGCCTTTCCCTTCTTCTGCAGATGATAACCTTCCAACACTTTCTTCAACCTAGAGAAACAACAAAAGTAGCAACAACACTTCGATCTAGCAGTAGCATCTTCAACCTAGTGGAGACTTCGACCTTGATGCAGCAGCTTCGACCTTGATGCAACGACTTCGACCTAACAACTTCGACCTTGATGCAACAACTTCGACCTAGAAACTTCGATCTTGATGCAAAAACTTCGACTATGATGCAGTAGCAGCTTCGACTTAGCAGCAAAAACTTCGATCTTGCAACAATAGCCCAGTACTTTCATACGTGAGAGAGAGATGACCCAAAAAACTTTGATCCTGCAATCCTTCTTCTCCTTCAACATTTTCGTACTCTGCAGCTTCTTCTGCTCTTATATCAAATCATGAGTGCGTGCTACAAATGAATCGAATTGCACTGTATATATCGCCTCTTCTAGAGTTCGAATTACCCTAATGTAGGTAGACTTAAACAGGGAAGGGCCGACTTGGTGGGGCGGTGAAAAATGACTTATTTGACTCAAAAATAATTCTTTTTACATGATTCAAAAGCCCAAGAAGGGTCTCTTTAAATGGACAATGACTCTAATGACTCAGTATACATCCTAGAAGTCCTCAATGGGGACTTGACCTAAAACATGATGACCCAAGCATGAAACCCATGCTTAATAGGTCATAATAATAATAATAAAATAATTATTTTTCATTCTTTCAATAAATACATTTCATAATGACTCAAATACTATTATGAAGACTGAACCTAGTTACATTCTTCAACACCTACCACCGATTTGTCTCCAGGTTGTGGGATCACTTACCAAACACTGTTTCTGAAAATGGAGTCATACTCTACAATAAATTCAATCCATACTGGCTGCTCTATTGATTACTCGAATGAGGCTGGTTCTGTCTCTACTAGCTTGCTCATCAGAGGCATGTAGCCAATGTACCGACGCGGTGACCTCCTCTGCCTGCACTGTGATGTGGGTGCTCCCACATTCTCTCTAGCATCTTGCAATAATCTGTCGACTTCCCTGGTTCACTTTCTTCCTTCCCTGGATGTCTCTGCTTGAGTGGATGTCTCCACTCTGCCTCTTCTCTTCTTCTCCATTTGTGGCTGCTCCACAACTTTATGAGGCTTCTTTTGAGGCTGCATGTTGAGAGGTCTAGCATGCTCCCTCTCAACCACCAAATCTCTAGTCTCCGCCTTGCTCCTCAAGGCTTTGCATGCATCTTCTACCTCAAGTGCATACAAGTTCTTGACTCGAGCACTGATCTGCTTCACCTGTCTCGTGGCGATGTGTCTTTGGAATGCTTTTCCTTTGCTGAATATCACATTGTAGCCACAGTCTTCTAATACTGCGACAGAAACATCACATCCTTGAGCTTGAGAGGGAGCCCGACTGCCTCTGAAAGTTGACCGTGCCGATATCGGTCGCGCTATACCTCTCGTCGTCTCCAAACTCAATGTTCATTTGGAGATATTTCTCCTCTAAGTCACTAAAAAAGATCTTTGTTCCCGTCATGTGGAATGAGGCACCATTATCTAGATACCACATGCTTCCCATCACTGTGCTCGCCATGCATGCAATGAGAGTAAAGTCAAGCTCGAGTTGTGAAGCCAAAGCTTCACCTGCTGCTGCTACCACAAGCTCCTTTTTGCTTGCCTTCTTCTGTGGACAGTTCGTGGCATAGTGCCCGTATTCATGATAGTGAAAGCACTTGATTTCAGACAATTCTTTTTTCTTCCCAAAGCTGGGGATTTCTCGGGTTGTATGTCGTCACGTTGATCGAACAAGAACAAGATTTGGATGTTTAGTTAAAAAGCAAGTACCAAGTAGTCTATCTATGTAAAGTTTAGTGGGAAGACATTACTATTTCCCTTTATTACTGCCTTCATCCTAGGATATGGAGTAATGCACAGCCCATCTCATTAACCTTCTCTTATCAGGACGAGAGGAATTATCCAACCTTACCTTGACCCTTTCTTACTCCCTTCACTCTAGGAGATGGATGGATGGATGGAGTGTTGCCCAACAACTCGTTGATTAAGCCAGGAAGAACTACTAGGTAGGCATGCTATGAACTCTTTACTCCCTATCTTCCCTTGTTTCCTAACTCTTTACCCACCTGAAAAGATGTTCTTGAACTGATGCACGATGCTTACTTACGATGGCACCTGTTTTGAAAAGTTGTCGAGCCACTTTTCATATAATATTTTGTATAATGCGAGCTGAACAAATGAAACATCTTACGATAAAAGCATACCCATCATTCATAGACTAGCTCTCTTTCTTTTTTGCAGCGTACCCAACATTACCAGCTCATGACCCTTTCAACTCCCAACTACCCGACTTATAACTCCTACTCGAATCTCCCAACTACCCGACTTATAACTCCTACTCGAATCTACAATTACATTGAACCCAAGATCCACTCTACCTCTTCTCTTCTTCTCCATTTGTGGCTGCTCCACAACTTTCTGAGGCTTCTTTTGAGGCTGCATGTTGAGAGGTCTAGCATGCTCCTTCTCAACCACCAAATCTCTAGTCTCTTCCTTGCTCCTCAAGGCTTTGCATGCGTCTTCTACCTCAAGTGCATACAAGTTCTTGACTCGAGCACTGATCTGCTTCACCTGTCTCGTGGCGATGTGTCTCAGGAATGCCTTTCCTTTGCTGAATATCACATCGTAGCCACAGTCTTCTAATACTGCGACAGAAACATTACATCCTTGAGCTTGAGAGGGGAGCCCGACTGCCTCTGAAAGTTGACTGTGTCGATATCGGTCGCACTATACCTCTCGTCATCTCCAAACTCAATGTTCATTTGGAGATATTTCTCTTCCAAGTCACTAAAAAAGATCTTTGTTCTCGTCATGTGGAATGAGGCACCATTATCCAGATACCATATGCTTCCCATCACTCTGCTCGCTATGCATGCGATGAGAGTAAAGTCAAGCTCGAGTTGTGAAGCCAAAGCTTCACCTGTTGCTGCTACCTCAAGCTCCTTCGTGCTTGCCTTCTTCTGTGGATAGTTCGTGGCATAGTGCCCGTATTCATGACAATGAAAGCACTTGATTCCGGACAAGTCTTTCTTCTTCCCAAAGCTGGGGATTTCTCCAACTGTTGATCCTTGAAGCAAAGGCACTCCAAGAGGCTGGTAATCCCAATAGTCAAGCAATCACGAGCTCCTTTTCAAGTACTATCTCATTTATGGCTTGGAGATCATCTCTAATTCTAGCTATCCTTACAAGGAAGGAAGCCATAGTCTCATCTTTTGACATCTTTGTGGTCCTTAGTTCATTCTTAAGACTTGAAACTTGACCAAGATTTTTGGTAGTGAACGATTTAAATAAAGCTTCATACATTTCTTGAGCGAATTCTATGTTGGAAATGTAAGAGATAAGGTTATCCTTTATACCATCTATCATTAGGCTCATAACCAATATTTCCAATTCTCTAAACTTAGCTTTTTCAACATCACTTGATTCCTCTGTAGGCTTCTTTACTTGTCCTTTGACAAGATCCAGGACTTTGTTCTTTTCGAGGATGAGATCTATCCTCTTCTTCCATGACCTGTAATTGGATGCTCCTTTTAATTTGTTCTCTCCCTTTATTGAGTTAGACATGGTTCTTGAATTTAGTAGACTCCTCTTCTTATATGATCCCTTTTGATGACCCTTATTCAACTTTCAATATATCTTTAGGCTGCCTTTTTCTTACTTCTTCACCTTAGCTTTGATACCATGTTAGAAAATCAGAAAGGCAGAAAGGTTTTCTTATGTTGATAATTACTTGTGAGTTTCTTATGTTCTTATTAACTTTCTTGTGTTCTTTTACTTTAGTTCATCAAGCAATTACCAAAACTATAACACGAAGATCAAGGACACAAAACGTAGGCAGACAGCCAGGGGACAGCCCAGTGAACTCTTCCTTTAATAGTTTCACGAGATAATCCAAGACTCTCGACACAAACTTCCTCCCATCACCAAGTCAGGCCTTTCCCTTCTTTTGCAGATGATAACCTTCCAATACTTTCTTCAACCTAGAGAAACAACAACAGTAGCAGGAACACTTCGATCTAGCAATAGCATCTTCAACCTAGTAGAAACTTCGACCTTGATGCAGTAGCTTCGACCTAGCAACTTCGACCTAGCAGCTTCGACCTTGATGCAACAACTTTGACCTTGATGCAATAGCTTCGACCTAGCAACTTCGATCTTGATGCAACAACTTCGACTATGATGCAGTAGTAGCTTCGACTTAGCAGCAAAAACTTCGATCTTGCAGCAATACCCAATACTTTCATACGTGAGAAAGAGATGACCCAAAAAACTTTGATCATGCAATTCTTCTTCTCCTTCAGCAATTTCGTACTCTGCAGCTTCTTCTGCTCTTATATCGAATCATGAATCAAATTGCACTGTATATATAGCCTCTTCTAGAGTTCGAATTACCCTAATGTAGGCAGACTTGAACAAGTAAGGGCTGACTTGGTGGGTTGGTGACAAATGACTTATTTGACTAAAAAATAATTCTTTTTACATGATTCAAAAGCCCAAGAAGGGTCTCTTTAAATGGACAATGACTCTAATGACTCAGTATACATCCTAGAAGTCCTCAATGGGGACTTGACCTAAAACATGATGACCCAAGCATGAAACCCATGCTTAATAAGTCATAATAATAATAATAATAATAAATTAATTATTTTTCATTCTTTCGATAAATACATTTCATAATGACTCAAATATAATTATGAAGACCGAACCTAGTTACATTCTGCCACCGATTTGTCTGCAGCTTGTGGGACCACTTCCCAAATACTGTTTCTGAAAATGGAGTCATACTCTACCATAACTTCAATCCATACTGGCTGCTCTACTGCTTCCTCGAATGAGGCTGGTTTTGTCTCTACTAGCTCGCTCATCAGAGCCATGTAGCCAATGTACCGACCCAGTGACCTCCTCTACCTGCACTGTGATGTGGGTGCTCCCACATTCTCTCTAGCATCTTGCAATAATTTGTCGGCTTCCTTGGTTTGCTTCCTTCCTGCCCTGGATGTCTCTGCTTGAGTGGATGTCTCCACTCTACCTCTTCTCTTCTTCTCCATTTGTGGCTACTCCACAACTTTCTAAGGCTTCTTTTGAGGTTGCATGTTGAGAGGTCTAGCATGCTCCTTCTCAACCACCAAATCTCTAGTCTCTGCCTTGCTCATCAAGGCTTTGCATGCATCTTCTACCTCAAGTGCATACAAGTTCTTGACTCGAGTACTGATCTGCTTCACCTGTCTCGTGGCGATGTGTCTCAGGAATGCCTTTCCTTTGCTGAATATCACATCGTAGCCACAGTCTTCTAATACTGCGACAAAAACATCACATCCTTGAGCTTGAGAGGGGAGCCCGATTGCCTTTGAAAGTTGACCGTGCCGATCTTGGTCACACTATACCTCTTGTCGTCTACAAACTCAATGTTCATTTGGAGATATTTCTCCTTCAAGTCACTAAAAAAAATCTTTGTCCTCGTCATGTGGAATGAGGCACCATTATCTAGATACCACATTCTTCCCATCACCGTGCTCGCCATGCATGCGATGAGAGTAAAGTCAAGCTCGAGTTGTGAAGCCAAAGCTTCACCTGCTGTTGCTACCACAAGCTCCTTCTTGCTTGCCTTCCTTTGTGGACAGTTCGTGGCATAGTGCTCGTATTCATGACAGTGAAAGCACATGATTTCGGACTTATTCCCTTTGGCCTTCCTTTGCTGACTAATTCAAATTCCTCTTTCTCTTCTTTGGATGAGGTGCCTTCTCTGTTACTCCGCCTTATTTCTTCTTGCACTAGATCAGACCATAACTGCTCCCACTGTGGTAGTTTCTCTCTACCATTTATCGAATCTTGATAACTATGCTAGCTCTTGGGAAGGGCCAAGAGGGCTAGATCTACTAGATCTTCTTCAGGGACAGTAACACCGATCCTGCCAAGTTCATCACGACATTGTGTAAACCTGCTCAGGTTCTGCAGAATTGTTTCATTCATTTGCAACTTGATGTTTTGAAACTTGTCCTTGAGTGCCAACTTCCTGTGGTCACTACTATTCTAGAACAAATCTGTCAGTGCTTGCCACATTGCATACAGAGTCCCTTTCTTGTGGATATTAGAGACAATATGGTCTCGTACTCCCTCCAATATGATTCTCCTTGCCCTAGCAACACACTTCTTCCATTCTGCTAGATTCTGAGCATCAACTGCTGCTGGTTTCGGAGCATCACTATCAATGTATTCCTTCAACCCATTATTCTCCAATACTGCCCCCATTTGGTCCTTCCATGCAACATAATTCGAGCTTCCTTCAAGGGCATACTCGAGCCTTAGTCCATTGAAAGTTATCTTCTTAATCCTGAAGAAATCCTGCAACCTGATTTGCAACCTCGAATCCTCCTGCATTGACAACTTCAAAATCTCTTCTCTACTGTGAATCTATCTCTGACGCCATGTAGAAATTAATGTGTAGATCCTAAACTATTTATGAAATTTACTAAATCACACGACTAGAAGCTAGTCTACTGATCTGTAGAAGAAAATTCAAGATCGAGAACACGAATCATTAACATGCATCAAGATTCAACACACATACACAAATATTTATCTAGGGGAAAGCAACTGCTCAAAACCCATTACTATCTGTATTGCATTAATCAAAGAATTTGTATGAATACAATATGCTTTGCTCATCCTTGAGCTCAACTTGCACTTGTATCTTTATCCTCTGCCTGACTGACTGAACTTGGCCAAAACTTAGCCAAAATTTTGAGCCTCCAAGCTCCTATTTCCTTGCACTATTCCTCAAGGAATTAGCCCTTAATATTTAGGAAATTCCTTATTCTGGATTGCCTAATTCCTTTAGGTCTTTCTTTGACTGAATGCATGACCTGTACAACTTGGAATAGTTACAACTGATAGTACACTTCCCTTGAACTCCACTCTTGATTGGGTAACTCGAATTCTATGCGTGCATGAGTTAATTTAGGTTGATTGATCAGTTAACTGGTTGAACACTGAAGTTACACCCCACTGCTAGACCTTCCACTAGTTCCTCTGTTAAATTTTGATAACAATGGTATGTTCTATGCTTAGCAGAATTACTTCAATATTCCTTTAGCAACCCAATGACAATTTCCAATTTGGATTTCTAATAGCAATCACATTAGCCATTAAGCTAAGATAAAAGGACACCAAATTTGGCGGATGCCAGGGAAAAGCCCTAATGTGGGGAAAACCCTTTGATCAATTCCTCTTATTATTATATCAACTGTTCAACAGAGAGAGAGAGAGTACAAAAGTCAAATTGACTAGCCAAATTCAAAGTCAAAACTGCCCTGTTAATTCTACAGTTAACTGCAGTCAAACTTCAGCCCTAACCATAAGTCAAAGATGGTCAATGCAACATTTAAACTTCTCCTTTGAAGCTTGGTCAAAGGTAGTCAAACTCGGCCTCCAAGAGAGGTTAAAGTCAGGCCAAAACAATCATAAATCTACGGTTAAAACTTGGTCAGCCTACTGTCAAACTTGCGGTCAAACAGGGCTGCGGTCAATGCAGGCCAAAGTGTTTTTGCCTCAGTTCCCGTGCCAAAAAATGTGACTTGATGAGACAAAAATCCACCCTGAAAATTGAAGTCAAAGGATGCCCTGAAAGTCAAAGTCATCGCTGGTCAGACTGCAAAAAATTCTGAGACTTTCGGCCTTGCAATTTTGTCCTGTAATTCGACCTCCTTGTGCCACACATGCAAGAGAGAGAGAATTCCCAATGCTGTACGAACCTGTTGTCGCCCAGATTGTACATGCACCATGGCAACCACTCAGGGTGGGTGTTGTCACTCTGATCCCCGCCCACCCCGTGTTGATTTTTGTAGCATCAGGAAGTGTTCCAAGTCTCTAACTTTGCAGGGAGGCTTGGACAACAACATTCCAAAGAACCCAGAAACGGTTTGTGGAAATTCCATTTGGTTCATGACTTATTAAAATAATTAATTATTTTAATGAAGACCCTAAGTCTAAACTTAGGGAAATTAAATAATTAAAGGGTATTAATAAGTCAGAGTGTGAATCTTCTAGAAAACATGGATCAAGTCAAGTTTTAATCTTAGCCATGGATTAATCTTTTAATCTGGGCCATTGGTTCTCCAACATGAAGATTATAAAAGAAGGCTTGAGGGTCATTTGGAAAACAAGCCGGGCATATACCCAGTACCCATAGGAGATCGATTCTGACGTAGAATTCTATTTCAGTGGGAGAGTTGCAGGGCTAGAAGTTTGCAGAAGTAGGAGGAGGAGGAAGTCAGTGGTGATCGAGATCAGGGACAGAGGGCAGCAGTGGGTCATTGGAGGTAGCTTGAGGCTGCAACACAGAGAACCCACGCAGTCTCGACGCAGACTCACGCAGTCCAGCGTTGGGACTATACAGTGAATCATGCAGAGAGATGCAGGGGCATGCAGGGGCTGTTCAGGGTGTCAGAGAATTGTCCAAGTAAGCCAGAAATTCAGTCTCAAGTGTTTCAGAATTTATCTGCCATTGTATTTCCTTGTAAAGATATCATTTGCTGAAGGATTAATAAAACCCTCATCTGCTACACCAATTTTCCCGCATTAGGTTTTTCCGAGGACAACTGTCCAAAAATAACTGTGTACATGTGATTGATTCTTTTGCTTATGTTCTCTACTGTTAATTTCTCTACATATATATTTGTGAATGTTGCAGTAGTAATTATTTCGATATTTGCTGGAAGATTTCTGAATAATAACTTATTGAAATAATAAGTAGGAGAAATAAATCTATCACTGCCACTGCTTTGAAATTTTCACATGGTATCAGAGCCAGAGAT
The DNA here is from genome assembly GCA_034641835.2 of Pinus albicaulis. NCBI lineage: Eukaryota > Viridiplantae > Streptophyta > Pinopsida > Pinales > Pinaceae > Pinus > Pinus albicaulis. The sequence goes on from CM076574.1 coordinate 1,149,096,010, forward strand.
GAATAACAGGGAGGGGGCATCTATCAGTGAACATAAATCTACTATTACAACAACAACGCAGAAGGGTTCACACAGTTCTCCAGGAAGGGGAAGAAGCACGATATAACGGATGGATCACGATGTCTCTGTATTGGCATCTAGACTTGAGGAAGATTTTGCTTGCATATCATGCACTGCCTCTTCTGATGTCTGGTATATTGACAACGGAGCCTTTGCTCACATGACTAGAGTACGGGACTATTTTTCCAACTACCTAGAAGATTAGATGAATTTCAAAATAACCATGGGTAATAAAGCAAAATGCACTCTCATTGGGAAAGGTACCGTAGTTTTTCATATCGAGGCAGGAAATACAATCGGGGCCACTAATGTGCTGCATGTGCCGGGTTTGGGGATGAATTTACTCTCAGTGTCACAGCTTCAAAATCGAGGATATGATGTCTACTTTATTGGCAATAGAGTTCACGTCAAGCACTCCAGTTGGCACTAGTTGGCAGCGCAGATGAAACGAACCTGAATGAGCTATGGCACAGAAGAATGGGGCATTTGCATCATGGGGCGTTTAGAACTCTCCAGAATACTGTCATAAGTGTTCCAAAACTGATCACTAAACGAGATGATGTCTGCAAGGGGTGTGTATTGGAAAAATATGCCAAGGCAGCATATCAGAGAAGCAATAATAGGGCCAAGGGTGTATTGGATCTGATACACTCAGATATCTGTAGGCCAATGTCCACTAGAGCTCTTAGCAGTGCCGAATATTTCATCACCTTCATTGATGACCGTTCTAGGAAAACCTGGATCTACTTCTTGAAGACCAAGGATGAAGTCTTCAGTCGATTCAAAGAGTTTAAGGCTCTGGTGGAAAATCTGACAGGGAAGCAGATCATGGTGTTGCAATCAGATAATGGTTTGTGAATACATCGATAAATAATTCATCGGATTGTGTGCAAGGGAAGGCATCAAAAGAGAGTGGACAGCTCCATACAATCCGAAGCAGAATGGTGTGGCAGAAAGAAAGAATTGGACTATTGTTGAAGCAACCAGAACTATGTTGTATGACCAAGACATGCCCAAATTCCTATGGGCTGAAGTGCGTAATACATCTGTCTACATTCAGAACAGGACTCCTCACGCTGCACTAGGAAAGATCATGCCAGAAAGTGTCTTCACTAGCAGTAAGCCTGAAGTGAGTCACTTTAGGATCTTCAGCAGTACAACTTACTGTCATGTGCCTAGTGAGAAGAGGAAGAAGTTGGAGATGACTGCTGAAAAGGGATATCTGGTAGGGTACAACAAGAATGTAAAGGCTTATCGCATCTACATTCCTGAGAACAGAAAAGTGGTGGTGTGAAGGGATGTGAAATTCATGGAGGAGAAGGCCTTCAGAAGATCTCATGGGCTGCCTTCTGCTACGCAGTCTTAAGAAGATCCTTTGGTCTAGACCCAACAACCAGTAGTAGAAAATTTAGTTACCTCTCCAAGGCATAGTGATCCAAAGGACGTGTCTCCCGATGATTTGCAAGAGGGAGATCCGATAGATCCACCCACTACCAGTGGGAGAACGAGAAGGGAACTTTGACAGATTCTGAAGGATGCAGAGGACTTTGTTGGAATCCCCCGAAATGAGAAGAGATAGCGTAGGTAGCTTGAGAGGTATCAAGCCTTGGTTGCTCAAGCCGGAGAACCTTCCAGTTTTCGGGAAGTAGCTTAGCACCAGGTGTGGGTTGATGCAATGGTGGAAGAGTACAGTTCCATCATGATGAATGATGTCTGGGAAGTACTACCCAGACCTTAGGAGAGCCCAGTTGTAGGATTCAGGTGGATTTGCAAAATCAAGTATGCTGCAGACGACAACATCAAGAAATTTAAAGCCAAGTTTGTGGCTAAGGGGTATGCTCAGAAGGAAGGAATTGACTAGGAAGAAACTTCACCCCAGTAGCCAGGTAAACTTCTATCAAGTCCGTGATATCCTTGCAGCGCAGATGGGATGGGAAATTCACCAGATGGACGTCAAGACGACATTCTTGAACAGAGTGATAAAAGAAGAGGTGTGTATAGAACAACCATAGGGCTTTGAGACACATGATTAGAAAACTCATGTGTGCAGATTGAAGAAAGCATTATATGGACTAAAGCAAGCTCCTAGAACCTGGTATGGTCAAATTGACAGCTATCTGCAGAAGATGGGATTCGTCAAGAGTGACGCAGATCCCGATCTCTACTATCTAAGAGTAGGGAGTGAGCCTTTGAAACTAGTTTTATATGTAGATGATCTGTTCTTGATGGGATCATCGAGGCTCATCACAAATTGCAAGAAGAATTTGGCTGAAGAATTTGACATGAAGGATCTGGGAAGGATGCACTATTTTCTGGGTTTGGAGGTTTGGCAGCAGAACGGGGAGATCTTCCTTGGTTAAGGAAGATACACTATAGAGATTTTGAGGAGATTTCAGACGGAGGATTGTAGACCCATGACAACTCCAATGATCACCAATTGGAAGAAAATCGACACGTCTGAAGATGATGAGGCTGATCCTACATTGTATAGACAACTCATAGGGTCATTGATATATCTGGTAAATATAAGGCTATATATTTGTTATGCTGTAAATACCCTCAGTCAGTTCATGGGGAACCAAAGAGGGCACATTGAAACATATTGACATCAGGTGTCATTTCATCAGGGACTGTGTACAACGTGGAGCTGTTCAGTTGCAGTACACTACAACAGGAGAATAGGTGGCAGATTGCCTCACAAAGGCTCTAGGGAAGACAAAGTTTGTCTACTTCAAAGAGAAGATGGGGATGATGAAGAATCCCTTCCAGTAGCAGGAATGGATAGACTCAGTATTCAGAGGGAGTTGTGGTACAAAGGCAGCAGTGACAGTGAAAGTGTCAAAAGCAGCAGTCCTGGAGGCAACATTGCAACAGATGGGGGGCAGAGTCCTGAGATCAACAACGCAAAGTGTGCTTCAAAATCAGAGCAACATGCAGCAAGCATATTGTTGGAACACCTTCCTCGCTAAGAGGGAGTGTTGATTTTTGTAGCATTCGGAAGTGTTCCAAGTCTCAAACTTTGCAGGGAGGCTTGGACAACAACATTCCAAAGAACCCAAAAACAATTTGTGGAAATTCCACTCGGTTCATGACTTATTAAAATAATTAATTATTCTAATGAAGACTTTAAGTCTAAATTTATGGAAATGAAATAATTAAAGGGTATTAATAAGTCAAAGTGTGAATCTTCTAGAAAAAATGGATCAAGTCTAATTTTAATCTTAGCCATTGATTAATCTTTTAATCTGGGCCGTTGGTTTTCGAACAAGAAGATTATAAAAGAAGGCTTGAGGGTCATTTGGAAAACACGCCGGGCATACAGTGATTACCCGAAGGAGATCCATTCTGACGTAGAATTCAATTTCAGTGGGAGAGTTGCAGGGCGAGAAGTTTGCAGAAGCAGAAGGAGGAGGAAGTCAGTGGTGATCGAGATCAGGGACAAAGGGCGGCAGTGGGTCATTGGAGGTAGCTTGAGGCTGCAGCGCACACAGTCTCCACGTAGACTCACGCAGTCCAGCGTTGGGACTGCGCAGTGAATCACGCAGAGAGATGCAAGGGCATGCAGGGGTTGTTCAGGGTGTCAGAGAATTGTCCGAGTAAGTTGGAAATTCAGTCTCAAGTGTTTCAGAATTTATCTGCCATTGTATTTCCCTGTAAAGATATTATTTGCTGAAGAATTAATAAAACCCTCATCTGCTGCACTGGTTTTCCTGCGTTGGGTTTTTTCGGGGACAATTGTCCAAAAATAACTGTGTACATGTGATTGATTCTTGTGTTTATTTTCTCTACTGTTTATTTCTCTGCATATATATTTGTGAATGTTGCAGTTGTATTTATTTCGATATTTGCCAGAAGATTCTTGAATAATAATTTATTGAAATAATAAGTAGGAGAAATAAATCTATCATTGCAACTGCTTTGAAATTTTCACACTCCGTTCTAGCTATCTCCCAACAACGGACTATGGGGGGTAGTCCTTATGGAATGAGGTAAAGGAAAACAAGTTGCTTGGTTAAATTTATCAAGATTAATTATTAGATTAGATTTTAAGTATGAGACCAGTGCCTTATGGAGTCATAATTCTTGCTTAATGTAAATCAATGCCAAGTAATCGATGGACACCCGATGCTTAAATGACTAACTAACCTATATGATGTGCAAATCCTAGGGTCTCCGTGTGATGCAATGATCTTGGTTATTTTTTAATTATATGCTTAGTCTAAGTAGAACCTCTCTCTTAACTGATTTGAGAAACAGTCTTTAGAGTAGGTTGTGGGATGGAAGGCAAGGGGAAGTAGACAAAAGCCTGATTAACGATACCTCCCCCTGTGTTCCAACAACCCAGTGCTTTCGACGCTGCAGAGACTGTGGCTCTAACGATTGCAAGGTCACTGTGATAACCACTAACAAAAAATGAATCCCTCAAGCTAATTGGGAAAGGGTTTCCCTAGAAGTCTATCAACCTAGCTTATGCTAGGAGTAAATTTTTTTAATGCAAGCTAGATCTTAGAATCTTATGCAACAATGATGAATGAAGATTTCTCGAGTTAAGATTGTTTATGTTATTTAAGTACTTAGTGTGAGTTATCTTATAGCAAGAGTACTTAACAATGATTAGAGGAAAATCTTAAAACAAAACAGGGGCTTAAAGATACAAGTGCCGATATTCAACAATATTCCACGAGATGTTTAACCAATTAGATCAACTTATCCACTTATCAATTAACCACAAATTTAGAAGATGGCAATCACAATTACCAAATATGTCTCCAAAACAAGATTGCTTGTGATCTTATTACTTAATGCTAAAGAGATATTCAACTAGATTCACATGATACCAATATTCCCAAGGGATTTGTCACCAAGATGATTTATGATCTAAGTGATTTAATGAGTGAGCCTATTAGATGTGAAATGTGAATCTTTACAACAAGAACACAATGTTAGCCACTTCCACAATGTGAATGTGAGGAACAAAATATAGAATTATGAAAACACTTATACACTTTATGTTCCAATGACCCTTTTATGAGAAATAAGTGACTCTTCTGACAATAGTAAGAGGCTTATGACAACAAGAAGTAAATATCAATTTCAAGTGCATATGCTTGCCCAATGTCTCAAAGAAGTAACCCAACTACCAAATAAGCTTAGCCAACTCAAGAATCGGCTTTATTAGCCCTCTTAAGTTATAATATTCAGAAAAATTCTAGATGGATCCCCTCTCGTTTTTCTTCAGAAATAAATTGGCTTCCTCACATCTGGTGGATGCTCCTCTGATCAAAATGCGCCCCACCTGGAGGAATCGACGTATTGGGGCAGATTGGGTGGGCAAAAGACTTGATCGCTTTCTTCTTTGTGAATCTCTGGTGGAATGGCTTCCAGTCTTTCGACACTGGGTTGGGGAAGGGGGTAACTCGGACCACTTCCCTGTTCTTCTTGAATTAAAAGGAACCTCAGGAAAACCTGGAATCCCTTTCAAATTTAATTCTTCCTGGTTGAAGGATGCCTCCTTTGAAGCCCTCTTCCATGATACATGGAGAAAGGACAACTATCACGAAGAGGGAAGCAGAAGCATCTGGTTCTGTAATAATCTTAAGAGACTGAAGAAAGCAACAAAAGAATGGGCGAAACAGAGGAACTTGAAGGAAGAAGAAGAACTCAAGAGTATAAATTTTGAGTTAGATCTTCTGGAAAAGTCGGATGGAATTGGCTATGAGTCTTTGGAATCCCGGAATAGAATAAAAGACTTGGAAGCAGCTCGGAGGAAAATTCTCCAGATTAGGGAGGAAAGCTGGAGATTGAAAAGCAGAGCTATTTGGCTGCAAGCAGGAGACGAAAACTCCAAGTTCTTTCAGAATTATGCAAAGGGACGAAAGATAGCCAACACTATCTGGGAATTGAAAAAAGAGGATGGGGAAATGGCAAAATCTTTTGAAGAGTTGGCTGTCCTTGGAGTAAATCATTTTAAAAATCTCTTCAAAGCTCCGGAGGAAGTTTCCATAGCAGAGGTCATCAGAGTAGCCCAATTTTTCCCAAGATATGTTGAGGAAGAAGAAAATGACTCTATTATGGAAGTAGTCTCTAAACAGGAAGTGGAAGACATTCTCAAGGAAATGCAGAAGGACAAAAGTCCTGGACCAGATGGTTGGACAGTAGAATTTTTTCTCCATTTCTTTGATTTCCTGGGGGATGATCTAGTTGCGGTGGTGGAGGAATCGAGATCCTCTGGATCTATCTATCAACCTTTCAATTCTACTTTTCTTGCCCTAATACCCAAATCAGATCAGCCAACCTCTTTTGATGACTTTCGACCTATTTCCCTTTGCACCTGTGTTTATAAAATCATTGCCAAACTAATTGCCTCCAGATTGAAGCCTTTCTTATCAAGACATATCTCACCAGAGCAGTTTGGCTTTCTGGATGGTAGACAGATTCATGAAGCAGTGGGAATTGCCCAAGAAACCCTGCATACCTTAAAAAGAAGTGGTAAGAAAGGGGCAATTGTTAAAATAGATCTATCAAAGGCCTATGACAGAATAAGTTGGATGTACTTGCGCCTTCTGTTGACTCACCTTGGTTTCAGATTTGATATTGTAAGATGGATCATGAGCTGCATAACTACTTCCTCCATCTCCTTGCTAATTAATGGAGCAGCTTCATCCTTGTTCAATCCGGGGAGAGGTCTAAGACAAGGATGCCCCTTGTCTCCACTCCTTTTCTTGTTGGCAGCTGAAGGGTTAAGTTTGATGATTAATAGGGCAAAAAGGCAAGGCGAGGTCAAAGGTTTTGAAGTGGCTGTTAACTTGTGGATAACTCATCTGCTTTTTGTGGATGATATCATTTTATTTAGCAATGGCAGTACAGAGGACTGTAGAGCTCTCAAGAACATTCTGGAACTTTTCCTTAAAGCCACAGGCCTCAAAGTCAATGAGCAAAAATCGACTCTCACAGTATCTGGAATGTCTTTGGAAGAGAGAGGTAGCGCAGGGGCACTTCTTCCTTTCGAAGTCAAAACTCTGCAGGAAAGTTTCAAATACTTGGGATTTCTTTTGAAACCTGACTCCTACAGGAATCAGGATTGGAAATGGCTCCTGATCAAAATAGAAAAGAAACTCAATCTCTGGAGCCATAAATGGTTGTCTCGAGCAGGGAGGCTAGTTCTAATAAAATCAGTTCTGATGGCCATTCCGGTGTACTGGGCAAGTCTAATGTGGGTACCCAAAGGTATACTAGCCTCCATAGATAAATTGTGCAGCAGATTTTTATGGGCTGGATCCAAAACTGAACATGTGACACCTTGGGTTGCTTGGGATAAGATCTCGAGACCAAAAGAATGGGGTGGTTGGGGAATTAAGCATTTGTTCTCTTTTTCAAAATCCCTAGCAGCTAAACTAACATGGAGATTTATCGCGACTGATTCTCTATGGTCGATGGTTACAAAAAGGAAGTACATAGCCCCGGCTACTGCTTTAGAATGGGTTCGAAATCCTACAAAGTCTTCCAAAAATGCCTCTGTAGTCTGGAAGGCAGTAGTCGCTTCGGCACACATTATAGAACAAGGTCTTGCTTGGAAAGTAGGAGAAGGTACTCGGGTGAGAATTGGCTGTGACCCCTGGGTGGGGTGCTCGGAAAGATATGCCCTATCACATGACCTGAGACAGTTTTTGACTGAAAGGGGTTATCAATATTTGAATCAAGTGGCAAACCCTTGGACAACTTCCATCTGGAGACAAGGGTGGCTGACAGATGCTGATCTTCTTTTGGAGGAAAGGTGGAGGGAGGAATGGAGCCTCTATGTGTCGGACCTTCAAAACTCTTCTGTTCGGATCTCAGAAAGAAGGGATGAGTTAGTCTGGGTCCATGCTCAGACTGGAATCTACTCCCCTAAGATGGGTTATAAATGGATGATGTCCCAACAAGGATGGGAAGACCCTGCCTGGTGGACTAAGCCCCTATGGAAGTTAAAATGTCCTGCAAAAACCAGACTCTTCTTCTGGTGCATTCTACAGAAAAAAGTACCTACTTGGGATTTTTTGCAGAAAAGGGGGAAAATTGGCCCAGGCTGGTGCTCTCTTTGCAAAACAAATGAGGAATCTACTCTGCATTTATTCCTTACTTGTCCTTACAATGCCAGTCTGTGGGCAGAAACCTTGAGACTTATCAATTCCCCTCTCAGATGGGAAGGAGACAGTATACAACAAGCTTGGCATCGATGGTGGCAGACAACCTCTGATGACAAAATCCGCTCCCTACCTCTCTTGATATCTTGGGGCATGTGGCTAGCAAGAAACCAATTAATCTTCAAAGATCTCCTTTTCCCTATTGGGAAATTGGCTGTGGCAGGGGTTGCCATATTTGACAGCATTCCACCCTCATCAGGTCAATCCATCCCTCGCTCCATACAGCCAGAATTCATCAGAGAATCTGTTCCATGGGCTTTTTTCGATGGTGCAGCAGACCAAAATGGACAATGTGGAGCAGGTTTGGTTATGTTGTCGCACAGATTGTTCAGGGCACTGCGACAACGGCTCAGACTGGGGGCTGTCACCTTTATCCCCAATCTCTCTCTTTAAGCTGTCTCCTTGCAGGCTAAGGGAGGTAGACCCTTTTAGAAATGAAGGATAAATCTAGGAGACACAGCTAGAACATCAAGTACTTGACAGAATAAACGAGATTCCACAGATTAGATTAGATTTCACGTTTTATGATCAGTGCCTTATGGAGTCACACAAAATCCCATTATACAATTATGAACCAGTAAATGATGACTAGCTACTGCTTATGGAAACACGATTGATCAATGATATTCAATTAAAAACACCACAACCATGAATAATGAAAATGCATGTTTGAAAGATTTCCAGATTTATGATGCTTTAATCAACTTCGATCCAGAAAATATCTCGATTTTAGAAGGTCACTCTTAAGATAAAATTTCAAAACCTCCTTTGACCATAAAAAATATTTTTGAGAATTTTTTATTATTTTTGGATTTTGAAATTTTTTTATTATTTTTTTATTTTTATATTAAATCTAAATCTAAATTAAAACAAAAACAAAATTTAAAACCAAATCTAATTTGAACTCAAGTTAAAACCTCAAAAATTAAATTTAAAACTTAAGTTAAAATTAAACAAAGTCTAAATTAAAATCTAAAGTCAAACTATATTAAACTAAGTTAAATTTAAAAATGAAATAAAACTAAACTAATTAAAACAAAACTAAATTAACATGAAAAATTAAAATTTAAAACTAAATCTAAAACAAATCGAAATATGTTTTAAATCTAAGTCTAAAAAAAAAAAAAAAAAAAAAAAAAAATTTCAAAATTCCAAAAAAGATCTTAAAAATTTGGAAATAATAAAAATATAAAAAAATTTCAAAATTTCAATAGTCAAATGTGCCAATTTTGTTTTTATCTAAAGTTTTGACTATAGAAACATTTTCTGGATCGAAATTAATTGAAGCATCATAAATCTGGAAATATTGCGGATATCTGGCATTTTTCATCTTGTGATAATATTGCTGTGGGTTTAAGATATTTTCGCGCATGGTTGTAGTGTTCTCAATTGAATATCATTGATCAATCGTGTTTCAATAAGCAGCAGTTAATCATCATTACTGGTTTATAATTGCATAATGGGATTTTGTGTGACTCCATAAGGCACTGATCATCAAACGTGAAATCTAATTTAGATCTGTGAAATCCTGTTAATTTTATAAGTATTTGATGTTTTAGCTGTGTCTCCTGAATTTGTCATCCTCATTTCAAATAGGGTCTACCTCCCTTAGCCTGCAAGGAGACAGCTTAAAGAGAGAGATTGGGGATAAAGGTGACAGCCCCCAGTCTGAGCCGTTGTCGCGGTGCCCTGAACAATCTGTGCGACAACATTTTTTGGCGCCGTTGCCGGGGATAGAGTTTTTCTGTCCTTGGTCTTAACGACATTTTATAATCTTCTGATCTTTCATCGCCATTCATTAGCCTGTCGCAAGAGATCGCATATTCTCTTCATATTTTCATCGTCTTATCTTTCGTCATATCTCTGATCATTTCTTCTTTAGCACCTAGACATTTTGGTTCGCTTCTTGTTTGGGTGGCGCCTCCACTTATTCATCTTTTTACTCCCAGACAAGAATCCCCCCCTGATATCCATCTGCTATCTCTCGATTGCTTCTTCTGTTTTAGAATTAGTTTCATGTTCAAGTGGCGACTCCAATTCTTTCATTTCTTACAAGAGTTCCTGTCGAGAAGTTCGTTTCTTGAGGACCTTTTGACTATTCTTGAACACAAATTTATTTCTAAAATCTTAAAAACGATATCATGGATATTTTTGCCCCGTGTAATTTCGCTAATATTCAGGGTTATCCCCATGATCTCCCTCAAATGGATAAATTACCTATCTTTCAAGGAAATGATGCAGTTAGTGTTAAAACTCATTTGTTTGCTTTCACTAACTGGTGGAATAGATTTGCAGTTACAAATAATAATTTCGATGATGTAAAGATGAAAACTTTTGTTCTTACTTTTGGCGAAGATGTTGCTGATTGGTTCATGGAAAAACCTGATAATTCATTCAATACTTTTGAATCCATTGTAACTGCTTTTAAAGAAAAGTATAGTGATAAAAAGGAAGATCGAAATTTGGTAAGAGAGATCAGTACTATAGAAAAGAAAGAAAATGAAACGACTGAAGAATTTAACAGGAGATTTAATGGTATTCTTAGAGAAATATCTCAAACTCATAAGCCTCCTGATGGATCTCTTCTGAATTTTTACATTGATGCATTTGATTCTGATACTTCATATGAGTTAAGGCGTGCTAAAACTGCAAATTATAAAGCTTGTCAATCTTTAGCTGAGGAGATTGAAAAGGATAAGAAAGCATCTGGAATGTCCAAAACTCCAGATTTTGATAGATCTTTGACAGATTCTAAGTTGAAAGAACCTCTAGAAGATGATGATGACCCTATGAAAAGGTTAATGCAACAGCTTGAAACCATGGAGCTTAATCATACTAAAAAACTTGAAAGCATAGAGCTTAGTCATGCTAAGGAAATAAGTGTCTTACAGGCTAGATTGGTTCAAATGGAAAGGGCTCAAACGCAGAATCCCCAACCTAGAAATAATAATGCTTTGCAGAAAAGAGACTTATCTTATGAGCAGAGACCGACAAATAAACTTGAGTTTGCAAATCTTGTGGATGAAGCTCCGCCTTATTGTAGAGCCTGTAATGATCTTCATGAAGAGGCTACTTGTCCCGTTATCAAAAGGATCATAGCTAGTAGAATGGCAGGGTCAAGTCATCAAATTAATGTTGTTGGTAAGGACTATCACATGCATATAGAAGATCATGAAAGTCAGGTTAAGGAATCAGCTCAGATGATTAAGGATGTGCAACCCAGTCATATGCAAATAATTCAAAACATGGAAGCTAACCAAATCAGTCTTCAAAATAAGATAACTTCAATGGAAGAAAGCCATGCACAGGAAATAAATGTCATGGAAAACAGGTTAAACATGATGGAAGTTAATCATTCTAATCAGATGTCCATTATACAGAATTATATGATTGCAATGGAAGCGAGACACACCCAGGAAATGACTGCCATGAAGGAAAATCACTTGTTGGAAATAAAAAATATGGAGGCAAATCAGACAAAATTAATAGTAAGGCATGCCAGGGAGATGAGTTCCATACAGAAGAAATTGGAAAAAATGGAAGAATTACAAAAGTTTCAGCCGAAATTTGATTATGAAGATTTGTCAACAGATGATGGGCCTCCCAGTTTGCTGAAGCAGTTTCCATCTCATCACACGGAGGATTTAACTATGGTTTCAAAGGATGTTGAGAAAGGCCAAGCTTATGTGTCACCATTGACAGAGTATATCCAGAACAATATGGGTCACGATCCAGGTTCTTCAGATTTTTTGTACAAACATCTTCAAGATGAGGACAAGGAGTTTACAGTGGTCTCATTGCTGACATCACAACCCACTCAGAAGAAGAGAAAGAAGCAAAGAAGAAGTAAGTGGTTTGATTCGTCTGATGGTCGAGAGCAGCGTGACATTCATATAAGACAGAGTCCTACGATTAGCAAGATCGGCCATGGCACATCTGAAAAGCAGCCTACAGACTTGCCTGAAAGTAGGCAAATGCTCGGCATACACTATATTGAGCACATCTGATGCCACAGGGCATCCTCTGTATCGTATTTCTAACCCTACTCCTCGTTATTTCAACATTTCATTTTGCAGTTAGAGTAGATTTATTTTTCATGTTAAATAGAATAATGAATAAAAGAAGAGCTTCTATTTTTCATGTACTTAATGTTATATGATGATATTTGGATGGACACTACTTATGTAATCTTGTGTGTTGCTTGGATGCAGATTCTGGATTCTCACATTCCTTCAACGAAGCAACGTGTCCCCAAGTAGAGCCAGATGTTGACCACACTTCGTCAACTACCCCATAGCAGTACACCCCCATTTTTTCAAATGGGATTCGTCATGCTCGACGTGGTTGCGCCATTCAGATTCCATCATCAGTCATCAGACGACAGTTTTTATAAATGATGTAAACCCATTCTGCATTTTATGATGTAAATGATCTAAGTAAGACCGTTCATGTATGTAACAACAACCTAGGTAAGCCTAGTATGTTGTTGATGACTTCCATTCTAGGAGGTTTTTTGTCTCACTGATTCACGAAAGTGATCGGCAGAGTTTTTCCCTCCAGCCTCACCCCAAAGCTAGGGTGGATTTTGTCATCAGCATGCTAAGTTAGTCCTAGTGTTCTATCGAGTCCTTGTAAAAGTAGTTTGAACTACTTGGTCTACTAGATCATCTGTTGAGTCGCAGAACTGGGTATTTGTTTGAGGGTCTATACGAATGGGTATTCCCCCTTCATGTATGTAAATGTATTATCTCATGTAAAAGAGGGTTGGAAAAATAATTATAATCCCCTCTTAGTCAATTAATTAAATTTTCTGGTCAATTAATTAATAAAATCCTAAACCAGAAATTTAATTAATTTAGGGTCCTAAATTAGGATTAAATCTTTAAAGGCAAAATTTGTTGGTCCTTGAAAAATGATTTTGACAGCCCCAGGCCAAGGGAATATTGAGAATTTTAAGAAATATTGGACCCTTGGGCCCTGGTGGTTAAGTCAAGGTCAAAATTTTGGGGTAATTAACTCAAAAATAATATTTTTGAGTTAATTAAAATTTAATTAAATGATAAATTCGTTTTTTCCCCAAAATTTTAATTTCAACGTTCCGGATTAAAAGATAATTAAATCTTTTGGACGGTTGAGATTATTTTGACGAGGATCATCCAAACTAGCCGTTAGAGATCTGGTCCTATAAATTTAGAGGTCTTTGTCATTTTTGAATCATCCGATCTCAGGATCGTGCACTTGCTCTTAGAAGCTCTTGTAAATTTTTTTTTGAGGAATAAAGCAAAGACTTTGGGGTTACAAATTTGGATGTTCCTTCTCAGATCTATGTGGTGAATTCTCTCTAAACTCTGCTACTTGGTTTCTTGCATTTTATGGTTGATGGCCTTCATGGATTAATCTGCATATAGGTATCTTATGCAGTTTTCTGGGTTTATAAGATAACATTTTGATTTTTCTGCAAAGGTCTCATGTTGTTTTCTTAAATCTCTATCGATCTAAGATCTGGATCTAAGTGTGCAGGGAATTTTTTTTAAAATTGGGCGTCTGGGGAAGTCTTCGGTTGGACCAGCCGACTCTCAATAAGCATAAATCTGATAAGCTCTTTATTTGTTAAATTCCTAGTCTATCTTACGATATTTGTGATTTTGCAGGGTTTCGAAGGCTTGTGCCTCTCACTTAAACTTTAAATTTCTGAAAATTGTGCTAAATGGATTTTAAATCTAACCAGGAGGGTTTTAAATTTGTAAATTAGTGTAAATTTGTAATTTATTAGCGAGGGTTTAACTGTTTTTGGTGTGTGTCTTCAGATCTGACGTGTGATTGCAGGTTACAGGTTCAAATCGAATTTTTTTTAAAGATCTAAGGCAGATCTAGCCTTTAAAGGCCAGATCTGGCCTCAAATTATTACTGTGGACGAATCTGGGCATGGTTTCAATTCAAGAGAGCATAAAATCTGAGTTTTGAGAGGGAAAAATTGAAATTTTGCTGGACATTTTTACTGGGTTTTCCACTCCATCTATTGCTGACTGTCCAGCTTTCTCCAAACAAACTTACGCTGCCAGGACATCCTGTTTCATCCGATTATTCTCACGCTGTCCATTTGCTCCAACGACAAGCTGCAACACAACAAACGCATTAAGTTTTCAAAGTCGGCATTCGATTTCTCTGGTGCGATTTCTTCACGCGTCTACATCTCTCGCTTCTGCCCGTCCATCCTTTCTCTATGCTGCTTGACGTCCATACTCATCCGCACACTGCATAACTAGGCTCCTTGTCCGTTTCCAACGCTACCCCAAACAAGAAAATCGAATTTCTTTGCTGCGTTTTTCTCATCGTGCCGCCAGAAGCCCCTTCTTCTCGCCGTCCATCTGCCCTGTCGTGCTAACTTCCGTCGACCTGCATTCAAACAAAAAAAAAAAGAAACGCACACATTAAAATTATAAAGCCCGTGTTTAAATTCTGTTCGATGTTATTTTTTGTAAAGGTTTTGTTTTGGTAGATATGTGGAGTATTAGTCGTAGATTTTTCTTTTTATTTTTGAGTCGGCTTTCTTTTTCTTAATATATTTCGTTTAGTTTTAAATTTAGATTTTAGTTTAGTTTTAATGTGCTAGATTTAGTGAATGTTAGGCTTAGCGTTAGAGATTTTGGTTTAGATTTGAGTTAATTCTTAGTTAGTTTAATTGCTAGGATTTAACTTTTTAGTTCAACTTAGTTTTTTTTTTTTATTTTTTAATTTGACTTTTGTATAGATTTAATTTAGGCTATATCTAATTTTACATTTCGTTTTAGTTATAGATTAGTTTAGTTTTAGGATTTGATTTTTAAGTCTTAGTTTTACTTTAGTTCAATTTTAATTTTAATTTTAATTTTAGTTTAGTTTAGACTCTAATTTTGTACTTAGTTTTAACTTAGATTTAGAATTTTTGTTTTAGAATAAAAATTATAAAAAAAAAAAAAAAATAAAAATAAAAAAATAAAAAATTTCAAAATTCCAAAAAAGATCTTAAAAATTTGGAAATAATAAAAATATAAAAAAATTTCAAAATTTCAATAGTCAAATGTGCCAATTTTGTTTTTATCTAAAGTTTTGACTATAGAAACATTTTCTGGATCGAAATAAATTGAAGCATCATAAATCTGGAAATATTGCGGATATCTGGCATTTTTCATCTTGTGATAATATTGCTCTGGGTTTAAGATATTTTCGCGCATGGTTGTGGTGTCTTTAAATTGAATATCATTGTGATCAATCGTGTTTTAAATAAGCAGCAGTTAATCGTCATTGCTTGTTTCTAATTGCTTAGCGGGATCTTGTTTGACTCCATAAGGCACTGGTCTTAAACGTAATATCTAATCTAGATCTGTGGAATCTCGTTCATTTTATAAGTATTTGATGGTTTAGCTGTGTCTCCTGGATTTATCTTTCATTTTCTAATAGGGTCTACCTCCCTTAGCCTGCAAGGAGACAGCTTAAAGAGAGAGATTGGGGATAAAGGTGACAGCCCCCAGTCTGAGCCGTTGTCGCGGTGCCCTGAACAATCTGTGCGACAACAGGTTATACATGAAAACACTGAAAAATCCTTTCGAGCATCAGTAGGTCTGGGGCAGGGAACTAATAATTTTGCTGAACTCAAGTCTTTACACCACTTACTATGTTGGCTCTCCTTGAAACAGATGAGACAGGTTCAGATCTTCGGTGACTCAAAGAATGTAGTGAACTGGTTCAACAGGACTCAACAATGCAGAAATTACATTTTACTTCCTTTGCTTAATGAGATTATGAATATCAAAAGTTTTTTTCATGATATTACTGTTTGCCACATTTACAGGGAAAGAAATCAGGAGGCCGATACCTTATCTAAAGCAGGTGTACAGCAAGCTCTGGGGACCTGGGCAGTAACTGAGATGGATAAGGGGGTGATCACTCCTCTGGATCAGCCAGAGTTCGGATGATGCTGTGCTGTCAGCATTATGTTTTAATTTTCTGCAAGATTGTGTTGTTTCAAAACTTTCCGTTAATGTTTTATCTTTCCTGTCATGATTTTGTATATATTTTATGGACCATGTTGATTCACATTCCACAAAACAGGCTGTTTTCCTCGTCCGAGGAGGCCTGTGTAAACAGTCAAAAACAAAAAACTACTTTTATGCTGTTTTTTGAG
This sequence comes from Pinus albicaulis, assembly GCA_034641835.2. Classification (NCBI taxonomy): domain Eukaryota; kingdom Viridiplantae; phylum Streptophyta; class Pinopsida; order Pinales; family Pinaceae; genus Pinus; species Pinus albicaulis. The sequence continues at coordinate 1,149,112,417 of CM076574.1, forward strand.
ATGATCTGGGATCGGAATAGTGTCCACTACCGATCTCAGCAGTTATTTACCATTACACAATATCTGGTAATTTTTCATGTTTTTCTGAAGTTTTGGCTTCTTCTATTTCTTTATCTCTGTTTCGGCATTATGCCGGGAGATAGGAAAGACAGGAAGCGAACACTATGATGACATTTTCTCTTTTTTCTGCTCTGGCAGCCTTAGTAGTACCATGGGTACTCAAGGTAGTCGCAACTGCCTTGTTTTTTCCTTCCTCGAAGGGTTTCAGGCCGGTTTATTGTAATGCTTTTGCATATGCTCTGTGATTCTCTAATATATAGAAAATCCGATTTTTTTCTGTGGAAAAAAAACAGTAAACAAATCAGTAGATCAACAAGCTAATGATGCTACAACCAATGTCCAATGTACCAAAAAATAGGGAAAATTTACCGAAACTGAAAAAGTCAAAATTTTGAGCTCTTTTAGATGTGTGATTCAGAAAATTACAGATCTGATATGTTCAGTTATGCAGTAAATTCCAGCAAGCAAATTTCTAGATCTAGGCTAGATCCTTAATGCCCAAGTGGCCAAACTTTAGGAAAATCTAGATTTTGCAATTTTGAGTGATTTTGACCAATTTAAATGTGTTTTTAGGGCTATTAGACCAATGTAACACTGTTGTAATAAAACAAAGGAAAAATGAGGGTTTCGAGATCCAACCCTAGACCCAAGGCCTTGTAGATGCACTTGCCCAAGTTGGCCAAGATTTTGGGATGAAGATGCCATTGAAAATCAAACTTTTGAAGCCCAAAAACCTGCAAAACCGCCAAGGAATCAATCTTGAAAATTTCAGAGATGAATCTAGGGAAAATTAGGCCAAGGAGGGCCAATGCTAGTCCTAGAAAGGCTAGCGTTGAGGGATGAGGAGGCTAGGAGGGCAGATTGGGGGTCAAAGAAGCAAGAGGAAGCCAAAAAGGGGCAACACTGGAGGGAGAAAGACTCAAAGGGTGGATGCGGAGGTTGAAAGAGGCAAACGACTAGGGTTTAGGGGCTAAAGAGCCCACGACTAGCCCTAAGGGCAATCGTCTAGGGTGTTGAAAAGTGTAACTAGGTCAGTCTTCATGTTGACTATGTAATCATGTATTTATGTAAAGAAGAAGACAAAGATAATAAAATGTATTTTTGGTGTACTTGCTTCATGGGTTTCATGAGCAAGATTTTATTATGTACATAAACTTCTTCTTGATGTCTTTTTTATCTTCTAGGAATAAATAGAATTAAGGGTCTCATTCATGAAGGATCTAGTCTAGGTATTTATGCTCCAAGACCTTGTGGAAGAAGCTCACAACAACCCTCTATGCAACGATGAAATACAAGCCTTAAATGCTGTGAAGAATCAACTCTCCAACGCTGGAATAAACCTTATCTAGTCGGCGTAATTCACCATGGACAAGTCGGCTAATTAACTGACAACACAACTATAAATACCCTGTTGATTTGTGCAGAAAAGGAACAGAATTGCGGATAAACCTCAGGAATAAAGTGCGGATCTACCTCAGGAATAAAGTGCGGATCTGAGACATAAGTGCAGGAAGTAGATTGCGGTAGAATACAAGAAGGAGACTGCGGATAAGAGGATACAGACTGCGAATAATTAGGTACAGGATTGCAGGGTACTGAAGTGCGAATTGATGCAGCAAGACTTTGGATTAGTAGAGCAGACTCAAGAACATTAATTGCAAGGATAAGTTGCGGTTATATTATTGTTAAGGGCAGTTGAATTGGACAAAATTAACAGAGGTTGAGACAGTGATTATAAGGAGAAGAGACAACAATAGTGAGGAAGGTAAATGTGTTCAAGATTTACCTTCCTACTGTTCAACCAATTCAACTACAAGCATATGTAATGTGAAGATCAAGATCTCCAGTGTTGATGCAGGACTAAGCAATTTGGTGAAGAGAAGATTCAAGGTTGAAGAAGCTGAATCAAGGTCTTGGAAGCATATCTAGGTCAAGGATCTAAGTTTGGGTCATGGTACTTGTCATTTGAAGATCTATAAGAAGAATTCTTTGCGGGTTTTCCTCTCCAAGAGGGAGAGGTTTTTGCCCTGGCTCTAGGAGCCTAAATTTTGTGTCTTGTGCATTTTGATGATTGACTTGATGAAAGATTAACTAAACTAAAAGAAGAAGAAGACATAAGTATCGCAAGTAAGGTCACAAGGAATTATCAAGAAGAGAATTTGTATTAATCTCTAGCCCTCCAAATTCTCAACATGGTATCAAAGCTAAGGTGCTAAACTCAAGGGCTACTTGACAAAGGAGACACTCCAGGAAGCAAAGATCAAAAGTTTGGGTTGGAAAGTCAAATTGGTTTGCAAGGAAAACTATCTAGCTACTTCAAGGTTCAAGTACATCTACATTGAAGAAGCTCCTATCTTAAAGGAAACCCTTGACTTCATTTTCAACATCATCAAGGAAGCTGCAACTACACTACTCAAGTAAGTATCCATGACCCTATCTGTCAAGATGCCTTATTGTAAAGAAAGCAACAAGCTGGTTGGGTCATCAAATTTTAGTGCATGGAAGAAGAGGACAAACTTGAATTTAATTGAAGACGAAGTAATGGACTATATCGATGGATCTACTGTTCAACTCTCAAAAGAAGATGCTCCAGCCCAAGCCAAGTACATGAAGGGAGAAATTCGAGCCCAGAGGATTCTCATAGAATCCATTAAAGACTCTCTCGTTCCCTATGTATCAAAACTAAATACTACAAAACAAATATATGAGAAATTGGTGGAGCTATTCTCTGTGAGTATTGCAGGAGAAGCAATTTCTCTGAGACAAGAACTATACAAAATGAAATTATCAAGGGAAGAAGGAATCACTCCATACTTCATGAGGATTTCTGAAATAAGAGATCAACTACAGGAACTTGGAGAAGTAATGTCTGACACTGAGATGACTATAGTGGTGCTGAATGCTCTACCAGAGGAATGGGAAAATTTCACTTCTAGTTTATACAGGAAGAGAGAAGCCACCCCATTCCATGATTTATGGTCTCTATGTAAAATAGAGGAAACAAGACTAAAGGCCAAAGCTGATATAGGACCAAGTGAAGAGAATCATGCCTTTGCAGCCTCATACAGGAAGAAAGGAAGATTCGGAAAATTTGGCCCTCAGAATTAAAGAAGGAATATGGACAACGTATGATGCTTTGGATGTAATGAACTTGAGCATTATAAAAGAGATTGTCCTAAATCTGCAAAGGATAAGAAGAAAAAGGAAGAGGCCCATGTCACTAGTGAAAGAGAAGAACCTGATGCTAAGAGATCTAAGAAAGAGGAAACAAGAAATCTCTATTATGATTAAGATCATCTTTCTCTTTTAGTGATTTCTAATTGATTGCAAAATAGTATGTTAGGATGTAGTCATGAAGATCAAGGGTCATCATGGAAACAAAATTTTGGATGTGATGACATATTGATGGAGCATGCCAAAGGAATGAAGCTCTTCATTCTAGAGAAATTGCTACAAGATGACTTAGGGAAATAGATATGAAGTATGTAGACATATATTCTGATATTAGATACTGTGAAGTCATGTCATATGGTTGAAGGTAATAGAATTCCATATTTAGAAGTATGATCTATGAAGGAAGATCTCTTGATGCATCGACAGATGAAATCAACCTAATATGTGCTCATAGAATATGAGGTGGTTGTACATAAACAAGAAATTGGAAAATTTGTAATATCCCGAGGATGAAGAATGTGCAAAGAGGAAGAGATCATGAAATGCAACCATGTCAAGAGACAGTTATCATCCGAAGGCCAAGAAGATATGACTAGGAGATCTCCTGGGAAGATATGTAGACTCTGACGGAAGTCTGGTAAAGAAGAAGACCCTTGGCAAAACATATCATTATAAGATGTGTCAATCTGTATGAAGGATGCCGATGCCTACAGGAAGATGTCATGGTGAAATATCATCACTAAGGTAACTTTTGTTCAAAAAGTTCATATGTATATGTTTATCGGGATGAATTTGTGCAGGGCTGCTAATCATAAGAAAGGAGGTATGATCCTTGGAGATGATTCGAAGGAAAGTAGCACGACATAAAGGTGGCCCTGATGAGAAAGACTGATGAATCACTTTCTGATAGTGGACATGACTCGTGACTAAAAGTGATGGATGATCTGTGCCCTATGAAGCCAAAAGTTGAAGATTCCTCAATATCGAAAACCATGACATCGAGGGGAGGAATTCTTCATGAGTAGCTGGATTGTTGCTGCAGGACCTTGGTCGATAAGGAGCCTGGTGGTAAGTTTCTTGCTTGGAAGAAACTTGAAGTATGTCCTTCTTGTGTTAAGAGGGAGTGACGTATGTGATTCTCTATTACATGTGTCATGCACTAGACCAAGACTAACAGCCGTAAGTCTTAGTGAAGGCCATGTGAAGAGAATGGATAGACACATCATTCTGGTCTTCACTTGGAAGACAAAATGGAGGATTGGGTAATCATCTGACATTCGATAGTCTTTGAGAATGAGATAGGGCATTCAAGATAAGAGTAGTCGTGGACTGATATTCTTTGAGTGCTGGCTATCCAAGAGAAGAATAGTCCAAGAAGGTAATACTTTGGGAACACCTAGGTGGGGTATGTACCTTGGAGAGACAATGACTATGGTGTCTATTAGTCATGTGTCTCGCCCGCATTGTAGCCCATTGTCTCGTTGAGAGATGGGGTTGTTAGTCAAGGCCTTGCACTAGGACAATGCTGGTTGATACGATGCTATACAGATGCGATTACCAATCCGATTCTTCTTATGAGATTCTTCAATTTGAAAGTAACTATGTACCTGTATGAATACCTCCCTAGTTAAGAGAGAGTGTTGAAAAGTGTAACTAGGTCGGTCTTCATGTTGACTATGTAATCATGTATTTCTGTAAAAAAGAAGACAAAGATAATAAAATGTATTTTTGGTGTACTTGCTTCATGGGTTTCATGAGCAAGATTTTATTATGTAGATAGACTTCTTCTTGATGTCTATTAGTTTTTTATCTTCTAGGAATAAATAGAATTAAGAGTCTCATACATGAAGGATCTAGTCTAGGTATTTATGCTCCAAGACCCTCTGGAAGAAGCTCACAACGACCCTCTATGCAACGATGAAAGACAAGCCTTAAACGCTGTGAAGAATCAACTCTCCAATGCTGGAATAAACCTTATCTTGTCGGCCTAATTCACCATGGACAAGTCGATTGGCAGGTCGTCTAATTAACTGACAACAACAACTATAAATACCCTATTGATCTGTGCAGAAAAGGAACAAAATTGTGGATAAACCTCAGGAATAAAGTGCGGATAAATCTCGGGAATAAAGTGTGGATCTACCTAGGAATAAAGTGTGGATCTACCTTAGGAATAAAGTGCGAATCTGAGACATAAGTGCAGGAAGCAAATTGCGGTAGAATACAGGAAGGACACTACAGATAAGAGGATATAGTCTGCGAATAACTAGGTACAGGATTGCAAGGTACTGAAGTGTAGATTGATACAACAAGACTTCGGATTAGTAGAGCAAACTCAAGAAGATTAAGTGCAAGGATACGTTGCGGTTATATTATTGTTAAGGGCAGTTGAATTAAAGACAAAATTAGTAGAGGTTGAGACAGTGATTATAAGGAGAAGAGACAACAATAGTGAGGAAGGTAAATCTTTGATTTACCTTCCTATTGTTCAACCAATTCAACTACAAGCATATGTAATGTGAACATCAAGATCTCCAGTGCTGATGCAGAACTAAGCAATTTGGTGAAGAGAAGATTCAAGGTTGAAGAAGCTGAATCAATGTCTTGGAAGCATATCTAGGGCAAGGGTCTAAGTTTGGGTCATGGTACTTGTCATTTGAAGATCTATGAGAAGAATTCTTTGCGGGTTTTCCTCTCCAAGACGGAGAGGTTTTTTCCCTGGCTCTAGGAGCCTAACTTTTGTGTCTTGTGCATTTTGATAATTGACTTGATGAAATATTAACCAAACTAAAAGAAGAAGAAGACATAAGTATCATAAGTAAGGTCACAAGTAATTATCAAGAAGAGAATTTGTATTAATCTCCAGCCCTCCAAATTCTCAACATAGGGTTCTAGAGGGAGTCCGAAGCCTTTTTAGGCCATGAATAGGCCAAATTTCGCCATAAACTCTCTACGCAGGGGCTAAGAGGGGGGGCCAAGGCCTCTGAGGCTTACGACCTATCCTAAAAGGGCCAAAAATCCTAACGCAGGAGGGATATAGGCTGACGCAGGGGCCTTAGAGGCTGATGCTGGGCTAGATGAGGCTGGATCTGGACTCGAGAAGCCCAAAAAAATTGAAACCCTTGCTTCAGATATTTTCTCTTCTAGATCTGAATTTTGCTGCAAAATCTTCTGTGGGTAACCTTGCAAATTTTTTTAGAGACTAGATATTACCCTCAAGGGCCTAGACCTAGCTCTAGTTCAGCTTGATCTCTTGATTCAACCTGCAAAATGAAAATAAAACACCCAAACCCCAAATATATACAAAAAATCCTAAAGCCCCAAACCCAAGTTAGTAAAAATAATTTACAAAATCTACAAATATGCAAGGGTTTTGAAAATTTTAAATTTTGAGAAAAATATTTTTATGACAATTTCTTTGATGAATGGCTAAAAACACTTTAGAAGTCCCAATGCACACTATAGCCTTAGCAAATATTTAAACCACCACACAAATATTTGGGATCCATGCAATAGTGGTTCCTACCCAAGTTTGTGAACATGGATGCCAAGGACTGAAGTAGCTGCAAACATTATGTATTTATTTCAAGACAATCATTATTCAACACAACATGGGAAAGCTTGTAGTCAGTACATACCACAAATCAATAAGCATGGAAAACTTTGAATTGCACCCCAAAGCCTTTATTATGATAGAAAATATAGTTCCCAACAAGACAATAGTTTACACGAAAGCTTCAACAACAATTTTCTAGCCAGAGATCATCCTGCTAGAGACTCAAATGGCTCTCTAATTTATAGAAAAATCCTCCAAGTGGAAAAATGACGCTAGTTTCTTTGATCCTTATCAAAATAATCTCGGTCGTCGAAAAATACTTGTTCATCTTTTAATCTTATCTGTTGATTTTTCATTTTTGAGGATTTTTTGAATTTATCATTTAATTCCATTTTTATTAGCTCAAAATTAATTATTTTGAGCAAATTTCCTCAAAAATATGACTTTGACTTAACCACCAAGGTCCAAGGGTCCAATTTTTCTTGAAATATACAATATTCCCTTGGTGGAGGACCTTCAAAAATTAATTCTTTTAGGACCCACGAATTTTTCTACTTGGAGAATTAATTTTCCTAAGACAATTTAATTTGACTCTAATTAATTAATTTTTTGGCTTAAGATTTTAATTTAATTTTGCCAGAAAAATTAATTGACATTTGAGGGGATTAATTATTTTTTCCACCCTCAAATACTTTAGCTATAGTTTCAAATTGCGAGGGACCATGCACTAAAGTATTTTTACATAAGATTTTTACATGTACAGCCCTCAAAGGGGGAACACCTATTCGGATTAGACCCTCAAAATACATACCCAATTTGTGACACAATGTGATCTAGTTCGCCAAGTGATTTGTAATAAAATAATTTAGCCAAATAGCTTAAATTATTTCCAAATCACTTTTACATCAGACTCGACTAAAAACACTAGGACTCACCTAAGACTTTGACGAACAATTCCACCCTAGCTTTGGGGTGAGGTTGGAGGGAAAAACTCTGTAGACCATTCGTGTTTAGATGAAAAACCTCCTAGGATGAAGCTTTCCACCAAAACAATAGGCTTACCTAGATTGTTACATACAGTTCAAGGTCTTACTTGCATCATTTACATTACATAACTTGCAGAATGGGTTTACAATGACATGGATTGCTGACAGATGATTCGATCTTGTTGAAAAAAATTGGCACTTCCGCTTCCTTGGAACTTTGACAAATACTGTGCAACATAACCAATGAGAGAAGGAGAGAGAATGTGTGAGTGATGATGATGCCAAATGAGGTGAGAGGGCACTTGTATTTATTCAATTCGTTGAGGGTGAAGAGTCACGTCCATTGGGCTTCATGAGCTTACATGATGATGTGGCCGACCTAAACAATTTGCACATATGTGGGCATAAATTCAAGAAAACACTTCTGCTTGTCCAAATTAGATGATATTTATATCAATTTGGGTCTTCTCGAAAAGAGGAATTTAATGCAATTATCATCTCCATCAAATGAGCTGACCCAAGGTGGAATTTGGCCCAAGTTGCCAATTTTAACACTCCCTCTCAACTAGGGAGAATTCCACATACAATCCATGCATCATCTTCGATCATCATGCCATCCTGTTGTCATGTACCATCTTTGTATCTAATCTAATCTCTGCTCTGCTGAACACGGATATAATAATAAGAAGAATTGATCAAAGGGTTTTCCCCACATTGGGGTTTCTCCCTGGCATCTGCCAAATCTGGTGTCCTCTTGTCTTGGCTTGTGTTCTGCATTTTTGTTTCATGTTCGATCTACTTTTTCTGTCAATGTGATTAATGGTTAATGTGATTGCTATTGGAAATCTAAATTGAAATTGTCATTGGGCTGCTAAAGGAACATTGAAGTAATTGTGCTAAGCATAAAACATACCATTGTTATCAAAATTTAACATGGTATCATAGCTTAGGTGAAGACAAAGCCCAAGAAAGAGAGAGAAAAGAAATCACCAAAAAGATTTATTCGACAAGTTTCAATGGCTTCTTCATATTCCTTAAAGACCGAGGACAAGCTCAATGACAAATTTGACTATCATGCATGGAAGATGACGTTGGACATGACTTTGGAAGAGCATAAAGTATTAGATTATATGCAGGGAAAAATGATGGAGCCTCCTTCAAATACACCAGCTGCTGCTAAGAAGAAGTATAGAAAAGTTGAGGTCAAAGAAGAAAAAAACTTGGTTGACTCTATTCAAAAGCATTTGGTTGCCTATATTTCTGATTTGGGAACTTCTAAGGGTATATATGATAAGCTGGTTGGGATGTTCAAAGTGAACAATGCAAATCAAATCTTCTTTCTCAAGAACAAATTTAAGGACATCAAGATGGATAGAGGGGAGTCTAGTCAATCCTACTTCATGAGGATCACTCAAATCAAGAATGACCTTCTATCTATTGGAGAAGTTATTGGAGGTCTTTCAAGAGTGTGGGATGTGTTTAACACCACCATTCTCAACAATGACAGGATTCCTAGTTTCAATGAATTATTGGGGAGATGCACTCAAGAAGACAAAGATGATGGAGAGGCAAGCTTTCAAATGGAGATGCACCTACTTCTTTCTCCGCTCATGTTAAGAGGAAGAATAATGCTGGTCCAAGGAGATATGGTCAAGGGTCCAAGCTAGGAATCAATGAAAGAAGAAAAGGAAGGTGCTACAATTGCAACAAGTTCAGTCACTATGCTAGAGAATGCCCTCACAAGAAGAATTTTCCAAGGGATGATGACAACAACAACCACAACAATTTCAAAGGCAATGGCAATCAAAGGAACAACAGGTTCAACAATAAAGGAAAGAGGAATACTTCCGTTGCTCGATATGGAAATGGTCGACGTCCCAAAAGGACGAAAAATTCTAGGTATGAGGAAAGTAATGTTGTAGAGAAACAACATGAATTTTATCTTATTTCTGCTCTATCTACTGCCTCTCCTTCAAATATTTTGGATCATTGGTTGATTGATAGTGGAGCCTCAAGGCACTTCACTGGGTACAAGGAGGCCCTCTCAAATTTGGTTGAAAAGAAGACTAATTTGGAAATCATACTTGGAGACAATGCCACCTACCCCATACAAGGGATAGGTACTGTCATTGTTCACTTGAATCAAGGTCAAACCATTCATCTACAAGAAGTATTGTATGTAGCCAATTTGAAAAAGAACCTGGTGTCTATTTCTGTGATGAAAGATAAAGGCTTCAAGGTAGCCTTCATTGATGGAAAGGTACATATTTGGCAAAGAAACCCTAAAGATGCATTTACTCTTGGATTTAGGGTTGAAGGTCTCTATCAAGTTTGAGGAAGTCCCTTGGGAGCCTTGACTTGCGATTCTTCTCTTCAATCTGAATTATGGCACCGAAGATGTGCTCACCTTCATTACAAAGCCTTACCTGGGGTAAGGAACATGGTCACAAGTATGCCCAAGTTCAATATGAATCATGAAGGAGTTTGTCAGGGGTGTGCAGCTGGAAAAATTACAAGGGGACCACTCCCTTCAAGTGAAAGCCAAACTATTGATATTCTTCAATTGCTCCATTCTGACCTATCTAGAATGTTGCGTGCAACATCACTGTGATGATACTTATACTATTCAATTTATGTGGATGATCTTTATATCAATTTGGTCCTCTTGAAAAGAGAAATTTAATGCAATCATCATCTCCATCAAATGAGTTGACCCAAGGTGGAATTTGGCCCTAGTTAATTTTAACACTCCCTCTCAACTAGGGACAATTCCACATACAATCCATCCATCATCATCGATCATCATGCCATCCTGTCATCATGTACCATCTCTGTATCTCATCTCATCTCTGCTCTGTTGAACACTGATATAATAATAAGAAGATTTGATCAAAGGGGTTTCCCCACATTGGGGTTTTTCCCTAGCATTTGCCAAATCTAGTGTCCTCTTGTCTTGACTTGTCTTCTGCATTTTTGTTTCATGTTCTATCTACTTTTACTGTCAATTTGATTAATGGTTAATGTGATTGCTATTGGAAATCTAAATTGGAAATTGTCCTTGGGCTGCTAAAGGAAATTGAAGTAATTATGCTAATCATAAAACATACAATTGTTATCAAAATTTAACATCCTCCAATAGTTGAAACTAGTTTAACTGACCATAACTCAATTTTAACTGAATTAAATTGTTACAACTGAAATTAACTCAACCTAGGCTCCTAAAATTTAGGAATCACTGTACATAGCTCAAGTTCATGCCCCCAACTCGTATTAACAAAGCTAACTGAGTGATAACAACTATATAACCTTAGTTAACTCATTCAAGTCGTCTGTTGATGTGGAATTTCAAATTTCTCCTAATTTAATCGAGGGAAAATTAAATAATGATTTTTCTTGCTGCATTTTCAACAAACAATTCTCCTTAATGTATTAATTTGGAAAATTAGGGTTTTGACCCACGAAGAATTTACAAAGAAAAATACAGTGATTGGAACTTGCAATTTGGCCCCACTAGAACAATTCAGCCCAAGGAAATTCAACCTTCTTGAAACTAGCCGTTAACGAGGCTTGGAGAAAATCAACCCCTGCACCTTGCCCTCACTCAGCTTCTGCGCATTCTCAAATCGGCCCTAGCAAACTGGCCTTCCTAGCAACTGTGTCTCGTTCTCGCTTCAACAATTCAGCCTCTCCAATCTCTAGCAAGTCGACCGCTTGGACACACTCCCGAAATTATCCCTTATTCTCCTTCCTTCTCAGTGTAATTGAGCCTCTCGCTCTAAAGATTTTTCTCTCTCCTTCTTGAGATGGTAGTTTTCCCAAGAATGCTGTAGCTTCCTCTCTTTTTGGAATGAATCTTCACCTTTCCCTTGGGCTTTCATTTATAATTTTCATCAAGCACAAATCCCTAACCCTAATCTCCCATCTAGAAGATCAATGGGTGACATTATTTCTATGTCACTTAAATAATTTTATTATTTATCCTTAGAAAATGACTTAATATTCCACAATAATTAATTGACTTTACTTATTGTACTTTTACAAAATTAAACTTATGAAAGAAGACATAAATACCTAAAGAGGCAATAAATCATCTCCTACATGCCAAGACACAAAGCCTATGCAGAAGACCTTCCGAATGGTTACTTTGGTAACAAACAAGGGCTTTCAGATGCCTATGGAGATGAGGGGTTTGTAGGGTGTGGCTTGATGATCGTTGACATCTTTGAATTTCTGGGTTTGATAATGTTTACCAGTGTTGAAGTCATACGAGGGAGTGCTTTCAACTGGAATACATTTCTTTGAATCCAAGTGAGGTTGAGGGTGGAGTTTGGGCGTTGGTGAATTTGAATGGATTATATTTTATATAATGTCTTTAAATTGCAAAGTCACATGATTCATATATGATTACCTTTAATGGATTTTAGCATCTGAAATAAAACCTATAGTATATCCCCTTAAATTTGAATTAGATTCCAATGGAATTTTTAAAGTTTTCTTCTGTTTAAAATGTTATCTCCTAGTTCTTTGTTTTCACCAGCTGTGATTGTGGAAAGTGTGGACACTGTCTAGACTCTAGATACAATAAATTTCTAACTCTTGGCAGCTTGGTTACTTAGTAGATCAAAGAGCATAACAGTTTGAACTGCTTAGTTTCCATGTTGAAGGGTTAAAGGTCATTCTTTTATAATGAATCAAAAATTTCATGCAAAAGTTATCAATTGTTGTGAGTCCATAAATGTTTTTTTTTTGCAAGCCATTAACTGTCTAAACAACTCGAATGAAAATTGGTATTTCAAGTGACAAATAAGTAAGTTACTGTTAATGTTGAGGACATAATCATAGAATTGTTGAAATTAATTTGTACATCATAATTGCCCTTGGGAGACATCTCTGAACAAAATATTAAACAATGATCTGTCAATTTGTTTTCAATATATAATGTCACATTTATTTTTGTTTTTCATATTATTAAATTAGTTTGCCTTTGACTTATTCCCTAAACCATTTTATGATGACATGAGTATTAGGCTATTGTGTTCAATTTACTTATCCGCTTGATGTATGATTGGATGGTAGGATGCTCTCAGGGATTTGTGGTGTGCAGTCTTTCCTGAGCGTGAACTAATTGGTCTGATATCAGAGCAATGGAAAGAAATGGGCTGGCAAGGTCCTGATCCATCAACGGACTTTAGGTATGCACCAACTGTTGGAATTTCTTTTCAATTTAATAAATACAAAAATTAACATATATCCTTTCTGATGAGAACACGGTAGTCTTACTTAGTTTGGTTCAAAGTATTGTACTGATCTGTTTCTTCAATGCTACTTTGCCTAAAATAATTTCATTTTTTGTGAACAGAAAGATTATATAATTATGATATGCGGATTGTTGACAGTGTTAAAAAATGAAGTTTGATAATAGTAAATACAACAACCATCCCAATTAACTATTATCATCTTTTTGGTCTATTAACTGTTATTTATATAGGAGTTCTATGAATCTATTGTTTGTATGTAAGATTATAGAGAGCTGAAACATATCTTCTTTTCTCTACTCTGACTGTTGTAACCAGGTTTTGATTATGCCATTAAGATATACTGGATGTTTGTTAAATGAAATACTGATAACTTGCAAGGGTGTCAAACATAGTTTTAAAAACCGGTTGGTTTCAATTGGAAACTGTTCAAACTAACCAGTCAACTTGTTACCCACCACCAGTGGGTGACCCCTATAGGAGAAATTTTCTCCTATATTTGTCTTCATCCTGCAGCCAACAGCCCCTTGCAGCGACCTGATAGCTCGTAGTGCCACTATTCTCTTCCACTTGAGCCAGTCATTGTGTGCCCTCACTCATTTGTCATGATCGTATGTTTGAAGGTGGGTCTTCCAAATCTGAATGTATGATTTTTCATTATGTAATTGGGTGTCTATGCTTGCTTTTCTTGGGCACATTTGGACATGGATTAGTGGGGGGATTCGGTGGAAAGAGCGAGCTTTGACTGTACTCTTGTTCTTTTGCGTCAACTTGGTGGTTAATCTTGTATCCTAGTCCTGTGGGATCTCCTTTATGAGCTTTAGGAGTGGCACTACATGGGAAACGCTGATTTTTGTTGCGTGGTCCCGCTTCTCGACACCATATATCTCACTTTCCTCCACTCATTATAAGCCCTTTTCATATTTTCCTCATCCAGGTCCACATTTGTCCATTGGGTCCACAAGGTGCTAGCCTCCCCTTCCCCTTGTCCTGGAGGTTGATGGAGCTGTGAAAGAAAGATAAAGCATAATATGGCCACATACAATAGGAAATGTACTACAAAATGCAAAAGATAGTCAGGACATAAGAATATAGCACGTGGGCAAAAGCAAAGCATGAGCTCTACCCCTTATCATTATGGACATCACCTTGGTTCCTAGGGCCCCTATTAGTGTCCCCTGCATCATTCAGGAACCCATGATTGTACCAACCCCTGGTGGGCGATGAACTGCCCAACATTAAGGGGTAATCACTGATACATCATATGCATCATCCTCTCATCCCCTGGAGCCCCAAACAGTAAAATGAAGAAAAATCAATAAAAGGAAAGAGGCATATGAAGGAAGGTGGAAAAATAAAGTTTGAGATAACTCATGTACCATGATTTCTCCCTCCTACATTCATGCACCCAATGTGTGGGCTTCTTTCTTCGTAGCTACCCTTGTACCATGGCATGTCGTTTGGAGCCTCTCCTCAGCCCAAACTCCATTCCATCACTATTTCACATGACACCTGCCATTTGATAGATGCACCATGGACTTGACACCCCCCTTAGAGGTTGAAACCACCTAATTGGGTCCTTCATTAATCTCTCTTGTCGAGCATGGTAACACTTGTACATGTTTAAAGCCCATTTGGAAGGGCATGCCACTATGAAGTGTCCACCTCTGCCCTTGATTAGAAATCTTATTTATGTGAAAATTTCAAATATGAAATTCTACTGCAGCAACTGATTTATTTTTCCAAGCTTATTTTCCACAATAAGTTATTTACAAAAACCCTTCAGTAAACATCAAAATAAATTCTACTGCAGTTATCACATAATTTCATAGAGAAAAGAACAGTGAAATATAAGCACAAGAATCAATCACATCAACACAGTTATTTTTGGACAATTGTCCCTGGAAAAACCCAATGCGGGAAAATTGGTGCAACAAATGAGGGTTTATTTATTAATCTTCAGCAACAATCTCTTTACAAGGAATGACTGGCAGAATAATGGAGAAAATTTCATGAAAACACCTGGAATAATTTTCTCCCAACCTCCGGAGAAATTAGTGATCATAGGAGTAGCCATGGGTCTACAGTCCTGCATCCTGAACCTCTCAGAATTTCTGTAGCATACCTCCCTTTTCCAAGGAAGATTACACCCTTCTGCTGCCAAACTTCCAACCCCAGAAAATAATACATCAATCCCAAATCTTTCATGTCGAATTCTGTAGCTAGGTTCTCCTTGTAATCCTCGATGAGCCTAGATGAACTTGTCAGGAATAGGTCATCTACGTATAATACCAGAAATAGAGGCTCATTCCCTAATGTCAAATAGTAGAGATTAGGATTTGCATCACTCTTGACGAATCCCATCTTCTGCAGGTAACCATCAATCCAACCGTACCAAGCTCTAGGTGCCTGTTTAAGCCTATACAAGTCTTTCTTAAGCCTGCATACATGAGTCTTCTGCTCATGTGTCTCGAAGCCCTTTGGTTGTTCAATGCATACTTCTTCCTCTATCACCCCATTCAAGAAAGAAGTCTTGACGTCCATTTGGTGAATCTCCCACCCCATCTGCGCTGCAAGGGATATCACAGATATGATAGAAGTATACCTAGCTACTGAGGCGAAGGTTTTTTTGTAGTCTATCCTTTCCTTCTAAGCATACCCCTTAGCCACAAACCTGGCTTTATATTTTTCCATGCTGCCATCTACCGCATGTTTGATCTTGTAGATCCATCTCGAACCTACAAGCCATTTGTCCTGAGGCCTAGGTACCACTTCCCAGACATCATTGGTCATTATGGAACTATATTCTTCCACCATTGCATCTACCCATACCTAATGTTGAGCTGCCTCCTGGAAACTAGAGGGTTCTCGAACCTGAGCCACCAAAGCTTTGTACCTGTCAGGTTGTCTACGCTACCTCTTCTCATTTCTAGGAGCTCCGACGAATTCCTCTGCGTCCCTTAGAATATGTCGCAATTCCTGGCTCGTTCTTCCGTTGGTGGTGGGTAGATCTACCTGCTCCTCTTGCAAATCTTCCTGAGGTAATACCTCTGGATTCTTATGCCTTGGAGAAGCAATGGTGCTAGTTTCGGATCGGCGAAGTGGTTGGACCAATGGATAATCCTTTGACTGCGTTTCAGAAGGTATCTCTCGGGATTTCCTAAAAGCTTTGTCCTTCATGAAGTTTACATCCCGTCGTACTACGATCTTTCTATTGCCAGGAACGTAGATTCTATATGCCTTAGAATTTTCCTATATCCCACTAGATGTCCTTTTTCTGTAGTCTGATCCAACTTCTTCCTCTTTTCTTCGGGTATATGGCAGTATGCCAAACTTCCAAAGATCCTGAAATGACTCACTTTTGGCTTCCTGTCAGTGAAGACACTCTCTAGTGTAATCTTACCTAGGGCCTTGTAATGAATCCTGTTCTGAACATACACAATTGTGTTGCATGCTTCTATCCATAGACATTTGGGGCATGTCCTGATCATACAAAATTGGCTTTGCTGCTTCAACAATAGTTCTATTCTTCCTTTCCCCAACCCCATTCAACTCCGGATTATATGGAGTGGTCCATTCTCTTTTGATGTGATGTTTTTATCGATATATTCTCCACCATTGTCTGAACGCAAAACCTTTATCCTCTTCCCTGTCAGATTCTCAACCAGAGCCTTAAACTCTTTGAATCGATCAAAGACCTCATCCTTGGTCTTTAGAAAGTAGATCCAAGTTTTCCTGGAATGGTCGTCAATGAAGGTGGCGAAGTATTTGACACCACTAAGAGCTCTCGTGGACATTGGTCCGCAGATATCTGAGTGTATTAGCCCCAAAACACTCTTTCCCTATTGTTACTTCTGGAGTAAGCTGCTTTGGCGTACTTGCCTAGTACGCACCCTCTACAAACATCATCCCGTTTGGTGCCTAATTTTGGAACTCCTGTGACGGTTTCTCTGAGAATTCTTAGAGTCCCATGGTGTAAGTGCCCCATCCTTCTATGCCATAGCTCATTCAAATCTTTTTCACCACTGCTGCCTATCAGTGCCATTGGAGATTCTAACTAAAGCTTATAGAATTTGTTGCTCCTGACTCCAATTTGAGCCTTCTTCTTCCACCTCGGGTGTTTGACATATACTTTCTTTCCGATGAAGTATACATCATAGCCTTTGTTTTGTAGCTGAGATACAGAGAGCAAGTTCATCTCCAAACCAGGCACATGCAGCACATTGGTGGCCCGAAGCCGATCTCTTGCTTCAGTTTGAAAAACTATAATACCTCTTCCAACAGGGGTACATTTTGCCTTATTTCCCATGGTGATCTCGAAGTTCATTTATTCTTCTTGATAGCTCAAGAAACATTCTCAGATTCCTGTCATATGTGTAGAAGCCCCGCTATTAATATACCAAACCTTTGAGGAAGCAGAGCTTGACAACCAAGCGACTTCTTCTTCCAATCTGGAAGTCAACACAAAGATGTCGTGATCCATCGTATCTTTCATGCTTTCCTCTTTCTCAGGAGAATTGCGTGAACCCTTTCGAGTTGCTGCTCCAACAACATAAAGACCATGTTCCATTGCAGAATCTCCAACCCTGTTACCCGATCTTAGCTCTGATACCATGTGAAAATTTCAAATCTGAAATTCTACTACAACAATTGATTTATTTTTCCTACTTATTTTCCACAATAAGTTATTTACAAAAACCCTTCAGTAAACATCAAAATAATTCTACTGCAGTTATCACATAATTTCATAGAGAAAAGAACAGTGAAATATAAGCAAAATAATTAATCACATCAACACAGTTATTTTTGGACAATTGTCCTCGGAAAAACCCAATGCGAGAAAACCGGTGCAGCAGATGAGAGTTTATTTTTTAATCTTCAGCAACAATCCCTTTACAAGGAATGACTGGCAGAATAATGGAGAAACTTTCATGAAAACACTTGAGATAATGTTCTCCCAACCTCCGGAGAAATTTTGACACCCATGAGACTCTTTGGTCTCCACTGCATCACCTTTATGTGATCATCTATGCAGGGACTGCTTGAGGATTGCGTCCTTAGCTGCACTGCCACTCTGTGCTGTCCCTCTACTACTCTGCATCTCTCTTCCCTGGTCTCTGATTGATGCTGATACCCTCTTCTTCCCTCGCCCTGCAACTCTCCCTCTAAAATTGAATTCTAAATTATGAAGAATCAACTTCCCTCGGGTTATTGAGTGTTTGCCCGTCTTATCTTCAACTGACCCACAAGTCTTCATTTATACTTTTCCTGTTGATAAATCAATGGTCGTGATCTAATCCTTAATCAATGGCTAAAATTAAATTAGACTTGATCCTCATCACTTAGAAGCTTTTCACCCACATGCTAAATTAATCCACTTTAATTATTTAAATTCCCAAAGTTTTAACTTAGGCTTCGTTTAAAATAATTAATTATTTGAATAACTTTCACTCCGGGTGGAATTTCTCCAAATAATTTCTGAGTCTTGGAGATCTCATGTGTTCTAGCCCCTCCACAAATTTTCAGAGCTAGAGCACATCCGATGCTACCCAAAAATCAACAATTTACTCAATTGCACTAATGATTAATTTTACTCGAAGGTGAGGGGATGCATTGGATCTTATACAAGATTGCAGGTGGGTCCCCATCTTGGACTTGTTCTCCCCATACGAGATCTGAGCCCTCCAGAGGGTCATAATGGCACTTTGTGGGATGAGCGTAGAGAACCATGGGCCTCCAGTCATGCAGAACATTTGATTACCATGCCATGGGCCTCCAGTCATGCAAAACATTTGATTACGATGCCATGGGCCTCCAGTCATGCAAAACATTTGATTACCATGCCATGGGCCTGTTTAGCACTACCACTTTTCTTGTTTGTGCCCCAGTTATACAGAGATGATGATGCACTTGGATTGTGTTGCCTAATCGATCACACATTGTACCCGACACTCGACAGCTGATCCAGGGCCCAGAGAAGGTTTTGTCTCATCTGGATAGACATGGGAGGGCATGTGTCATTTTTCTAGCCCTCATTGATTGAGCATCGACTTGTTATTTAGCCACTTGGAGACCTGTTGACCACACTGTTATCGCTCAAACTAGTAGGGGTCCTAGAAGGGGGTCCTTGAAGGGCATCTACTAGGTCAAGGGCAACAATGGAGTGATAGGCCACTGTCACCTCATCTAAGGCTCCCTACTCTTTACGGACTTTCACCGATGAGTGGAGACCCGGTATAATAAGGATCACGATAATGAGTGTATCAATGATAGGGTGAAAGGTGATCCCAACGGCCTATTCACAAGAGAGGCCCAAATACATGGCTTACTTGCTTAAGAAGCAAGGTGATAGGCTCTCTAGGAAGGGCTAAGAGGACACTTTAGCCTAGGTTTAGAGGATATGCCTCGACAAGGGGCTTCCTAGACTTAAGGATCCTTATGGAGAAATGGCTTTGATGTAATCCTTGTAGAGTATGAGATGCAAAGTTGTGGAACCACAGAGAAGCCAAGCAGACCCAAACTAGGTCAAGGGTATGGAGTTGATCACTCAAAGAGGGGATTGACCTAATTGGGGAGGAGAATATGATCAAAGGACTAATTTTCTTTTGAGATTTGGATGCAATGATCCAAATGAGGATACTAACCCAAATCAGCCTAGGGAGAGAAATGATACTCGAGCTAGGGCTTGCAATATCTCGATATTCCACCGTCGAAATTACTTGAAATTTGGAGGACACCTTGAGAAGACCCCAATGCAGTTGTGGATCAATTTTCAAGGTGTTTGGATGCCTACGAAAGATTTCGCTTGATGCCCTAGGTGACCATCTAGGGTTAGGCCTAGAAATTTGAAAATTGAGGAAAAGAGAGGTAAATTTGACCACCAAAGGGATACGAGGATCAATGCCTTATTGCTTGGGCTTAATGGAGTCAAGATACACATAGATCATGAGATTTAGTGAGCTAAGGAGCTCTAATTGACCTTTTCTAGCCTCTAAAAGGGAAACAACTAGGTCAATAGAGATTTATACTACAAATTTGCGAAGGAGACAAAGTTTCGAGGTATTTAACCTTAGAGGTGCCTCTAGGAACATTCACCAAATCTCTTAAAGGTCAACACATGCATTTAATTACTTATTCAAGATGTTTGAAGAATTTTGTATTACATTTAACCCATACAAGAATAAAGATAACAATGTACATGCAAATAACCAGTAAAATAACAAGAATAACATCAAAATTTTGACATACATGAGAGAGGGAGTATATCCATTTATCAAATTCACATTAGAGAATCACCAAAGACAATAGCGAAATCCAAACATCATAGTGCATCAAGAAAAGCTCCAAACTCCATGCCAACAAAAAGTGCGAAAATTTCATAAGAGATACTAATCCAATCCAAGTGATGATGACACAAATGATTCATCTCACTTCTATTTATGCACTTCCTAATGAATTCAATTTAGCTAATTAGGTCTAATTTCACCCCTAAAATAAAATAATGTGCATAATAACAATAACTTTTGGTGACATGCCCACCAAATAGTTCAATAATACACGAATAAGCCTCTCAAGAGGGTCGAATTATCATCAAAGTGAGTAGTTCGGCCATTGAGGAGGCCTAATGAAGTCTAAAGGGTGCCATGATGTAGAAATGGACTCCCAACATAGTGGACAAGGGGTTGGCCCCTTGTTTTCCAAGCAAAAACCTATGGTGTTCCCAAGTGAGTGTGGGGGCACAAGGTCATCCTCACGGGTCTCCAAATAGATTGGAAGTTCTTGTAGACCAACTGTAAGGGTTGGAATGATGACATAAGGCCTCCCTCTGCTGCGGGGGATAATCCTCTGGATTTTGGAACATCTGCCAAGTGTATGGTACATCAGTGGAGCCAACAGGGCATGGTGAGGTGCATCATCCTTATCCAAAAGGTGGAATAGGAGCAATCAACGAATGCTGTTGGGGATCCATGAAGTAATCTCGGCTATGGTGGAGGCCCATGGCTCTCAACGCTCACCCTACAAGTGCTAATGTGGCCCTTTGGATGGCTAGGATCTCGTATAGGGAGACCAAGCCCCAAATGAAGACCCACCTGCAATCCTGCATAAGGTCCAATGCGTCCCCTTGCCCTCCAATACAACAAATAATTAAAATAATCAAGTAATAATGCTTCCAAATCATGGGATCAATGGGGCACTTCATGGTGGCATACTCTTCCATAGTGGGCTTTGGTATGTACAAGTGTCTCCAAGCTCAATAGGGTGTTAACCAAGGACCCTATTAGGTGGTTTCAACCTCTAAAGGGGGTGGCATGTCCATGGTTCATCCTTCAAGAGGTAGGTGGAAAATGATATAATCATGGAATGGAGTGGGGATCAGAGGAATCATCCAAACGACATGTCAAGGTTCAAGGGTAGCTATAATAAGGGAAGCCCACACCTGGGTATATGAGTGTAGGAGGGAGAAAATCGCGGTTCATGATTTACCTTGGCCTTTTTTTTCCACCCTTCTTCATATGCCTTTTACCTTTGATTGATTTTCCTTTATAACTAATTGGGGCTCCAGGGGATGGAGAGCATGATGTGTAATATGTAGTAGTGGATACCCCCTTAAGGTGTGGCAGTTCATCGTCCACCAGGGGTTGGGACAATCATGGGTTCCTTAATGATAGAGGGGGCTCATTTAGGGCCCATAGGAACTAGGATGATGGCCATGGATAAGGGTTAGAGCTCATGCTTGGCTTTTGCCCGACCATCTTTTGCATTTTGTGGTACATTTCCTGTTGAGAGTGGCCAAATTATGCTTTTTATTTTCTTTAGTTGCATCAACCTCAGGGGCATCGTTCCAGGGCTGATCTAAGGTGTGGACAAGGGGAGGGGGAGGCTAACCCTATGTGGATCCAGTGGACACATGTGGACCCGAACGGGAAAAGAGATGAATGGGGCTCAAATGAGTGGAAAGGGAGTAATGTAGGTGGTGTCGGGAAGCGGGAGCGCACAACCAAAATTGGGATATTCCCATGTAGTGCCAGTCCTAAAGTTAATGGTCAGTAAAGGTGATCCCACAGGACTAGGATACAAGGGTAACCACGAAATCGGGCAATGGAGACAAGAATACAGGCCTAACCCACTCTTTCTGCTGAATCCCCTCACCAATTCATGCCCAAAAGTGCCCATGAAAAGTAAGGAAAACTACTCAACTATACTAATGAAAAGCCATACCTTTGGGTTTGGGAGGCCCAACTTCAAACATACATTCATAACAGATGGGCGAGAGACCACATGGCTAGATCAAGTGGTGGAGAAAATGGCACATCGAGCTATCTTGGGGTTGCAATGGGTTGTTGGCTACCGACTGAGGACCATCTAGGAGAAAAACTTTCTCCCATATAAACTGCCCACAGGTGGTGGGTAACACACACTTTGTTAACAGTGCAAGGAAGCAGAGTACAAAGACATGAAGAATTTTTTTCGAAGTTCAAAGCCATCAGCCAACACAGTTTTATCATTGTAAACCCTGTTACCTACCACCTATGGGTAGTGTATATAGCCGAAATTTTTCTCCTAGATGGTCTTCAACTGGCAGTTAACAACCCCTTATAGGCACCAAATAGCTCGATGTGCCATTATCTTTGCCACCTGAGCTAGCCATGTGGTCCCTCGCCCACTTATTATGATTGTATGTTTGAAGGTGGGCATCCCAACAACAAAGGTATGGATTTCATTGGTATAGTTCAGTAAGTTTCCTTACTTGTCATGGGCACTTTTGGGCATGGATTGGTGGGGGGAGTCGTAGAAAGAATTGGTTAGATTTGCACTCTTGTTTCCATTGCCCGATTTCGTTGTTAAACTTGTGCCCTAGTCTTCTGGCATCTCCTTTACTAGCCATTACATTTAGGGTTGGCACTAAATGGGAAACCCCAATTTTGGTTGCGTGGTCTTGGTTCCTGCCACCATCCACATCACCCCCCTTCCACTCATTTTAGCCCATTCATCTCTTTTCCCATCCAGGTCCACATGTGTCCATGCCCGGAGGTTGACACAGCGAAAAAAGATAAAGAAAAAACATAATTTGGCCACTCTTAATAGGAAATGTACCACAAAATGTAGAAGATGCCTGGGACATACAAATTTAGCACATGGGAAAAATCCAAACATGAGCTCTACCCCTTACCCATGGCTATCACACTAGTTCTTATGAGCCCTATATGAACCCCTCCATCCTTAAGGAACCCATGATTGTCCCAACCCCTGGTGGGCGATGAACTTTGTGGGCCTAATGGTTAAGAGCAGTGTTGCGAACATCTCGATAACATCCTGATTTTATCTCAAAATCACGATTTTTTGGCCTAGTCGATGTTTGTCGATTCTTAAAGATATTTATATGGTATCTTAATTTTGGTGATGTTTGCCGATATTTTCCCGATTTTTATGATTTTTTGGTTTTCCAGACCCTTGCTAATTTTATCTCGATGCCAATGTTCACAACATTGGTTAAGAGCATGTGTTTCCTCCTAAGAGGTCATGGGTTCAAAACTAGAGGGGGTAGAGTATGTATGTCTTCGTAGACTTAACAGTCAAATCGTTGTGCGGAGGTGGGTCCCTTGTCCCACAAACAAGGGGGTCTCATACACCAATTTGGTGTCTGGCTTGGCCATGACCTTCAAATTGGATAATAATAATAATATTTGCCCCACCTTAAGGGGGTATCTTTTGCTACATATTACATATCATGTTTTTATCACTTGGAGCCCCAAATAGCTATGAAGAAAAATCAATCAAAGGAAAAAGATATTTGAAGAAGGGGCAAACTCGGTCAATAGAAAAGTCAACGTATTTACATGCTAGTTCTCACCATTTCCCTGCTCAGAAGCTTGGGGTTCTCAACACCTTAGCTACCAGAGCCTTTAGAATCTCTGATGTAAACCATTTTGAAGGTGAAAAGGCTCATCTCCTTAAGGTTTTTAATAAAAATGGTTATAGTATAAATCATTGCCTTAAAGCTTTTCAAAAATCTGAAAGGGGTCCTAGAGTTAAGAAAGATCCTTGCGATCGGTTATCTGGAGTTCACCTTCCGTTTATCCAAGGTACTACGGATAAGATCGCTAGGATCCTAAAGAAGTTTAATGTTTCCTCAACGTTTAAACCCTACCGCACCATTCGAAGTTCCCTTAGGTCTGTTAAAGACCCAATTTGCCCTAAGGATGGTAAGGGTGTGTACTTGATTCCATGCTCTTGTGGGACACCTTACATTGGTGAAACGGGTTGGTCTATTAATCAAAGAATTCATGAGCATGTCGCTGACCTTAAGCATAATAGATTGTGCTCCTCGGCCTTAGCAGAGCATGTTCAGAAGACTAATCATCACATTTGCATTGAAGATGCTAAGGTGATTGTGAAGATTGACCATTTCCACCACCGCAAGTTGTGAGAAGCCTTGGAAATCGAAAAGAGGCCTCTTAACCTCAACAGGGACGATGGGTGGATGGTTAGCAGGTGTTGGATTCCTGCTCTTCATTCCTAAAATTTTTTTATTCATTTATTTATTTTTATTTATTTAATTTTTATTAATTTTTGTTTTATTTGATTTTCATTTTTAGTTTATTTGATTTGATTTGATTTGATTTTATTAAAATAGATTTATTAAGTTAAAAATAAATAAATAAATAAATAAATAAATAATAATAATAATAATAAATATTAATAAAATGAATAAATCTATTTTAATTAATAAAATCAATTAAAATAAAAATTGTTAAAAATTTAATTATTACTATTATTATTATTATTTATTTATTTTATTTTTATTTTTTATTTTTATTTATTTCTTTATTTTTTTTAAATTTTTTTTTAATAGTAGCATTTAATCCTTTATGTTTTTAAATAATATTAATAATCCTATATTTATTCAATCTTCTAGAAAAAAATAAAAATAAATAATATTCATATTATTTCATATTATAATCTTTAATCATTTATTATATTATTTTTATTTATTTATTTATTTTTTTGATTCTATGACTTTTATTTAGTCAAACTAGCCGTTATCTTTCAACGGCTAGTTGGAGCTTCTCGTATCTATTTAATTGGGTTTCCTGATCAGATTTTTCAGCAAGTCCTGATGATGAACCACACTCGCTGGTTCGAAACGCGTCGACCAAATTTATTTGGATGTGATTTTTACTGAAAGATTTTTTTCACAATTTATGGATCACAGAAGAAATATTCCTAAAATAAAACTACTTTTTCAACACGTATTTTCAATTTATCTCCCTAAGGGTTTACTCAAATTTCGAGCAAGAGTACTCGTTGGATGCAAAATTTAATTCATCATCCAAGGAGTACCCATGTTGCATACTTTTGATGGACTCTACTACACGAAAAATGAGAAATACATGAAAAACGTGATTCCAATCACGCTTTTCATGTATCCATGTTGCATACTTTTGATGGACTCTACTACACGAAAAATGAGAAATACATGAAAAACGTGATTCCAATCACGCTTTTCATGTACCCATGTTGCATACTTTTGATGGACTCTACTACACGAAAAATGAGAAATACATGAAAAACGTGATTCCATGTATTTCTTATTTTCGTGTAGCAGAGTCCATCAAAAGTATGCAACATGGGTACTCCTTGGATCAGAAATTAAATTTTGCATCCAACGAGTATTCCTGCTCAAAATTTGAGTAAAACCTTACGGAGATAAGTTCAAAATACGAGTTGAAAAAGTAGCTTTTTCTTTTTTCCCTCTAAAATTTGATGATGTAATCAAATCTTATTTTATTATTTCCACTATTATTTTATAATTTCCTTTGGAGGCCCATTTTAGACCTCAAAATACCCCTAATGAGGGTGGAGACACATCCATTGGGGCTTATGAGCCTACATTAGACTTTTGGGTGATCTTGACAATTTGCACGTGTGAGAGAATAAATTCAAAATCCCACTTTTGCTCATCCAAACAAGATGATCTTTAGATCAATCTTGCACCTCTCGAAAAGAGGAATCCAACAAAAATATCACCTCCAGCATATGAGTAGTCCAAGGTGTAGTTTGGCCTTAGTTTCCAATTTTAACACTCCCTCTCAACTAGAGAGAAATCCACCTGCCAATCGATCTGTCAACCTGTACCATCCTGTCATCTTGTGCCATCCTGTCATCCCTGCACTGCTTTGCTCTGCTTGGCTCGGCTCTGCTACGCTGAACTATGAAGAAATAATGAAGAAGAATTTGATCGAGAGTGAGTCACAAGACCTTGCCACTCTCCACTGACCCAAAGTCAGTCTAGAGGTAAAAACCTCAACCAGACTTGATCCCAGATCAAGTTGTTGGACACCATCTATTCTAGCATAGAGAGTACGACAGTACACGATGCGTCCATTGGTAGTGCTATGGTCTCTATCCTCATTTCCCAACTCATTGGCTAGATGAGTGGTACTTCCCATGAGTCACGGACTACATGGGTAGGATGTATGTGGGGCATCAACAAGAGAGGGTGAAATTGCTCATATATCAACCAAAAATGGGGTATCACAGGGGAAGGCGAACCATTCACCATGTACATAGCTCACCAATAGGGGAAGGCAAACCTCACCCTATCGTTGCTCATAGCTCCAAGAAGCAACCCCAAGCCCCCCGGAGCTCCCAAAGCTCAATGTCCAACTCAAGCAGGACCCTCACAGGAGGGTCTGTCCACAACTCCAAGTCTCTCACGGAAGGTTAAGAATTTGACCTTCCCCAGGGGCTTAGTGAGAATATCCGCGACTTGCTCATTAGTCCCAATGTGATGGAGCCTTACAACGTCCCGTTATACCATATCTCGGATAAAGTGGTACCTAATATCAATATGCTTGGAGCAGTCTTGGAACACGGGATTCTCTGAAATTCAAATCCCACTTTGGTTGTTTCAATAGATCACGGTGGTATCTAGCACATGCCCAAACAACTCACTAAAGAGCTTCCTCAACCAAACAACTTCACAATAGGCCATACTTGTTGTAGTGTATTCGGCCTCAGTGCTGCTCAAAGCAACTGATTTTTGCTTCCTGCTCATCCAAGATATCGAAGAAGAACCTAGAGAGAAGAAACATCAGAATGTGCTCTTACGATCCACCACACTGCTAGCCCATTCAACGTCAGTATATCCATGGGGCCTCAAATTCCTGATAGTGTATTTCAATCCATAGTTGATTGTGCCCTGGAGATATCTCAAAAGATTCTTGGCAACAATCCAGTGTATGTGATGAGGATCGACCATAAATTGACTCAACGTATTCACTGCAAAACATATGTCCAGACGAGAGTTCACTAAGAATATCAGGGCCCCCACGAGTTGACGATACTCAAAATGGATTTCCCAAATCAGGCCCAACAACACTTCCGCATAGCTTCTTAAAGTTGAGTTCCATCGGAGTAGTCACAGACTTGCAGTCCACCATCCCAAATCTTTCAAGCAGCTTCACAATATATTTTCCTTAAGAAAGGAAAATCTCACCTGGCTTTTGCCAGACCTCCAAGCCTAGGAAGTAGTGCATTAGTCCTAGGTCTTTCATCTCAAATTCCGAAGCCAACTCCCCCTTGCATTGATGAAGGAGAGGGTTTGCACCTGTCAGAAATAGATCATCCACACAGCGAACCAAAATGAGAAGCTTGTCATTATCGACCTTAAAGGTTCAGATGAGCTCCACTTTGTGTAAAGCCCAACTTCGTCAAATAGTTATCGATCCTCTCATACCAAGCCCCAGGGGCTTGCTTCAGCCCATAGAGGACTTTCTTTAACTTGCATACATGTGTATCTTGATATCGAACTTCAAACCCCATAGGTTGCTCCACATAGACCTCTTCCTTAAGTGAGCAATGCAAGAAGGCGGTCTTGACATTCATCTGATGTAGATTCCATCCCTGTGAGGCACTAAGGGAAATAATCGAATAGATGGTGGTATATCGGGCAACCAGTGCAAATATCTCATCATAGTCTATACCTTCCTTCTACGAGAAGCCTCGAGCAATGAACCTGGCCTTGAACTTTTCAGCACTCCCATCAGCTCCATGTTTGATTTTGTAAAGCCATTTCGAGGTGACAACAAACTTGTCCTTTGATCTAGGGACCACACCCCAAACATCATTCTTCATGATCGACTCATACTCTTTGTTCATAGTATCCATCCAAACTTGGTGCTTCACGGCTTCTTCGAATGTTCCAGGGTCATATTGAACAATGGTGCTCATGGCTACTAAGTACCCTTGGTACCTGTTCGACTTCTTACTTTCACGGAATGTCCCCGTTGGTGCAATATGTCTCTCGACATCTTCAAGAGTATCTCTAAGCCATAAGGGTTTTCTTTTAGAAGAAGAGGGCTCACTAGGAGGTGGATCAATGGGATCCATTATACCATCAACATCGGGCATTAGTTCATCCTTCGGTGCTTCTTGCTTTCCTGTATCTTCATCTTTGTCTTCCTTTGAGATAGGTAGTTCTCTAACCTTCCCAAGGGCAACATCTTCATCGAAGGTGACATCACGACTTATCTATTTTTCCCTTCGACGAGGCACATAGATTCTATATGCCTTAGAAGTTTCATTGTAGCCCACAAATGTTCCCTTCTTTCCAGAAGCATCCAACTTGATTCTCTTTTCTTTCGGCACATGAAAATATACGGGACTTCCAAAAATTTTAAAATGAGAAACATCACGTTTCTTACTGGTGAAGATTTCTTCGGGAGTTTTGGAGTCCAAAGCTTGATGTGGGCATCTATTTTGAACATACACGGCAGTGTTGGCAGCTTCTCCCCATAGGAACTTCGGTAGGCCTGTCATGAAGCATGGCATGAGTAGCTTCATTGATGGTTCAGTTCTTCCTTTTGACAACTCCATTTCGTTCAGGAGTATAAGCAGTAGTAGTCTCCCTCTTAATTCCTGCTTCCCTACGATAGTCATTGAACTCATTTGACTCATATTCGGTTCCATTATTGGTCCTCAATATTTTGATCTTCTTCCCTGTTTTATTTTCAACCAAGGCTTTGAAAGAGTGGAACCACTTGAACAGTTCGTCCTTTTTCTTCAGGAAGTATATCCAAGTTTTGCGAGAGAAGTCATCCACAAAAATAGCATAATACAAATATCCTCGCAAGGATGTTACGGGAAACATATCAGATAAATTAGAATGAATCAATTGAAGAATGTCAGTAGTCTTGCTATCACTTGAGGGGAATGGTCCCCTTGTATGTTTCCCTTCGGCACAACCATAACACCTTCATGATTAACTTTGAAATTGGGCATGCCTGTGACCATATTCCTAGCTTCAGGAAGAGCTTTATAGTGAAGGTGAGCAAACCTTCAGTGCCATAATTCGGATTGAAGAGTAGTGTTGCATGTCATGGCTCCCAACGAACTTCCTCCAACCTGATAAAGAGTATCAACCCTAAAACCAAGAGTGAATGCTTCTTTGAAATTCCTCTTCGAAACACGTACCTTTCCATCAATGAATGCCACCTTGAATCCTTTGTCTTCCATCGTCGAAATAGACACTAAATTCTTCTTCAAGTCAGGGACATATAACACATCTTGTAGATGAAGGATTTGACCTTGATTTAGATGAAGAGTAACAGTCCTTGTCCCTTTCACGCGATAGGTGGTATTATCTCCAAGTATAATCTCCATAATTGTTTCCTTTTCAATCAAATGTGAGATGACCTCTTTGTATCCAGTGAAGTGCCTTGAGGCACCACTATCAATCAACCAATTATCCAAGGTGTCGGGAGGAGAGGCAACAAAGAGGGAAGATATAAGAAGAAGTTCTTTTTGGTTGTTATCTACAACATTAGACTCATCATACCTAGAGTTTCTTGATCTCTTGGAAG
The DNA here is from genome assembly GCA_034641835.2 of Pinus albicaulis. Taxonomy (NCBI): domain Eukaryota; kingdom Viridiplantae; phylum Streptophyta; class Pinopsida; order Pinales; family Pinaceae; genus Pinus; species Pinus albicaulis. Next base: position 1,149,142,313 of record CM076574.1, read on the forward strand.
GTTGACCATTTGCATTTTGGGTAGAGGGGGCCTTTCTCTATCCTTTGTTGTTGAACTTGTTGTTCCTTAGATTTCCATTTCCCTTGAAATTGTTGTTGTTGCAATCATCATCTCATGGTGTATCCCTTTTATTGAGACACTCTCTAGCATAATGGTCAAACCTGTTACAATTGAAAAATCTACCCTTCCTTCTATCTTTGAATCCCAATCTTCCTTGTCCTTGATTTCTTGGACCAACATTGTTCTTTCTTTTAGCTTGAGTGGAGAATGCAATAGGCTCATTCCTATTTGAAGGCATGTCTCTCTCCATCATCCTTGTCTCCTCTTGAGTGCATCTAGTCAACAATTCATCAAAATCTGGAATCCTGTAATTGTTGAGAATAGTGGTATTGAATACATATCATGCTTTGGGGAAGACCTCCAAGGGCAATAAGAGTGAGCTCCTGGTCGGCAATAACCTCTCCAATAGATAGAAGACCATTTTTGATTTCGGTAACCCTCATGAAACATGATTGGATGGATTCTCCTCTATCCATCTTTATGTCCTTCAGCTCGTTCTTGAGAAAGAGGATTTGATTTGCGTTGCTAGCCCTGAACATGCTAACCAACTAGCTCGAAGATTTTAAGCAGCCAAGTGCTTGTGAATAGGACCCCGATGATCTTCTTAGCTTTGACCTCTCCTTTCTTGTACTTTGTCTTAGTGGTAGTCGATGCATTTGGAGGAGGCTCAACAATCTTTCCCTGCACATAGTCCATAGCATCATGCTCCTCCAAAGTCAAGTCCAATGACATTTTCCATGCATGATAATCAGACTTATCATTGAGATTGTCATTAGATTTGAAGTAAGATGAGGAAGCCATTGACCCTTGTCCTTGTCTGAAAAATCTCAGTGATTGCTTTTCTCACTCTTGCTTGGGCTTTGTCTTTACCTAAGCTCTGATACCATGTAAATTTTAGATAACAATGATATGTTATATGCTTTAGAGCAATTTACGTCAATGTTTTCTTATTAGCCCAATATCAATTTCCAGATTAGCAATCACATTAACATTGATAGTAAATGCTAATAGGATATAAACAATAAGCAGAAGACAAGCCAAGACAAGAGGACACAATATTTAGCAGATGCCAGGGAAAAACCCCAATGCAGGGAAAATCCTTTGATCAAATCTTCTTATTATTCTTCAAAATTTCAGCAAAGAGAGAGAGAGTACAATATACAAAATACACTTGCCCAATACTTTAGTCAAACAACAATCAACATGATGCCCTAACCTGAAAGTCAACGCTCTTCAAACTAGCAAGAAGACACCTCCAAATCAGCTCGGCCAACCTTAGTCAATGCGGCCTCCAATAGTTGTCCAAATCAACCCAAAACAGATTTGAAAAATCTCGTCAAATTCGGTCAACAAAAAGTCAATGCTACAGTTGAAGTGTTGTAGTCAACGTTGGTCAAAGTGAACATAAATCCTTGATTTCCATGCCAAAGGATGCGGCCTAAGGAGATGGAAGTTCTAGCCTAAAAAACACAACAATTGGATGAAGTTTGACCCAAAGTCAACGCTGGTCAATGCTCTGTAAAACAACCCTAAAACAGATCCGAAAATTGCAGACTTGCCCAATCACTTTGCCACACGTGTGAGGAAGAGAACGAGACTCCAAGAGTTGTATGAACCAATGAGGAGAGGGGAGAGAGAGATATGTAATGAGATGACGATGTCCAAAATGAGGAATAACTCTCTCTTATTTATACCATGCATTGAGGGTGGAGAGTCGAGACATATCCATTAGGGCTTATGAGCCTGCATTAGACTTCTGGCCGACCTTGACAATTTGCACATGTGTGAGAGAATAAATTCAAAATTCCACTTCTGCTCATCCAAACAAGATCATCTTTAGATCAATCTTGCACCTCTCGGAAAGAGGAATCCAACAAAAATATTATCTCCATCATATGAGCAGTGCAAGGTGGAGTTTGGTCCTAGTTGCCAATTTTAACAAATGTCCTAGAGATCATGTTATCTTGATAATCCTTCACCATTTGTATGAAGTATAAATGCTTCAAACTCACTTTTCTTCTCTTTCCTCTAACGTTGGATGAAGTTGACTTTTGGAGCCTCCCTGAGCAAGAAACAAAATCTGTCTTCATCATTCTCCTTGACTCCATATCCCCAAGTGAAATCAAGCACTGGTCCTTCACAGGGTGATCATTTCAACCCTAGTTTTCAACTTTTTCCCTTTTTTCCTAAGTCTTGCCTCATTAGGTCCCCAGGGCGTCAATTTCCTGGGAAACTGACCACAGGAAAACTTTGATCTCCTAGGTACAACTGCGTTGGTGGGTCCCCTAGCTCTCCTCCGAATTTGAGGAAATCTGACAGTGGAATCTTGGGATATGCCAAGCCCTTGCTCTAGGATCAAGTTTTGCCCTGGTGTTCCCAAGGCTAGTGCCTAATAGGATAAATTTGATATCTTTGGGTGAAAAAATTTGTTTGATCCTTTCCCTTCACCTTGGCCGGGTTAAGAACATCATTGGTTGCGAAAATCCATCCCCTAACCTGCGCTGGGTCCACTTGGCATCATGTGGTCCCATTCTTCAACAAAGACTATTTATCAAGGACTACCTGGGAATCCAAGTTTCAAAGGGATTTTAGGGATTGGGAAACTTCTTCACAAGCCATATTCCTCTCCCTCAACCCTCAAATCCTCATCCCCTCTCCCTAGAAAACCAAGTCCCTTGCATAAAGAGCAAGCAAGCTCTATTCTTCATTTTATCTTAGGGAAAGGGTCTAAGGGGTCACTTCCCTTATATTTGTTGATATATGCCTTTATAATTGGGTTCCTAAATCATCGGGTCTCCTCCCTTCGGTGAAAGTCCGTAAAGAGCAGGGAGCCTTAGCTATGGTGACAATGGGCTAAGTCTCCATTGTTGCCCTTAACTTAGCAATTGTCCTCTTTGGAACCCCTTTTAGCCCCCCTGCTGGTTTGAGTTGTAATATGGCTATTGAAAGAAACATTTCTAATAGAGATATATCACATAACTATTTGGGAAATTTATAGCAATTTTCAAAACTAAGAGTCCAAGGCTACATTTATAATGTCTTACGGAAATTTGTTTTAGGGAGAATTTGAATCAACGTATTTGGGTGAAGGTTACAAATAAGGATGTATATGTAATATTGACAGTGAAGCGCATATATACATAAATATGGCTCTTCTTAGATATTTGGTTATTTTGTGGCCATGTTAAAGCAGAGAAGTAGAAAATAATGAAACTCTATCAATATCCAGTGACTACCAAAATGGGTCAATGTGAGTGGAATGTACAACATGCCAAAATATGTGGTAAGGGAAGTACAAAAGTTATCTCCCATGAATACAATAGAAAACCTAAAGCTAAAAGAACAAGAAAAAATCATACCCATCGTAGGAAGCCAACTATAGAATGGAATCTCAAAATAGTAGAAGTGATCACAAAGATATTCAAGGCTTGCACATGCTTGCAATCATCATATTACCTCACAATCTAAAGGCATTTAGCTCTTTAGAAATTAGTTCATTATTTTGGAACTTTTGGTGAACCAACCTTCCATAGCCTAGAAACGGAGTCAGATGAAGGTTTTTCAAAGATTTCAACACTTCAATTAAAGTGATTAGTTTTTCAAACGAAAGCATTAGATGCATCTATCAGGTTATGCGACAGGAAAAATTTGATTTCAGCACGTATATGTTCACATTGCATGTTGTTGATTTAACTTAGCAATGTTAGGTATTTGCTCTAATACAATATGGTGATCGTTGGAATTTTTGAGAACTATTATTGCCTTGTGTTCTAGGGGTGGTGGGCTTATTTCACTTGAGAACCTGATCTTTTATGCAAAAAACTATCCGGTATGTACATTTCCTATGGATTGTTCTACTTTCTTGTTCACTTTAATTTCAGTAGAGCCATGAATGCTTTAAAAGAATGTAATCCATGACAGCTTAAAATGTAAAGCTAAAACAAACCATTTTAAATGTTATTCTGAAACTTGAATATATGTCCATTTTTTTGTGTGCAGAAATCATTCCAACGATTATTACACAAACAAGAAGGAAAGCGAGCTACTTGGGAGTACCCTTTTGCTGTGGCAGGCATCAACACATCTTTTATGCTTATACAAATGTTGGACTTACGCTCAGGTCAGTAGCTCTCATGTCTTATTCTAGGCTTTTGCTTTGGGAGGTCTTTGTAGATCATTTCCATTTTCTCAGCATGCATTGTTCAGATTTAGAAGTTTATTTTAATTTATGCATTAATCACAACATCTTCATTATGCATTAGATTCTATGTACATAAGCTGGTTTAATTTTGTAAGTGTTCTAGTATTAGGTCTTTATGGTACTGAATTTCAGTATTTTGTAGAAGACCACTTTTTTCATTTATGTAGTAAGATATTAATCACTTTTATCTGTGACATGGACCTTAAGTTAAGATCTATCTTTCTCTTGTTATAAGTAGGATTTATCCCCTTTCTTTTGTAACTTTTATCTCTTTAACAATGTAATCGACAAAGTTTCATTAGATAGTTTTTTTTCTCCATGCAATCTGGACATTTAGGTGCAATTCACCCTTCAGTGTGAAGGTGTCCCCTAACTCCTGTGCTTTTGGTTTACTATTGTTTCAAGCTCCTATATAGTATATACATGCTTCTATTTCTGTTTCTGTTTAGAGCTGTATAAGCATAAATGGTGTGTTGATTCACATCTAGGAACTTTTTAGAAGTTGAGGTCTTAAGTAAAATTCTAATCAGCATATTAGTGGTTGTACAAGGGGCATTTTTCGAGTGGCCTCTCAGGCTACATAGTTGGTCTAGGTCCATAGTCACCTTCTCGAATTGTTTTTAATTCTGTAAGTCAAAATTTGGTATATCAAATTGTTATGAATATAAATAATTAATAGTTACTAGTTAATAATGATTAGTATATTGATTGGGAATTTCTCAAAAGACATGACCGTTCATGAAGGGGTACCCACGTAGGTATATATACAGGACCCTCAGTTGTAACCAATTCATATTCTCATTCGTACATTTTATATATATATATATATATATATATCCTCAATGGACATCTTCGTATTCCAAGTGTTCTAGAGTATTTAACTTGTGAGTACGAACTTTGTTCATTACATTGGTATTAGAGTTGTTCGACCCTCTGTCTATGTTACCACTCAAACTAATAGGGGCTCTAAAAGGGGTCCTTGGAGGGCTACTACTAGATCAAGGGCAACATATGGAGCTATAGCCCACTGTCACCTTGGCTAAGGCCCCCTATTTATTATGGTTTCACCGATGGGAGGAGACCCAATAAGTTAAGGACCACAAAGTAAGCAGGCAATGATAGGGTGAGGGTTGATCCTAAGGGCCTATTCACAAGAGAGGCTCAGATATATAACTTGCTTGCTTTGGAAGGCGAGTTTGAAAGCTCTCAAGGAAGGGCTCAAGGGGAATTTCAAGGTTGAGGTTTAGGGAATGTATCTTATAATGGAGGCTCTTAAAATCTGAAATTCTTGTAGAGGCTTGGATTCCAAGTGGTCTTTGAAGAACTACTCTTAATGGTTTGTGGGACCACACGGGACCAAGTGGACGCTGAGGGTAGGTCAAGGGGGTGGGGTTTAGAAACCAATGATGTACTTGACCTATTTCGGAGGGGAAAGGGACCAAATAATGAATTCTTAACATAAAACAAGGTGAGAATCCCAATGAGGTCCTTAGCCTAAGGAAACCAAGGGCAAGATTTGATCTTGAGGCTAGGGCTTGAGGTATCTCACAATTTGACTGTCAGAATTGCTTCAAAATTTGAGGTTGCCTAGGAGAAACCCTAACGTAGATGATGCCAAGAGATCGAACTTTTCTTGTGGATGGTTTGCAAGATAAACGATGCCCTAGGAGACCTATGGGGCTAGACCTAGAAAAAAGAAGGTGAAAGAAGAGAATAATTTGGGTTGATCACCTTTATGGTGGAGCAGTGCCTAGTCCTTTGGGGAGATTTTGGAATCATGAGTTATAATGGCTATGGACATTCAATTTTCTATGTCAAGGAGGCCTCAAAGACAACTTCGAAGACCATTAGGGCAGCAACAAAAGAAGATGGATGGGGTTATAATAAATAAAAGGGGAATGATTTATGTGGATGGGGAAGCAGGACTACACAACCAAAATCAGGGTTTCCCATGTAGTACCACCCTAAAACCCAATGGTTAGTAAAGGAGATCCCACGAGACTGAGATCCAAGGGTAACATATAAAAGAGGTGTAGGGGACAGAAGCACCAACCTAGCCCACTCTTTCCGCCGAATCCCCCCATTAATCCATGCCCAAAAGTGTCCATGATAAGCAAACAAAATACTCAGTTACCAAATGAGAAGGAATACCTTTAAGTTCAGGAGGCCCACCTTCAAACATGCGATCATGACAGATGGGCGAGGGACCGCATGGCTGGCTGAGGTGGCAGAGAAATGGAACAACGAGCTAGTTGGTGGCTGCAAGGAGCTGCTGGTAGCCGGTTGAGGACCAACTTGGAGAAAAATTTCTCCTAGGGATATCACCCACAAAGTGGTGGGTAACATCTGGCTCCAACTGGGACGTGATCTCTCGAAGAAGTGGGCGAAGCTATTCGAATGAGAGGTCATGAGAACTCCAACAATCTCTTGGTCACCGAAGACCTGCTACCTACACATATCAATGGCTAAACCCACGGGTAAACATGTTTTTCACGGTGTCTTATGATCACCCACGCTTAATGTTAGGCCGTAAAATCAACAAGTAATAAAATATGCAAGTGCTAATCTAAATGTAGCTAATCTATCATTAGAAACATCATATGAGATTAGTTCTAATGCAAAAATCATCATGTGATGCATCCTACTCTAACATGCATATATTACAATGTCAATTATCAACGAAAGGGGTGATACGACTTAACTTGACCGACTGTGGCCATAGTTTGTCGTTGAGTTTAATAATGTAGTAATAGTCATCCCTTACTTTTCCATGAATTTTGAAAGGCATCAAATCTTTATCCACTAAGACCAAGTCCCCTACCTTATATTCTTTTTCAGGCTTCCACTTTTTGCTTGTTTTGTGATTTGGCCTTTTGAAAATATGGACCTTTTGTGAAGGAAAGATGGGAGAAGACTTTTCAATGTCACGTGTTTCGTAATATGGAGTTGGTTCAGGCTTAATCACACAAGAGAGGTAGGTTGGTTCCCTATAGAGGATAAAAGGGGTTGCATCAAATTGCGGGTTGGTAACATATGACACGTCCATTTGAACATGACCCCCAATAGTAGCCCCCCATTTCCTAGACAAGAGCATTCCCCATACATCAGGAATATCAATGATGACTACATCCATGAGAAGGGATATATGGGGTTTCCTAGCCAAAGAAGCCTTAAGGTCCTTTATGAGACCATCCACCTCCATAGGCTTAGAGTTAAAACCACATACCTTCTTATATGGTCGAGTGATGCTGAGACCCAATTGCTTCATGACTTTTAAAGGCATGAAATTAGTGGAAGCCCCCGAGTCTAGCATACAATTATGTAAATAAAGGTCATTAATAGCCAAAGTGAGCATAAAAGGTTAAAGTCCAGGGTTACGATCGAGAATATGAATGTTTTGCAAGTCTTCGGGTAATTCATCCTCTTCAAAACCCATGGACTTCTTAATTTTGTTGTTGTTGTTCAAGAAGTTTTGCAATCTCCTTTAGAGGAACAAGTACAATAATCTTCCCTATAGTAGCCTATAAATCAATGTTAAGTCCTACTTGTTTACCCGTTTCTTTCCTCTTGGATTTTCCTCTCTTTTGGGGACTCTTTTTAGGTTTGGCTTTAGTTTGGGGATCCTTTTTAGGAGGTTCCTTAGAAGGAGCTTCCTTAAGAGGAGGTTGCTTGGGAGGCGGGTCATCTTTGTTGGTTTCCTTGGAGGCTGCGGAGTCCTTATTATTATCTTTTCGTGAATATTGTACCCCTTTGAATCTTCAATTGGTAGCATCAGCATTAAGAATAGGTTCCTCTTTCTCTTCTTTGGTCATGACCTCACTAATGGGAGGATGAGTGTATGAACCTCCTAGCAAAATATTAAAGACATTCGATTCCACAAGATTAGCCCACTCGTCCACTTCTTCATCATCACTCTCATCACTTTCACTTTGCTCATTGTCGGAAGATGAGTCTTGTCCCATTGCATTAGTTGGAGCCAAAGTGTTTGGGACTTGATATGAGCTTGGCTTATCTTCTTCATTTAGCTTTTTAGGAAGAGGCTTTTCCTTCGGAATGTAACTATGCTTTTGGGCCTTTTCCAATGCGGTGATCTTGTTCATAACTATTCTATCCAATGAGTGGACCTCTTCACTAAGCTTTTCCATCTTCTTCAGGATAGCCAAAAGGGTTTCTTCATGTTGATCTTTAGAATTTTCCTTCTTGGCCCTAGTTTTAGTCTTGGGGAGGTCATTGGCATCCATTCATGAGATACGTAGACTTTCTTCAACCTGCATTGCCATTTCTTTAGCCTCAGCCAATGTGGAAGGTTTCTTGTCCTTCAATGCATATGTCAGATGGCCACCTACCACTTTAATGAATTTGTGAAGGATGTTGGCATTAGAGAGTTTTAGGTGATCAAGGATATCCCGTACTACCCTATCAAACTTTTGAATGAATTCTCAGATGTCTTCCCTTTCCCTAGATATTTGATAAAACTTCTAAATGTTGAAGGTTCCTTGGGAATTGCATGAGCATCTTTTCATGAATAGGTCCTCAAATTCATTAGAATCTCCAATGCATGCCGGGGGAAGACTAAGGTACCATTCTCGTGCTTGTCCTTCAAGCGACAAAGCAAAAAGCATCATGAGCCTATCTTCATCAAAGATCACCCTAGGGGATATGTGCCAATAGAATTCTTCAACAAAGTCACAGGCACTCTAGGTAGCATCACCGTTGAACTTGGGTAACCATCGGTTGTATTTTTCAGGTAATGGTTTTGGATCATCACTCAATTTCAAAGGGGCAAAGACACTGACCAAATGTCTTTCACTTTTGGTCATCTTGTGCTTGGCAGTGGTGGAATTAGTTGCCATTTTTGTGGTAGGGTCACTGACCTTCTTAAATTCAGGGAGAAGAGCGGTCCCAACAAGTGATGGGGCTCTTCCCTTTCCTTTTGCAGCAACCCTAGTTACAGGAGTTTGTCACCTTCAAGCAAACTAGGGGTCTTAAGAATGAGTGGAGTCGCGAGAGGAATAATAAAATTGTTGTCAATGAATCAATTACTCAATGATTCACTGGGGAGGGAGACTTGATTCCTCCCTGGCAATGACGTCAGAAATGTTACAACTTTTTGACCACTTTGTGTCAACGACCCCATAGCAGTACACCCCTTTTTTCGCAAAAGGGATCCATAATGTTTAAATGTCCACGCCATTCATATTTCATCATCAGTTGACCATTTATAAATGATGTAAACCCATTCTGCATGTTTATAATGTAAATGATTGTAGTAAGACCATCATGCATGTAACAACCTTGGTAAGCCTAGTATTTTGGTGATGATTTCTATCCTAGGAGGTTTTTCGTTTCACTGATACATCTATGTCTCTAGACACAAATCATTGGCAAATTTTTTCCCTCCAACCTCACCCCAAAGCTAGGGTGGATTTTGTCGTCAAGATATTAAGTGAGTCATAGTGTTTTTTTTATCAAGTCTCTGTAAAAGTGATTTGGGAATAATTCTAGCTATTTGGTTAGATTATTTTTTTACAAGCCACTTAGTCTACTAGATCACATTTTGTGTTGCAGAAATGGGTAAATATTGAGGGTCTATAATGGAAGGGTGTTCCCCCTTCATGTTTTAAATTGTAATATTTTGATGTAAAAAATATTTAGTGCACAGTCCCTCATAATTAGACACCATGGCTAAATATTAGAGGGTTTAAAAATTTATTAATCCCCTCATGAGTCAATTAATTAATTTTTCTGGCTAAAATAATTAAAAAAATACTCAGCCAAAAATTTAATTAATTTGGGTCCTAGGAAAAATTAAATTCTCCAACATTTAAAATTCATGGGTTTTAAAGTTTTTAATTTTTGGAGGTCTCCGACCAAGGGAATATTGAAAATTTCAAGATATTTTGAACTCTTGGGCCATAGTAGTTAAGTCAAAGTCAATTTTTTGAGGCAATTAACTCAAAATAATCATTTTCGGGTTAATTAGAAGGAAATTAAAAGTGAAATTCGAATTTCCTCAAAAAGTAACTTTATTTCAATGGTGATGATTAAAAGATCATTTGATCTTCATCAATGGTTGAGATTGCTTTGATAGGGATCAAACCAACTAGCTGTTAGAGAATTTATCTATAAATTAGAGGGCTATCTCCATTATTTTCATCCGATTATTGAATCGTGCACTTGCTCTGAAAAGCTCTTGTAACTTTTTTTGATTAATAAAACGCAAAGACTTTGGGGTTTCAGACTGCAGTGTTCCTCTTTCAGATTTATGTGGTAATATTGCTATTAATACTTTGTTGCTTTTATTTGCATTTGTTGGTTAATAGCCTTTGAGGATTGATCTGTGCACATGTAGCTTGCACAAATTTCTGGGTTTTTAAAATATCATTCTGGTTTGATAGAATTAGCAGGTATCTCTGTTTCTTGATGATCTTATGATTATTTGAATCACTATTAATCTAACAATCAAATCTAAGTGTGCAGAAGTTATTATTCAGGATTCAGGCATTTGGGGAAATCCTCAGCTGGATCGAGTGACTCTCAGATTACAAAATCTGAGAGCACACTGTTTTTAATTTCTGAAGTCATCTTACAAAATATTTTATTTGCAGGGTTTTTCTTTGGCTTGTGCCTCTTTAAAATTTCCAGTGTATTTCTAAATTCGTGCAAAATTGTTTAGATCTGGCCAATAGAGGGCTTTGATCTGCAGGTTTGCGAGAGCTGTAGAATATTATTGTAGATTTGTAAATATCAAATTTTTTAATTCACTCGGGTTTTGGGTATTTCATATTTTTTGTATATACATGTTTTGGGTTTCTATATTTTGTCTGTGTAGGAACATATCTAAGGATTGCCGATGATTTTCGTGGATTTTGGAGACAGATCTAGGTCTTGGAGGGCGAGATCTGATCTCAATTTTATTTGCAGGTTGAATAATATTTTCAGAAAAGGAAAATCGATCTGGATTTTGCAGATTTTCCGAAAGAGCGTGGGATTTTTTTTTTAAGGGCCTGGAGGCCCTGTGCTAGCCATCTCCAGCCCCCTGCTGCCCTCCTTACCTCTTGGCCTACCTCACGACCTCTGTTTCTTTTCCTTCTTTCACCATAAATTTTCACTAAAAAATTCCCTTGAAGTTTTAACAAAAAATTTCTCAATTTTTTTGTTGATTTTGCTTTTGGATATGAAGATCTTTCGTGACTTGGGTAGCTTATCTCCAAGTGTTTTCAAGCCCCTAGGCGCTGATTGGTACACATCATCTAAAGCAAGACTAATACTGGCATAGAGTTTCAATTAGCTGAAGTTTAGTATCAAATTTAGTGTGCATCTTTACTCTAGTACATTTCAGAAATATATTTATTTTCAAAAACTTTTGCATGCTAGTTGACAAATTTTTGAACATTATCTCACTGTTTTTTCAGTAATTTATTTTTGAGTTTTAAGATCAAATGCATCACTAGATTGGGAATAGTTAACTCAGAAATTTTCTGAATTATTAGTTATCAGTTTGTCATTTGAAGTTTTTGCTATTACACATAGAAAAAATCCGAATTTTGCATGGTTATAGAACCATTGGTTTAAAATAAATTGCTGGCATTATCGTTTGTTTTAAGAGCAGATTTACTAGAACTGATATTTCAGACTTTGCACCTAGTTGTTGTGATATGAATTTAAACACTTAATCTAATTCTTGAAGTACATTTGTTTTACATGCTCATTCAAGTAGACTAATTTAGCTTTACTTATGCATCTAATGATCTCTGATTGATTACCTCATACAAATGGGTTTCTGTAATATTCAAATTAGTAGTCAGCTAATTGGAATATTAATTTTGATTTTGTTTGGCATTTCCTAATGTTGGGGCGAGAATAAAGTGGGTAGGGGACCCACAACTAATAATTAAGCCAAATAAAGTCTTTTCTTAAAGTCCTTAAGGGAAAATTGCGGCTCTAGTGGTGGGGTCGAATGGACCTTAGGTGGCAGCGTAGAAGAGGCACGAAAAGGACAACGTGGGATTGGCTAGAGGAAGGCATCACGTGATTGGCCAAGGAGAGGCAACACAACCAAGGTGGGACCCAAGGAATATGTTGGGCCTTAATGGATAAAAGGAAGAAGGGAAGACTCATTTAGATTCATTCATTCATCTTATTTTCTTGGTCATTTTGACTGAAGCATGCTGGAGCCGAAGAGTCAAAGTCTGCAGTGCTGTTTAGCACACAAGATCCTCAAGCGTAGATCTCAACCTCTACCTTGGGGGACTTTGAGTGCCTGCTTAGGAGAGGAGTTCTGCATTTTGGTGAGGGAATTACACGACAACAACAACAGGAAGATCATAGCCCCTTTAGGACTGCGCAGAGGTAGAGTAGACTGCGCAGTGATTGCACAATTCAGTTCGGTGTAGGTGCTGGCAGTGGGGAGAGCAGCAGAGTTTCAACAGGAGATTTGGAGGGGAGGTTAATTCCCTCCTACCAACGATTTTGGTAGCTCTCCAGAGGCATTTTCTAGCAAATTCATCCAGAGGTTCGATTTACGCAGCAGTGCAGTGAGCCAAGCCCAAGAGGGCCGAATTCCGAAGTCAAGCTTTGGGCGAACCCCTTTCTGGGTTTTTCTAGGTTTATTGAGGAGAAGCCAAGATTAATTCGGCAAAATTTTTTGGGCAGGTTTGAGGCTTCAAACAGAGATCCTAACGTAGCCAACAACTAGAGGAGCCAAAGGAAATTGGGCCGAAATTCCGGGGTCAACATCTGGCCAATTCCTTAGCGGGTTTTTGTAAGTTTGGTGAGTACAGTCCAGGGTTAAAAGTCCGAAAATTTCTGAGCAGAGGAAGCAGCCCAACCAACAGTCCGAAGTCAGCTAGTAACAACATTTCTGGGCTAGACAATGCAGAGACTGAGCCACGCAGAGGCACTTTCAGCCAGAGTTTTTGCTTGGGTTTGAGTTGTTCTTCAAGCCTACCTTGAGCAGGCCCAGGTGCAAACTTTCCAGCAGCTCAATTGTACTCTTTCCCAATATATTTATAAAATGGCTCAGCAGTGATTTTGGCTCCAGTTTGTGTGTTTTAATGGTGTTTGCATTTTTGCTATAGTTATTTGTCTATTGACACTTTTATAACTGTTAATCCCTATTTGGGATATTACAGTGGTATCCGAGCTTAATCTTGGCTTAGCATGTGGGAAACCCTTCATTCTATGACAAGACCAGAATAAAAAACTAAGAAATCATGGGATCCCAAGAAAGGTTAAACTCAGATGCCATGGCCGTAACCTTGAATGAGGTGATTAGGGTGTGACAAATGATGGTTAATGTGGGGAAGAAAGTTGAAACTGATTCATGCAACAATTGGGAATCAAGACCATTCTCAATTATACAACAAATCCGCTATGCCCAGAATGGTGGATAATATATCAAGATGACAAGACATTATTGCAACTAATGTGGAGTTATTGGCAGCAAATTGGCGGGACATGACATTCAAGCATCCCTCTCTTTTAGGGAGTTTCGTGAACTAAGAGATATGCACAAATAAGAGGGAATTCCGTGGAATTATGCAGGGATGGTGAGTCGGATTAAGGAAGAAGATGAAAGAGTAGTTGAAGGGGCCATGGTTGGCCAGGAGACAGCTGAGCATACACTCGTTGATGAGACACCACCCATTGTTGAGGTATCCATTGATGGGGTAGCCAAGGTTGTGACCGAGTTCTCTAATGATAGCAACAAATCATAGGTTGATGAGGTGTTGGGAGACAACTCCATCGTTGTTGAGGAGCCGATAGTGTTGATTTATGGTAGCATCGGATGTGCTCTAGCCTTGTAACTTTGTATATAGGCTAAGACACATGTATTCCATAAAACTCAGAAATAGTTTTGGAAAATTACACTTCGAAATGGTTTAATTAAATTAATTAATCGTTTTTTAATGTTTTCCTATGTCTAAACTTAAGGAAACTGATTAATTAAAGGGTATTAATTAAACTAAGTGTGAATCTTCTAGATAAAGTCATGGATCACCTCCAAGTTAATCTTAGCCCTTGATTATGTTTTAATCTTGGCTGTTGAAGAGTCAACATAAGAATATAAGGAGGGTGAGGGGCTTATGAAAATCACATTAGACGGAGAAAGAATCAAGAGATAGATTTCTTTAGAGGAAGGAAGAATCATAGTGATTCTCAATTTGCAGAGAGGGGAAAGTGAAATGTCGAGGAGGGAGAGTTTCTGAAGGAAAAAGAGTGCAGGAAGAAAAGAGAGAAGGGTGCCATAGAAGCAGCGGAGAGATAGCTAAGCAGCAGTTACGCTGGGCCAGCGTAGAGCAATAGAGGGAGTTCGATTTTAGTTGGAGAGACAACTGAGGGTTTGTCTAGCATCCAGAGGGTATTTTTGGAGGAGGAGAAAACTTGAGTCTCATACAACAATAAGCACAGAAGGTAGCCATAACGAGCAACAACAACAGTGATGCAGTGATAGCGTGAGTGATGCAGTCACTACGCAAAAATCACGTAGAGCCACTCAGTGTGGGTGCAGGTGAGTGCCAGAACTCCGTGGCAAGGTGAAAATTGCCTCACTGAACCTATTCTCATTAGATTTCTTCAGGTGATTGATTGATGATTACAATCACACATTTGTACTTAGAATTTCTGCATAAAAAAGAAACCCTTAGATCTGTTGCACCGGTTTTCCCGCATTGGGTTTTTTCCAGGGAGAGTTGTCGAAAAATAATTGTGTTTATGTGTGAATACTTGTGCTATTTTCTTTATGTTGTTTATTGATTGTGAAGTCTGCAACATATTTTATTTTGCTATTTAACACTGTGAAATGTTAAATAATTGTATTTGAGAATGCAATAGAAGAAATATAATAAGTAGCTGCAATAGGATTCTACATTACAGATTTTTCACATGGTATCAGAGCTGTCAGATCCACAGGAAGTAGGGTCAGGGAAAGGATTGCGCAAACCAGAAGCTTCAGAGGGGACACAACACAGAGAAAGGGAAGCACAGATAAGTATGACAGATTTAGATGTTTTGTCCTCTAGGTTAAAAGAGGATTGTGCATGCTTGTCAAGTTCAACATCTGTAGGGATCTGGTATATTGATAGCGGGGCTTCAACTCATATGATTGGAGTACGAGAGTATTTCTCGAGCTATAGGGAGGAGCAGATGAACTTCCAAATCATTATGGGAAATAGCACGAAATGCACTCCAGTTGGGAGAGGAGCCGTAGTGTTTCAGGCAGAAGTCAGAACTAGTGTCAAAGTCACAGATGTACTACATGTGCTAGGACTTGGGATGAATCTAATCTTAGTATCCCAGTTGCAGGACAAAGGGTATGACATACACCTTATCGGGAAGAAAGTATATGTCAAGCATCCCAGTTGGAAGCAAACACGACAGATCAGGGTTAGAAGCAACAGACTATACAGGTTGCAGCTTGAAACTCAGATGGCACTAATCGGTAGTAATCTTGAAGACAAGAAAGGGTTAAATGAGCTTTGGCAGAGAAGAATAGGGCACTTGCACCATGGTGGATTGAAGATGCTCAGAGAAACAGTTGACGGGGCACCTGTTCTCAGCGCGGAGCATGATGATGTATGCTGAGGATGTGTACTTGGGAAGTACGCTAAGACAACCTTTCCCAGAAGTGAAAATAGGGCAGCAAGCATATTAGGATTGATACACTCAGATATCTATGGACCAATGTCCACTAACGCTCTCAAGGGTGGCAAGTATTTTGTCACATTCATTGATGATCACTCCAGGAAAACCTAGATCTACTTCCTGAAAACAAAAGATGAAGTCTTTGAAAAGTTCAAAGAATTCAAGGCTCTGGTTGAAAATATGATGGGGAAGAAGATCAAGACATTGCGGTCAGATAATGGTGGAGAATACATAGATAGAGACTTCACAGATTTCTGCGCAAAGGAGGGCATCAGGAGAGAGTGGATTGTGCCATACAATCCATAACAGAATGGTGTGGCAGAATGGAAAAACAGGACAATAGTAGGCGTAGCCAAGGCCATGTTGTTTGACCTTGATTTTCCCAGATATTTATGGGCTAAAGCCTGCAATACGGCATTGTACATCCATAATAGAACTCCTCATAGAGCCTTGTTGGGGAAGAAGACTCCTGAAGAGGTTTTCACAGGGAAGAAACCAGAGGTAGGACACCTTCAGATATTTGGTAGCATGGCATATTGTCATGTACCAAGCGAGAAGAGAAGCAAGCTTGATCAAATGGTAGAAAGGGGATTTCTTGTAGGATACAGTGAAGTCTCCAAGGCATATATGATCTATATTCCTAACAACAAGAAAGTTGTGATAGGATGTGATGTTAAGTTCATGGAGGATAGAGCTTTCCAGAAATCACGTGATATGTCGGCAGAGGATCATACTACAGAAGTTCCCTTGGTCCAAGAACAGTAGGGGCACCAAGAAGAACAGAGAGAAAGACAGACTTTAGTACCCAGTACAGGTACTAACGTTTTCTTAGAAGATCATGAGGATTAGGAGGATACTCAGTTTGAGGAACAACCAAATCAGGAGGAAGAGTTGAGAGAGCAGCCTTCCACCAGTGGTCGGATAAGCAGGGAAGCTCAGCAAATACTGAGGGACGCAGAATTTTTTTTTGGGATTCCCAGGAATGGGAAGAGACAACATGGACCCCCTGACAGGTACCAGGCTTTGGTTGTTCAAGTAGAAGAACCCTCTAGCTTTCAGGAAGCTGTTCAGCACCAGGTATGGGTTGACGCCATGATAGAGGAGTATGCTTCTATCATGACAAATGATGTCTGGGAAGTTGTGCCCAGACCTCAGAGCAGATAAGTTGTTGGATCTCGATGGATCTACAAGATCAAATACGCTGCAGATGGCAGCGTAGGGAAATATAAGGCTAGGTTCGTGGCAAAAGGGCATGCTCAGAAAGAAGGCATTGACTATGAAGAGACATTCGCACCAGTTGCCAGATATACCTCCATCCGAACTGTCGTATCCTTAGCAGCGCAGATGGGATGGGAGATTCATCAGATGGATGTCAAGACAACGTTCTTGAATGGAGAGATTGAGGAAGAGGTATATATTGAACAACTAGAAGGTTTTGAGACTCATGAAAGGAAGTCTCATGTATGCCGATTGAAGAAGGCCCTGTATGGGCTCAAGCAGGCTCCGAGAGCTTGGTATGGTCGAATAGATAGCTATTTGCAGAAAATGGGGTTCGTCAAGAGTGACGCAGATCCCAATCTCTACTATTTATTGGTAGAGGATGAGCCATTAGTATTGGTACTGTATGTAGATGATTTGTTTCTCACTGGATCATCTAGGCTCATCAAAGATTGCAAACAAAATCTAGAAGTGGAATTCAACATGAAGGATTTGGGGTTGATGCATTACTTCCTAGGATTGGAAGTTTGTCAAAAAAATGGAGACATCTTCATGGGACAGGAAAGGTATGCCTTGGAGATTCTGAAGAGGTTCAGAATGTAGGAGTGCAGACCCAAGGCCACACCCATGATCACAAATTGGAAAAATATAGATGCATCAGAAGACGCAGAAGTAGACCCCACCTTATATAGACAGCTCATCAGATCATTGATGTATTTGGTTAACACCAGACCAGACATTTGCTTTGCTGTCAACACTCTTAGTCAGTTCATGGTGGAACCCAAAAGAGTACACTGGGCAACAACAAGACATGTTCTGAGGTATATACGAGGAACAATCAGATATGATATAAGGTATGGCAGAGGAGAGGATGTCAGACTCAGTGGATTCACAGATGCATATTGGGCAAGAAGCTCAATAGACAAAAAAATTACTTATGGGTATTGTTTCAGCGTTGGATCAGGGATGGTGTCCTGCTGCAGCAGGAAACATAAGTCAGTGGCATTGAGCACAACCGAAGTAGTACATGGCATAGTACAACTACATGTGAAGCCATTTGGCTTCAGAAGCTTCTTGTGAGTTTATTCAGGAGCAGGATGGAGCCAACCAACATTTACTGTGACAATAAAAGTTGTATCAAACTCTATGAAAATCCAGTATTTCATGATCGGTCCAAACATATAGACATCAAGTGTCATTTTATCAGAGACTCTGTTCAGCGTGGGGCAGTACAACTCTAGTTCATTCCCACAGGGGAACAAACAACAGATATAGTAACTAAAGATCTAGGGAGGATTAAGTTCACTCAGTTCAGGGAACAGTTGGGTATGACTGAAAATCCATTTCAGTAGTCAATGGATCTTCAACGCAGTTGAGGGAGGGAGTTGCAGTACAGTGGCCGTTGGCAGCAGGTTACAAAGTCAATAGCAGTACAGATGCAACATTTTTGTGCAGTATTGGTGAGCAACATCAATAGCACAGCAGTAGATGTTACAGAAGTCGGGACAACAATACAATGAGTTGTTTTGCTAGAGCACTTTCCTCGCTAAGAGGGAGTGTTGATTTATGGTAGCATCGGATGTGCTCTAGCCTTGTAACATTGTATATAGGCCAAGACACATGTATTCCATAAAACCCATAAATGGTTTTGGAAAATTACACTTAGAAATGGTTTAATTAAATTAATTAATCGTTTTTTAATGTTTTCCTAAGTCTAAACTTAGGGAAACTAATTAATTAAACTAAGTGTGAATCTTCTAGATAAAGTCATGGATCATCTCCAAGTTAATCTTAGCCCTTGATTATGTTTTAATCTTGACCATTGAAGAGTCAACAGAAGAATATAAGGAGAGTGAGGGACTTATGAAAATCACATTAGACGGAGAAAGAATCAAGAGATCGATTTCTTTAGAGGAAGGAAGAATCATAGTGATTCTCGATTGCAGAGAGGGGAAAGTGAAATCTCCAGGACGGAGAATTTCTTAAGGAAAAAGAGTGCAGGAAGAAAAGAGAGAAGGGTGCCATAGAAGCAGCGTAGAGATAGCCAAGTAGCAGTTACGTTGGGCCAGCGCAGAGCAACAGAGGGAGTTCGATTTCAGTTGGAGAGACAGCTGAGGGTTTGTCCAGCATCCGAAGGGTATTTCTGGAGGAGGAGAAAACTTGAGTCTCATTCATCAATAAGCACATAAGGCAGCCATAAGGAGCAGCAGCAGTAGTGATGCAGTCATTGCGCAGAAATCACGCAGAGCCACTCAGTGTGGGTGCAGGTCAGTGCCGGAACTCCGTGGCAAGGTGAAAATTGCCTCACTGAACCTATTCTCATCAAATTTCTTCAAGTGATTGATTGATGATTCCAATCACACATTTGTACTTAGAATTTCTGCATAATAAAGAAACCCTCAGATCTGCTGCATCGGTTTTCCCGCATTGGGTTTTTCTAGGGACAAGTGTACAAAAATAATTGTGCCTATGTGTGAATACTTGTGCTATTTCCTTTATGTTGTTTATTGATTGTGAAGTCTGCAACATATTTTATTTTTCTATTTAAAACAGTGAAATGTTAAATAATTGTGTTTGAGAATGCAATAGAAGAAATATAATAAGTAGCTGTAGTAGGATTCTATATTACATAATTTTCACAGATAGGTATAGAGGCCTCCAGGTCTATGACAGAATTGTCAGATGACAATCACATGCAACTGACTAGGGAGCATGTCTTGCGTGTTGGAGTGTCTATGGAGGAGGGTGTGCAGCCATCCTTTGGGCTAGCCCTTGATGAGGCTCTAGGAGATATAGAGGTATTGGACGATGGTCGCACACAGCAATGTCATCAGCTTCAGACCGACCTTGTAGCTTTGAAAGGGAAGGCCACATCAACACGAGAGGCTATTTTGTTGCAGAAAGAGGAACTGGAGGGCATGAGAGTGGTTTGTGCCAAGTCAACGACCAAGTTGGCCCACATTTGGGAACGGTTGGATTCCTTAATGGTACAGCTAGAGGGCACATTGGAGTGTGAGAGAAGCCCCCTTCAGACATACATAGATGGGGCTAGCAGCTCTGTTGGGTCACCTCTTCCCATTGGAGAGAGAGAGACGGAGCCACCTAGTCAGATTTCATATGTTGACCTAGATAGTGGGATGAGACAATCATAGTTGCACAGGGTATAGCATCTACATGTGGAGGTTGGACGGCGAGATATTTTGAGTTGGTACTTGGTGGAGTGGGTTATGGAGAGGGTGGTGGACCCGAGTGTACTTCAACAGGAGTTTCCAGGTGTTGGGAATACAAAAACCTCAGACTGGCATTGGGATCCTGGTGGGACTACCTATCGTTTTCCAGGCTGGCTAGTTGACTATGTCTTGGAGGTTACAATTGGCCTAACAGTTGAGCGTGCACAGTTGCTAGGGGAGTTTCGGTTAGCTCTAGTGGCCAACTAGTTTATGGGCAGACTCCTTAGGTTGTCTTGGTACGACATTTGTATGTGGGGTCACAGGGTGATCAACATACTTTGGCAGGAGCTTGTCAGAGGAGGTGGCATTGGCAGTCCACTAGAAAGTGCTTTGTATGGAGCCAAGGATTCTTTACCTTTTCGTGGGGCACAGAGGTCGTAGCAGAGTAGAGCAGTGGTGGCATCACTACTGACACAAAGGGAGATTCACTTCTCGGACCCCTCAGGGAGTGTTTGGAGTGATGATCCATTCATTGGAGGGTGTAGTGATGCGACGGTGGCGGTGATGGTACCGATTGGGGGTGGTCCGACATGTAGAGACACAACTCTGGGCCATGACATCCAAGAATGTGTGGGAGCATCTGGGATTGAGTAGTGGACTACTGGTGGACATGGAGGTGCATGGTGGTGTACCATAGTGTGTGGGACTGCATTGTGGAGTAGGAGTGTCTTACATCACATTGAGTACACGCGAGTCATTGGTTCCTTGACACAGACAAGGCATAGGACGGTATAGGGTGTTACAACATTAATAGGGGTATCCAGCGGTGTACAGGGGTATGTTGCAGTGTGCAGTGGCATGTCGAGGAGTACATGGATGATCGGTGGTATGCGGGGGTGTATGGTGCTGCACAACGGAGTCTTAGAGTATTGCCTCCAGGGAGACTCATGGACGAAGACACCAGGCATACCTTTGGTGGTAGTTCGCCCAGAATCAACAGGGAGACAGATGAGTGATGCTTGACAGGGACTCACACGCCTGATCCTCTTCTACATCAGTCATAGG
The DNA here is from genome assembly GCA_034641835.2 of Pinus albicaulis. Classification (NCBI taxonomy): domain Eukaryota; kingdom Viridiplantae; phylum Streptophyta; class Pinopsida; order Pinales; family Pinaceae; genus Pinus; species Pinus albicaulis. The sequence continues at coordinate 1,149,163,673 of CM076574.1, forward strand.
CATAGTCGATTTTGTTGTTGTCCTTTGGCACTCTGGGCATGAGTAGCGGGGTACGCGAGGCTCACCCTAGATATTTGGATAGACACTCAACACACTAGGGGAGAGACTTCTCAACAGTGGCATTGGGTCAGTGTACTAGTTGACAGCCACAAGTTGGGGGATGAGACGATCATCTGCAGGGGTGGCATATCGGTCATCACTGAGCCTACGCCTGGGGAGCGGGTCACGAGGGAGACATGCGTCACTCTTTTCTCAGGGCATGTCGAGACCATGCATGAGTAGAGCATACTGGGTACAATCAAGGTAGCATCCCAGTATGTGTCTGAGATCCAGACAATGTATCGACACATTATTGAGAGGGTGGATGGCAGACCCAGTGGAGATGGTTGGCAGGAACAGGAGGGATCCACATACCTTCAGTCGATTGCGAGTATCAGATATCCATCTATTGGTTGCATTCACGGGGTGGCTATTTGTCACATGTGGCTTCCGAAAGTCATCGGTACTACATAGTGGCAAGCACAGGGTAGGTTAGCATGCATCAGATTTGCCCATGATATATGGCCCCTCTATATTCGTCACATGCAGGGACTAGAGATGAGGCACGAAGGGATTCCTGTAGTTGTTAGAGCTATGGTGCAACAGGTCTGACTATGGGAGGCAGAGATTCAGCTGATTGATAGACCATTTTGTCTTGTGATGGCCAGAGTCAGGACAAAGAGTGATCTAGCTCATTATTGGGTTGGCACATGGGGGTACTCAGAGGCCTCCATCGAATGGCGAGGTCGACTTTCTTTGTTGTTGCATAGGATCAGAGTTAGATGTGGAGGGGTAGATAGTGGCGTCATGGTGATGCCCGAGCATGATGAACTTGGCTCTCACCGACCTTTAGTCACTAGGCCTCAGGAGAGGAGGATCCGATCTACACACAGTGGGGAGTATGCCATAATCAGAGTAGCGCAACATTAACATGGTGGCACCACTCTGAGTTCGGCAGGGGACCTGCTCTTTACAACTCAATAACCCTTAGGGATGAGCTAGCTACCATAGGGGAAGATCATGTAGATCTTCCATTCGTCATTAGTGATTCCCCGATGGCGTGGGTAACCTCAGTAGCTTGGCAGGTGGGCCAGCAACATGATATACGAAGAATCTCATGTGTGCAGGACACTATTTTTGTAGGGATAAGGTGGTTATCTTCGAGGGTCTACTCTTGGAGTGCATGGGATGGACTACTTAGTAGGGAAACTTCATGGGGAGTGGGGCACAGTGCCATATCATCATGATTCCCTACTCATTGATGGTGTGCAGAGGGCTTTTGTTACTTATGCCTGACAGGATGGTGAGTGGAGCAGGGGGATTTTCATATTTGACAAGATGGCTTGGGATCCTAGTATTGAGGGATCCCTTCATATCAGGGCGATGCAGAGATCAGGGATGATTTAGTGGCGCATATGGGACCCTGGCAAATTTCGCAGTGACCATGGGGGAGCGTCAGCTAGAGAGGATTCTTGTTCAAGCATTGCTTGAGGACAAGCAATTTTTGGCAGGGAGGACCGTAATATTCCAAATTAGCAGTTAGTTAATTGGACTATTAATTTTGATTTATTTTGGAATTTCCTAATGTTTGGCAGAAATAAAGTGGGTAGGGGACCCACAACTAATAATTAAGCCAAATAAAGTCTTTTCCTAAAGTCCCTAAGGGAATATTGAGGCTCTAGTGGTGGGGTCGAATTGGCCTTAGGTGGCGGCGTAGAAGAGGCACGAAAAGGACAGTGTGGGATTGGCTAGAGGAAGGCAGCACGTGATTGGCCAAGGAGAGGTAGCGCAGGCCAAGGGGGTACCCAAGGCATATTTGGGCCTCAATGGATAAAAGGAAGAAGGGAAGGCTCATTTGGATTCATTCATTCATCTTATTTTCTTGGTCATTTTGATTAAAGCATGCTTGAGCAGGAGATTTGGAGGGGAGGTTAGCCACCTCCTACCAGGGATTTTGGTACCTCCCCGGAGGCATTTTCCAGCATATTCATCCAGAGGTTCGATTTACCCAGCAACGTAGTGAGCCAAGCCCAAGAGGGCCAAATTCCGAATTCAAGCTTTGGGCGAACCCTTTTTGGGTTTTTCTTGGTTTATTGAGGAGAAGCCAAGATCATTTTGGCAAAATTTTCTAGGCAGGTTTGACGCTTCAAACAAAGATCCTAACGCAGCCAGCAATTAGAGGAGCTAGAGAAATTGGGCCGAAATTCCGGGGTCAACATCTGGCCAATTCCTTCTTGGGTTTTTGTGGGTTTGGTGAGTAGAGTTTGGGGTTAAAAGCTTGGAAATTTCTGACCAGAGGAAGAAGCCCAACCAGCAGTTCGAAGTTAGCCAACAACAACATTTCTGGGCCAGGCAACATAGGGACTTAGCCACGCATAGGCACTTTCAGCCAGAGTTTTTCCTTGGGTTTGAGTTGTTCTTCAACGTTGCCTTAAGCAGCCCTAGGTGCAAGCTTTCCAACACCTCAATTGTACTCTTCCCAATATATTTATAAAATGGCTCAATAGTGATTTTGGCTCTAGTTTGTGTGTTTTAATGGTGTTTTCATTTTTGCTGTAGTTACTTGTCTATTGGCACTTTTATTACTTTTAATCCCCATTTGGGATATTGCAGTTTCTGAATGTAAAGTGTTTTATTTCCAACATTTTACATTGGCTTCCTGTTATGTTTCCAGTAAATGTTTGTGCAAACTTCATATTTTACATTGTTGGTATAAGTATTTGTTTTCACTTTAAGATCAATTTTCTGAGCCTCAAGTTAAAAAGCACTTACAACAGATTTCAGAGATCTCATATTTTAGGCCCTCCTTCTGCCATCACATCATTTCACTTTGCATTTGCATATAAGAATGTCAAATCATTAGCAGTAGTTTTCCATCGATTACTCGGCCTTTATTAAATTCGCAAGATAGTTGACTCCACAAGGCACTGGTATCATTTTCCTCAAATCTAATTGAATCCTTCAAAATCTTGCGCAATCTAAACAAAGTATTGGTTGCTTAGTTGTGTATCCCAGATTGGTTGGTTCCCAACTAACCTTCCCTCAATCCATTTCCATAGGGTCTACCCCCCTTAGTTTGCTATTGGGAGACAAATCAAACAGAGAGATTGGGGATCAGGGTGACAACCCTCGATCTGAGCCGTTGTCATGGTGCCTAGACATTTTGTGCGACAACTTTTTTTGGCGTCGTTGCCAGGCATAGAGTTTTTCTGTCCTTGGTCCTCACGACATTTTTTCAATCTCTTATCATTTTTGTCCCATCAACGCCACATTTTATGGCACCATTTCATCTCTGTATCATTTCATCACTGTATCTTTCGTCATCTCACTAATCCTTTCATCTGCACCTTTATCACCTGCACATTTCGGTTGATTTTCCTGTTTGGGTGGCGACTCCCCTTATTCTTCCATTTATTCCTAGACAAGAAATCGTCCCTGATATCCATCTGCTTCTCTCGACTGACCTTTTGGTTTCTGCCTTTTGAATCTTAAAGCCAGAGTCATGCTCAAGTGGCAACTCCATTTCTTTCATTTCTTACAAAATTTTCTACTAGAAGCTCGCTTCTTGTGGATGTTTTTGATTTTCTTGAGCAAAGATCTATCTCTCTAGCATCCATTTGATTGTTCCCTTTCCCACCTTTAAGCAAGTCATCATGGATAACTTGTGTTTCTTGTGTCGTTTTACTATTACTCTTCATGATATGACAGAAGAGGCCATTCATAAATTGCCTTTGTTCTGGGTGGTGATTCAACCACTGCTCGAAAGCATCTCTTCAAGGTTACTCATATAATAACCAGATATTGTCTTCCTTCACAATATGATCATGTCGATGTCAAGATACGTCTCTTTGCCTTTTCTCTTTGCAGCCGCGGAAGATGTGTAGGACTCAGCTGACAGAATGGAATCTGCTTATAGAACGTGGCTGCACGATCAAAGTCTTGGCGAATCTAATCATGCTGATGCGGAACTGGTCAGTTTGATTGAGATACGAAAGAGAGAGCTCATCATTGCTCTTGGTACTGGAAAATGGCAGTTAGAGGACTTTGAAAGGGCCATCAGAGTAACAGCTTCAACTAACACGACATATTCAAAAGAAGATGCCCCTACAAGGCATATGCAGTTTATTGAAGCGATTAGCAATCAAATTGCCAGCATCGAGAAGGAATTGCAAGATTCGATTAAGAACAAAAAAAAAAGGGGATGGCAATCGTAGTCTGTAGTGGGTGGATTTGGATGATAGAGAGAGAGATGATCTAGCTATGTTTCTTTCAGGAGATGGATCTCTTAAAATTGTTGTAGAACATGGTACATGCAGAAAATTACTGAACAACAATCAAAAGGAAGTATTCCGACTTCTGCAAATTTGCAGGGTACCAAAGATGTGGTCGAGTTGAGGCTTGATGATACACAACACTTGAATCCATAAACTGGGCAGTCTAAGTTGCAGTGTATACAACACTCTCGCACCAATGCTGCTTGTGCATTGGATACACATCATAATGGTTTTACAGACTCTGAAGCAAGCAACAAGGAGTCTGAATTTGTTGTGGACATGGCTCACAAGCTGTTGGGAACAAGAGATGATTGTCACAGTGGAGATTCTCTAGAAAGAGCAACTGGGCATAAAAGAAGTGCAAGTGCAGGTGCTGAATTTGGAGCTTGGAAAGTTGTGATTGCTGACAATGACATTGGTAAAAGACCTTACAATAGCAGGTGTGGAAATTTTAATAATGAATTGAACTTTTGGGGCTTTATAAGCAACCTGAAGTTCATGCCGAAGCTCAAATTTTCCAAGAGCAGCATGAAGAGATCGAAAGATGGCGAGGGGAGTTCCACCAATCACTGCAACGATGAGCAGATGGTCATACCTTCTTCTAATGGGGTCACTTTGATGAACAAAGGAACACATGTAACATATATTGATGACTTGAGGGGCAGTGCAGTGCCTCATTGAACAGTAATATGATACTGATGTCTAGTAACAGTGGTTGTGAACCAGCATATACCTGGACTTAATCTATTGGTAGTAACCTTAAAAAGTGCCTTCTCCAGTTTTATCCTGTTGGATGATTGGGGCTGGAACATTGATGAGTAGGAGTACCATTATGACTGTGCTGGATTTGCATGGACTGACATGAAGAAGGGTAAATTCTGTGTTTTAACATCTGTATGATCGGTTCCTAGATCTGTGAAATCTAGGAGAAAAATCGCAAAACTGAGATCTGAAGTCTTAGATTCGTCAACTGTAGTTGGGTAGATCTGAAATTAAGAAGCAATGCTGGACAAGATGCCAGATGTAATAGATGAAGCTCTCAAGTGCAGAATTATGAGAGAAGGAATCATGATTGGATTCCTAGTTCTATGGATTGCAGTAAAGAAAGTCTTAGAGGGCTGGTTGAGGAAGCTATAGTAGATCTCCACAAAACATCCGGTAATTGCTGTAAGCTTGAAATCTTCAGTACTCTTAATGATGAAGAAAACAGTGATGCAAGTTCAGAAGGTATCTCTGTAACCGCCATTTTGAGGAGCTAAATCTGTGAGTCTATGTCACTGTCATTATGACAGTGACATAGACAGACACCCATGTCTACGAGATTCATAATAACAGTAAGCTTGTGACAGTATCAACTTGAAGTGTGAACTGGGAAATTTTTGCAGCCTTCAGCCACATTGTTGGAGTCTTGAACCATGATCAACAAAGCCTGTTTGGATGGCTTTGACTGTGGGAGACTAAGACCCCTTTTGAAGTTGGTGTCTGGGATGCCCTCATTTAAAATAGATGTCTTCTCTCAAGAGAGACGCTGACATTAAGAGGGAGATACATCTGTATATGCTCCTGAGCGAATATCATTGCTGAATGAAAGAAGATCCCCATGGCTCAAAGACATATGGCTTCAGAGGGGGAAATTCCGGAAGAAAACCGAGAAGGCATATAAACACAAGGGGTATCTAGCTGCCATGAGTACAATATGAGCCTGGATCATTTGAAGAAACTGGAAAGCATCAAAATCTGCATGGATGCGAGCGTGATGTCTAGGATATGGTTCCTAGACCACCGATCAAAGTTGGTGTCACCTCGATATAAGATCAAGCATGGATCTGATTGGAAAATGTGTTGCATGGTGCAAGACCATTTTTTTTTTGTGGCATGGTGCGATAAAGGAAGAGGTGTATGTGGAGCAACCTTTGGGATTCAAAGTCCAGGATCGGGACACCCATGTTTGCAGGTTGAAGAAAGCCCTCTATTGGCTGAAGCAAGCACCAGAGCTTGGTACGAGAGGATAGATAGCTACCTAATGAAGCTGGGCTTCACTCGTAGTAATGTTGATTCGAACCTTTACTTCAAGGTTGATAGAGAGAAGCCTCTCATTCTAGTGCTGTGTTTGGATGACCTCTTTTTGACAGGTGCTGACCCTTTCATTCATCAATGCAAGAGGGAGCTTGCTACTGTATTCGAAAGAAAGGACCTAGGACTGGTGCACTACTTCCTAGACCTGGAGGTCTGGCAGAGACCTGGCGAGATTTTCCTTTCTCAAGGAAAATATATTGTGAAGCTGCTGGAAAGATTTGGAATGGTGGACTATAAGTCCGTGTCAACACCGATGGAGCTCAACTTTAAGAAGTTGAGTGGCAATGCTGCTGGGCCAGTGCTAGCTAATCCTACTGAGTATCTTCAACTCGTAGGGGCCCTGATGTTCTTAGTGAACACCCGTCTGGACGTATGCTTTGCAGTGAATACTTTGAGTCAACACATGGTTGATCATAACATTCACTGGGTTGGTGCCAAGAAACTCTTGAGATATCGTAGTAATGTTGATTCGAACCTTTACTTCAAGGTTGATAGAGAGAAGCCTCTCATTCTGGCACTGTGTTTGGACGACCTCTTCTTGACAGGTGCTGACCCTTTCATTCATCAATGCAAGAGGGAGCTTGCTACTGTATTTGAAAGAAACGACCTAGGACTGGTGCACTACTTCCTAGACCTAGAGGTATGGCAGAGACCTGGTGAGATTTTCCTCTCTTAAGGAAAATACATTATGAAGCTTCTGTTATGGTGGACTATAAGTCTGTGTTGACACCGATGGAGCTCAACTTCAATAAGTTGAGTGGTAGCGCTGTTGGGCCCGTATTGGAAAATCCTACTGAGTATCGTCAACTCGTAGGGGCCTTGATGTTCTTAGTGAACACCCGTCTGGATGTATGTTTTGCAGTGAATACTTTGAGTCAACACATGGTTGATCATAACATTCACTGGGTTGGTGCCAAGAAAATCTTGAGATATCTCTGGGGCACGATAGACCTTGGGCTGAGTTACGCTACCAAGAGTATGACACTCCTTGATATATTGATGTCGATTGGGCTGGCAGTGTGGTGGATCATAATAGCACATCTGGATGCTACTTCACAAGTAGATCTGCTTCGAGCAGGAAAAGGAAGTTGGTAGCCTTGAGCACCGCTGAGGTCGAATACATTACAGCATGTATGACTCGTTGTGAAGTCACTTGGTTGCGAAAGCTCTTCAGTGAGTTGTTCGAGCATGTGCTAGATGCCACCGTTATCCTTTGTGATAACAGAGGAGGATTCATTTGTCATAGAATCTCGGGTTCCACGATTAATCCAAGCATGTTGATGGCTGGTACCACTTTATCCGGGATATGGTACAATGAGGCACCATAAGGCTCGATCATAGGAACTGATGAGCAGGTCGCAGATATTCTCACTATGCCCTTGGGGAAGGTCATGTTCCTAACCTTTCGTGAGAATCTTTGGACGGAACGAATTCTATTCTAGGTCTTTTGGACCATGAGCTTTGGGAGCTCAAAGGGTGGGGGATAAAGGACATGAGCAACCACAAGGCTAGGCTTGCCGAACCTTGTTGGTGTGTTTGGGCCCCAGCGTTGTGATTTTGAGTTGGTTCACCTCTCATTATCTATGCCTCGTATGCATCCTACCCATTGAGTTCAGGGCTCATGGGAAGTACCTGTCATTTGGCCAAAATGAGGTGGGAAAAGCTAGAGACTAGTAGCAAAGATTGATGGACGCATTAGAGATTGCCGTACTCTCTATCTAGGATGGCACGGTCCAACCACTTGATCTGGGATCAAGTATAGTGAGGTTTCGGACCTCCAACTGACTTCGGGTTAGGTAAACCAACTTCGGGTTGGTATGAGACTCCTTGTGAGTCCTATAGAGGTTTCGGACCTCTAGGCTGAATTTGTCAGCCGAGAATGATGTCTTTGTGATTGACCCATTTCTGTTCTGAAATAAAGAAGCCAACAAAGCAAGTTACTGCGGGATGGCGCATGATGTTTGGATTGCACAAGTGGATGGAGTTCTCCCTAGTTGAGAGGGAGTGTTAATTTTGGACAACTAGGTCCAAACTCTGGGTTGTGCTGCTCAGATGACAATCCCAATATTTTTATTGGATTCCTCTTTCGGAGAGGTGTAAGATTGATCTAAAGATCATCTCGATCGGATGAGCAGAACATGTACTTTGAATTTATTCCACTTATGTGCTAGGTCGGCCTAGAATAAAATATTGACTTAAATGTCTTAAAGGACGTGTCACACACCCCCAAAGATTCCTATATATTGGAGAGACTTAGAGTTCGTTTTGACACACATTGGGGTGGAAGAATTCTCTCTCTCTTGATGGCGTTGGAGCTACATATTCTTTGTTTGGGTTGTTCTGGGGTTATGTGTGACATGCTTGGCTGAATGACCTATTGGAGACTTTGCTAGTAGAAGCATCTTGCTGATCGCCGTAACGCCACCATTTCTTACTTCTGTTTTGGCTTGTCTTTTATCGATCGATTAGTATGTTCTATCTTCTTCAGTATTGTGCCCTAATCTGAAATGGCATAGAACATAAGCAGAAATTAACAATTGGTTTCAAAATTGTCCTGAGGATTCTTTCGCTTCTTTAAAATACATCATTGATGCTTTTAAGGATGGATATATGAAACAAAGTGGCTCGCCTTGTGCCCCTAGTACTATGCAAAAGAGTGAAAGTGATTTTGTAAAGAACTCAACTATCAATAGAAGATTTCAAGACAATTCTCATGATGAATCCACTTGTACCATTGCAAGACAAATCCATGATAGTGGAGAGGCATAAACAAGTTGTCAAATCAGTGTTGACAACGATAAGCATCTTGTTGAGGAACTGATTCAGATGGTTAAGGATATACTGTTGAATCAAGCTCAAGTAATCAAGAATACAGAGGTTAATCGGACTCAACATATTAAAGATATGGATCTTAACCCGACGAGATTAACAGTTGATCATGCCAAGGAAATTGATTCTATACAGAACAAGTTATTAGCCTTAGAGGAAAGGATAATGATCATGGAATTCAATCACTCCAATCAAATGACTGCCATGGAAGAAAGAAATGATGAAGAAATGGCCATCATGCAATTTGATCACAACAATCAGTTAGCTAACATGCAAGCAAGTCATAAGAAAGAGATAAACTATACGCAAAATTTCTTCATGGGCATGAAATCGAAAAATGATAAAATTATAAGGGACATGGAAGTTGGTCAAATATCTCTTCAAAATAGGTTATTGGCCATAGAGAAAAAACAAGCATCATGTGTTATAAATATGGAAGAAATGGATACCATTGAAAACATATTAAAGGTAATGAAAGTTAATCATTCTAATAAGATGTCCATTATTCAGAACCATATGATTACAATGGATGCAAAGCACACTCGGAAAACAAAAACTATGGAGGAAAATCATATCACTCTACAAGAAAGATTTGTGAAAATTGAGCTCAATCAAGCGAAATTAATAGTAAGGCATGCCAGAGAAATGAGTTCCATACATAAGAGGTTGGAAGAAAGGAAATTGCAGGAACATAAGTTTTAGTCTGATCCAGATGATAGATGTCAGAAAATCAAGGATATTTCAATAGATCATAACTCTCCCCATCCATTAAAGCAGGTCCCGTCTTGTTGTGAATATCCTAAGAAAGCGGCTGACCGCATTAACTAAGATTTAGTTGAGGATGGCATGATCAGAGAAGAAATTGAAAAGGATCAAGAACAGATGCAGAATGAAGAGAGGCATGTCACAAATATCTTAAATAATTCGTCCGAAAGTTCTCAAGGAGAATGTTCCACATCATTAGCAATACAACCTGCCACCAAGAAAAGCCTAAAGAGAAAAAGAAAAAGAATAAGAAAGCGGTTTGATGCATTTGATGGCTGCGAGCAGCTCGATTTTCGGATCAGACAAAGTCCTAACATATGCAGGATTAGACATGGCACATCCGAGAAACAACCGACAGATTTGCCTGAAAGTAAGCAAATGCTCAGCATGCACTATATTGAACACATCTGATGCCATAGCGCATCCTTTGTATTGTATCTCTAACCTTACACCCTCTTATTTCAAGCATTTTCTTTTTGTAGTTAGATTAAATTTATATTTTCATGTTAGTAGTATAATTAATAAATGAAGAGCTTCTATTTTCATGTGCTTAATGTTATATGATGAAGTTTGGATGGATGCTACTTATATAATCTTGTGTGTCTCTTGGATGCAAATCCTGGATTCTCACATTCCTTCAGTGAAGCAACGTGCTCACAAGTAGAGCTAGATGTTGACCACTCTGTGTCAATGACCCCATAGCAGTACACCTCTTTTTTCGCAAAAGGGATCCATCATGTTTAAGTGTCCACGCCATTCAAATTTCATCATCATTCGACCATTTGTAAATGATGTAAAAACCCATTCTGCATGTTTATAATGTAAATGATCTTAGTAAGACCATCATGCATGTAACAACTTAGGTAAGCCTTGTATTTTGGAGATGATTTCTATCCTAGGAGGTTTTTCGTCTCACTGATTCATCCGTGTCTTTAGATACAAATAATCGACAAAGTTTTTCCCTCCAGCCTCACCCCAAAGCTAGGGTGGATTTTGTCGTCAAGATATTAAGTGAGTCCTAGTGTTTTTTTATTGAGTCTCTGTAAAAGTGATTTGTGAATAATTCTAGCTATTTGGTAAGATTATTTTGTTACAAGTCACTTAGTCTACTAGATCACATTTTGTGTCGTAGAAATGGGTAAATCTTGAGGGTCTATAACGAACGGGTGTTCCCCCTTCATGTTTTAAATTGTAATATCTTGATGTAAAAAATATTTAGTGCATGGTCCCTCATAATTAGACACCATGGCTAAATATTAGAGGGTTGGAAAAATTATTAATCCCCTCCTGAGTCAATTAATTAAATTTTCTAGCTAAAATAAATAAAAAAATACTAAGCCAGAAATTTAGTTAATTTGGGTCATGTTAACTCTCCTTGCCGCCTACACCTACCTACGAGTTAGTGGAAAAAGCCTTCAACCCCACAAGGTGTGGTTGGTTGTTGATTTATGGTAGCATCAGATGTGCTCTAGCCTTGTAATTTTGTATGTAGGCTAAGACACATGTATTCCATAAAACCCAGAAATGGTTTTGGAAAATTTCACTTAGAGATGATTTAATTAAATTAATTAATCCTTTTTTTATGTTTTCCTAAGTCTAAACTTAAGGAAACTAATTAATTAAAGGGTATTAGTTAAATCAAGTGGGAATCTTCTAGATAAAGTCATGGATCACCTCCAAGTTAATCTTAGCCCTTGATTATGTTTTAATCTTGGCCGTTGACGAGTCAATGAAAGATTATAATAAGGAGTATGAGGGGCCTATGGAAAATACACTTTACACTTGAGCCATTGAGCATTTTCGAATTTGTGTGAGGAGACACAACTTTTGATCAAGAACAAATCACTAAGGTTGGGTTTGCTAAGTGATTTGATTTAGTGATCAGATCCAGAGAGGGGCAGAAGCAAAGATTGGTCAAGAGGACCAAGAATACATTTAAGAGAGAGGCAACATCTACGTAGGAGAGAGACAGTGCAGTTTCTGGCAGGGGTGACGTAGTTCCTGCAGAGCCAGCGCAGTGTCTCTTGGGGTCTGTCCGGAGAAAGATAGAGGCTGGGGTTCTGAGACAGGAGGGCCAAGATCCAACTTCAGATCAACCAGATCAGCTGTAGAGAAGGGTGACGCAGTTCCTCTAGCTTGCCTACGCAAGCTTACATAGATCCAGCGTAAACAATCACGCAGAGGCAGTGAGGGCTTCATCAACACTGTTTTTGATCAGTCGGAGACTTGTTGAGTGAGGTATATCTCACAGTTATTTTTGCTGTCTATATTTCTCTAAAGGGTTTGCCGGATGTTGGCACCCTAGTTGCATTCAAGATTCTACTGCTTAATAATACAAACCCTCAGATCTACTGCACCGATTTTCTCAAGTTGGGTTTTTCTGGGGACTTGGTCCAAAAATAATTGTGTCAATGTGGTTGTTTTTCATTGTATTTTGTTCAGATTGTTTCAACACTTAGATTTATTCTGCAGCATTATTTGTGTAGACTGCTTTAGTAATTACTTCTGTATTTCAATGTAATGAAATAGTTATCAAATAATAGGAGAAGAAATTCAGATTTGTTTCAGTAGGAATCCAGATCTAGGATTTTTCACATTGGTGGCAAGGATCTCAGAGAAGGGGCTGTCACCTATTCCCGACTCTCTCCGTTTAAGCTATCTCCTAAGTTAGCTATGGGGGGTGATCCCTAATAGAAAAACGAAGTTAAAGATTTTGAGTTTTTAGGAGAATTGTTAGAGTGAAATTGGATTACTTTTAAAGATTTATGAACATTTTATAAGAAACTTTGCAATAATAATATCAAATCATTCAACTAGTGCCTTTAAATAAAATGCTCAAGAATAATGCTCAAAAAATGAGAACTCAATAATCCTGAAATGGAAACAAAAGATGTCAGCGCAAGATATTTGCAAGATAAAATGATTAAAGGATAACCAAATCTCAATATTTAAACATATTGTCAGAGTTCGAAACAACTAAAAAAATTAGATGTTGAAGATGAAATTAAACTTTGCGAAATTAGAAAGTGAGCATCACACTACTTGCATCGGATTAACAACCATAAAAAGGGAAATGTGATGAAGAGTGCTCTTGGTTCATCTTAGTTAAACTTTCTCTACAAATATTTCAATTCAACTCTTCAATCCCCAGACTTCACCCTCGCCCGAATTATGTGGATCTCACAGTGAGGAGTTAATAGGGGAGTAGAGGGTCCCTAGAAGTCTATACAACCAACTTATGTTGGAGGTGAGTTTTAATGAGTTGCTTGTGTGAAATGAATGTTGATAAATCTCATTTAAATGATACATGCAAATTTTCCACAAGAGATGAGATGGTGCTTACTTGCAATAATAAAACAAACTTTGAGAGAAAAAATATACTGTGTGTTGTGGCATTAAATGTCAAGTGTAATGAAATAAGTTCTTATAAAAAGGTGCTTCAATGGTTTCTCAACATGCATGAAGCATAAACATTAAATTAATGGAATTTGCCAACCATGCGAATTGCTCACACATAAAAAAAGGAGATTTTGCTCAAGTTTGTAGCATTGGGGCTCATGCATGTAAGTTTAATTTAACCAAAATTTAATTAGATGGATGTAGAGTGCATTAGTGGTTAATTCATTGGCATGCATAAAACGAAAATAAGAAAATGAATCAATCCACCCAAGAAATTCCTTCTTCTTCAACCAAGGAAGGGGGATACCATGGGAAAAATATCCCAAGCTCCCCCAAGCAAAAAAGATTTATTTTATTATTGAGTACAAGTGAAGAAACAACCTTTAAGAAGGCTGCCTAAAAGGAGATCCTTCTACTAATAAAAATCTTGGAAAAATGCTTAATCTCCTCTTAAAAAATTGACAACACAACTTATGGAGAAAACCTTCAAAATATGAATTTTTCAAGGCTCCAAGGCCCACGAAAAAGATCAAGTTTGTTGTTGTCCCAAAGGTGCTTATGACTTACCTAAAATCAGATTTTGAAGTAATGGAAGCCTTCACATGCAAGGAGGATCAATTGTCTCTTGTCTCTTTTCCTCAAGCTCATCGCTTTTCACGCTCAAGCTTGCGGGCTGCGAAAGAAATTCAAACATTAGGCTGAAATAAAGATGATCTAAAATAAAAATTAATGTACAAAGGCACGAGCCCAAGGAATGGGAGCGAACCCCCATTCTTGCCTAGTCTAAAAAAACACTCTAGAAGTAGAAAATATGACTTTAAGACGCTCTACAAATGGAAATTTTTAGATTTTAGAAGTGGAAATAGATGATCAAGTAGCTAGAGAACGAGAAACTCCCTCTTTGTCTTCCTTTGATGCAAAACTTGTGGTTGAAAGTAGCTGAGTCTTGGATCGCTTTGAATCTAGGAGTGAGTTGATCTATTTGAGACTTCTTCCACACCCGGATGGATTTTCTGCACACAATACGAATAGATCTTCCTTACACACTTAAACAAATATTAGTCTGCAAAAGGATTAGAGCATCATAATGAAATAGATAAACCAAACATTCCTCCAAAAATGACTTGGCAGGCTAATTCCTAGAATAATACTTTAAATCAATGATGCATGCAAGATAGCTTGCACGCATCAATCCAAGCACGATGAAAAATATAAACTAATATTGATCAAGCGCATAAACAAATTCAAATATAATAGCAATAGTATGGAAATAAATCACCTCATAACGCTAAGAGAACATCCGCTAAATAGCCCCAAAGTCTTGATTTTATTGATATAAAAAAATGACAGAGTTTCCTCAAGCCCAATAGCTCATAACATGATACAATATGAGAGCCCATGGCTCCATTATATAGAAAGTTGGGAGCAAATCTCAATGAAGAACCATATGCCAAGTGGTGAGAGGGAGGAGATCACAAGGCAAATTCGAATTTGATATGTGGAGCTCCATTGCCAAGTATAAAAATCGGATTTTGGCAAGTGGACATCATTTTCTTCTTCCATTATGTGCCAAATTTGAATTTTATGATGGAATGACAAGTGTATATGGGTGCTAACCTATGTGGGGATAATTTTTTACAAAAATTTCTATCAAATATTCTCCCAAATCCTCCCAAATATGCACTAACTTCACAAATTCGAATTTCCAAATAAGTAGTTCTCATTTAATGCCTAAAATTCAATTTTATTTGAGCACATGCCTTTTCCTTGATTTTAAGAGTCCACATCACTTTGGGACTTCACTTTAACTCCTCTATAATTTTCCACCTCATTTAGCATGTGTGGATATTTATTTTTCTCCATTTATTTAATTTCTGGCTTAATTAATTGCCAGATTTCCCATTAAACTTAGGAAAAGTGGGTTTTGAGGGTTCAAAACATATTTTTAATCCCTCAAAGTGTGTCATAGTAGAAAGTTGAGGGTGAGGTGTAATTTTGATTACTCATACCCCATACAATTTCTCTAGGCAACACTTATTACAATTCAATTACAATTTTTATTGCAATTTTCGACTTGCGAGAAATCTAAAAAAATAAAAAATCACTACCTAGACCTAACCAAATTCCACGAAATTTTTTGTGTGATTTAGTATGGTAATATACATTGACTCTAGACACTAGGACTCACCCAAGGCCTCACCATCAAGCCGTACTCCGACTTTGGGGTAAAATTGGAGGAAAAAACTCAAATAATTATTAACTCCTGGTAGGGAGATGATAATTAACTGTTAATTTCTGGACTTGTTCTATGCCATTTCAGATTATGGCACAATACTGAAGAAGATAGAACATACTAATAGATCGATAGAAGACAAGCCAACACAGAGATAGGAAATGGTGACGTTACGGCGATCAGCAGGATGCTTCTACCAGCAAAGTCTTCAATAGGTCATTCAGCCAATCGTGTCACACATAACCCCAGAACAATCCAAACAGAGAATACACAGTTCCAACGCTATCCAGAGAGAGAATTCCTCCACATCGATGTGTGTCAAATGAACTCCAAGTCTCTCCAATATATAGGAATCTTTGGGGGTGTGTGACACGTCCTTTAAGACATTAAAGTCAATATTTTATTCCAGGCCGACCCAGCACATTTAAAGTACATGTTCTGCTCATCCGATCGAGATGATCTTTAGATCAATCTTACACCTCTCCGAAAGAGGAATCCAATAAAAATATTGCGATCGTCATCTGAGCAGCACAATCCGGAGTTTGGACCTAGTTGTCCAATTTTAACACTCCCCTCAACTAGGAGAACTCCGTCCACGAAGGCAATCCAAACATCGTGCGTCATCCACAGAATCCTGCTTATAATGGCCTCTTTATTCGCAATTGGCTGTCACCACAAAGGCATCATACCCTACTGACAGATCTGCCTCGCAGGTCCGAAAACCTCTATCAAACTCACAAAGAGTCTCCAACCAACCCGAAGTTGGTTCATCTGACCTGAAGTCAGGCAGAGGTCCCAGACCTCACTAAACTTGATCCTAGATCAAGTAGTTGGACCGTGCCATCCTAGATAGAGAGTACGTCAAATTATAATGCATCCATCAGTCTTTGCTACTAGTCTCTAGCCTTTCCCATCTCATTGGCCAAACGAGAGGTACTTCCCATGAGCCCTTAACTCAATGGGTAGGATGCATACGGGGCACAGATAAATGAGAGGCGAACCAACTCAAGAATCACAACGGTGGGGCAGAAGCACCATAAGTGCTTATAGCTCTGAGAAGCTATCCCCAAAACCCCCTTTTGAGCTCCCAGAGCTCATCGTCCAATAGGACCCTCAGAATAGGGTCGATTCCATGATTCCAAGATTCTCACGGAAGGTTAGGAACATGACCTTCCCCAAGGGCATTGTGAGAATATCCGCAACCTGCTCATAAGTTCCTATATGATCGAGCCTTACGGTGCCTTGCTGTACCATATCCCAGATAAAGTGGTACTAGCCATCGACATGCTTGGATCAATCGTGGAACACAGGATTCTCAGTCATACGAATCCCACTCTGGTTATCACAGAGTATCACAGTGGTATCTAGCACATGTCCAAACAACTCACTAAAGAGCTTTCGCAACCAAACTGCTTCACAACAGGCCATACTAGCTGCAATGTATTCGGCCTCAGCGGTGCTCAAAGCCACTGACTTCTGCTACCTGCTCATCCATGAGATCAAAGCAGAACCAAGATTGAAGCAGCATCCCGATGTGCTCTTACGATCCACCACACTGCCAGCCCAATCGGGATCAGTATATCCACGGAGTGTCATACTCCCGGCAGTGTATCTCAACCCATGGTCTATCGTGCCTCAGAGATATCTCAAGTGTTTCTTGGCACCAACCTAGTGAATGTTATGATCAACCATGTGTTGCCTCAAAGTGTTCACTGCACAGCATATGTTCGAACAAGTGTTCATTAAGAACATCAGGGTCCCTATGAGTTAACGATACTCAGTAGGACAGGCCCAGCAACACTGCTACTCAACTTTTTAAAGTTGAGTTCCATGGACTTACAGTCCATCATACCAGAAAATTCATAATGTATTTTCCTTGAGAAAGGAAAATCTCGCCAGGTCTCTGCTAGACCTTCAGGCCTAGACATCAGTCCTAGGTCCTTCATCTCGAACTCAGTAGCGAGCTCCCTCTTGCACTGATGAATGAGAGGGTCAGCACCTGTCAGGAAGAGGTCATCCACATACAGTACAAGAATGAGAGGTTTTCCCTTGACAACCTTGAAGTAAGGGTTCGGATCAGCATTACTTCGAGTGAAGCCCACCTTCATCAAGTAGCTATCTATCCTCTTGTGCCAATCTCAGGGTGCTTGTTTCAGCCCATAGAGGGCTTTCTTCAACCTGCAGACATGGGTGTCCCGATCCTGGACTTCCAACCCCAAAGGTTGCTCCACATATATCTCTTCCTTTATCACACCATGCAGAAAAATGCGGTCTTCACATCATCTGATGAAGACTCCATCCTTGCGCAGCAGCAAGGGCTATAATAGATCGAATGGTGGTATCTCGAGCCACAGGTGCAAATATGTCATCATAGTCTATATCTTCCTCACTGGCAACGAATCTTGCCTTGAACTTTTCAGCATTTTCAACAGATCCATGCTTGATCTTGTAGAGCCATTTCGAGGTGACAACTGCTTTGTCCTATGGTCTTGGGACCACAGCATAACATCCTTCTAGACTTGATGCTTTACGACTTCCTCAAAGGTATCCAAGGTCAGATTGTACAAAAGTACTCATGGCTGCTAGATATCCTGTTATTAATATGGCTTCTTGGTTTTCCTTCGGAATTTCCCCCTCTGAAGCCATATGTCCCTGAGCCATGAGGATCTTCTTTCATTGAACAAAGACATCCATTCAGGAGCATATACAGATATATCTCCCTCTTAATGTCAGCTTCTCTCTCGAGAGAAGACATCTGTTTTTAAATGAGGGCATCCCCAGACACCATTTTGGAATGGGGACCGGATCTCCCACAGTCAAAGCCATCCAACGGACTTTGCTGATCATGATTCAAGATTCCAACCATGTGACCAAAAGCTGCATAAACTTCACATTTTAAGTTTACCATAACACTCCAATGTAGGACTGATACAGTCACATGCTGCTGCTACATAGGTGTCTATCTATGTCACTGACATACAGTGGGAACATATCAACAAGCCTCAGCTTGTGTTAGAAGTCCTTTCAGCCACTACCTGTTATTCTGTGAGTAGCTCCTTCAAACAGCCTTCTAAGATTGCAGCTTACAAAAAAAACAAGGGATCCAATCTACCTTGGTTCATCCTGCACTAGAGGCATTGCACCTTGAGTTGCTTCCAGATCTGCCCATTTCTGGTTATTTCAGCAGACAGCTCCTAGGGCTGTAAAAAAAATTTTGACCACTACATAGAATTTCCCCAAGGACTTCAGCAGTCAACCCTTAAAACTTCCAGCTTCAACATGGGTGTCTGTCTATGTCACTGTCATGATGACAGTGACATAGAATCACAGATTTTGAACTATCACACTCATCACTGCTTGCTGAATCACTGATCTGGCCAAGATTGCAGATCTCAGTTCTGTGATTTTTCCATGAATTTCACTGATTTAGGAACCAATCATACAGACTTTATACCCTTCTATATGTCAGTCCATGCAGATCCGGCACAGACATAGTGGCACCCCTGCTCATCAATGTTACAGCCCCAACCATCCAACAGGAAAAATTAGGACAAGGCACTTCACTGCTCTTAAAGACCCTGTCAAGTACATAAAAAAATTTCTTTGTCTTCACTTGAGATCCAGTCTATGCCATGTGCACAGATCTGGGAATTATGTGATTGGTCTGCATCCAACTTAGGCTTGAATCTGTGGCTGCCTCAAATCACACAGTCAAAAACTCATGTGATAACCACACGGCTTGCTGTTGTGGTATGGCTTGCGGCCTGCCACAACACTTAGCATACGGCCTTCAAACAAGATTTAACAAGTCTGCATTATTTCTAAAGGTTCCGAGTAGATTAGCAGTAAATGAAAATGGATCACTGCGCTATCTGCAGCTCTTAATTCGATCATTCTTTCATAGCAAAAGCCTTGCATACATGCTGTATGAAGGTTCATCTTCTGCATAGCTTCAATTTCATCATGGTCACCTCTCAGATTGGGACTGGAGTACTCCTCCATTGAATCTTTCACTGTTTTCAAACTTGAAGTAAAGGCATTGTCCAAAACTACGTGAACAACCTTGCAAGATGAATAATCCCACAATAGCTTAGCCACAGATGCTTTAACAGTGGCCCCATTTAAATGACAGTGGGTTGCAGTAATTCTTAAACCATGTAGCATATCCTCCAATACATTTCCCTTTACAGGAGAGATACTTGCAAGGAGTTCAGCAGCTTCTTCGTGCTTAAGATAAGGTACTAATTTCATGACTTCTCTCTTCCGCTATGGCGCAGCCTCTAAGAACCGAACACCATAACAACTGCTCCAATCTGCAGCAAGAACATATTACCAAATAGGTCTTTTAGATTTTCAGGCCTGTGGCATCCTCAACACCACGCTGTCCCTTCTTCTTGCCTTGATTACTGTAACTGTTTCTCGGATCATCTCCCCATATCTATGACTGAAGGGCGAAGATGTAATAGAATTTATGAGTTGCAGAAGTTGTCGGTAGCGACACATTTGCTACATTGATGAACCCATCAACACCATATGCATTGTCAGGAATTTTTTTTTTCCATCTCTGTACACTGACATGACGCAAGTGTAGTTGCTGGAGCAGTTGAGGATCAAATCTCGTTGATCTTAGTGGGGCCTAGCCCTTTTATTTTCTGCGATGGTAATTTTCCTTGCAAATCCAAACAATACCTCTGCAACTTAGACCTTTTGCTCTGAGAATGCTGGAGACACACATGATCGCTTTCCGGGAATTGAACCTCCAGCAACACTGTCTTCTGCTGCTTCAGCAGAATGCACAGTGGACGCTATGCTACCCAAATCAATTCACAGCCTGATTTGAATTCTCCAGCTCTCAGCAATTACTAATCAAATTAAAAATTCCAACAGATGGGTATCGAATCTCATAATTCCTCAAAGATTCCGATTCAGATTCATCACCACGCGGCGCTCAGGATTAAATTTGGCTTCGCAGGTCTGTAAATTCGAGCCTCTGCCACCACGATGTCTCATCCGCATTCAAATTTGTCCAACCTCTCGGCTTCCCACTTGATTTTATCAGCAAATTCTGATGATGAAATATTGGGGGCTTCTCTTGGAAATAGGCGATAGGGCCGAGCAAAAACAGCGCCAGGAGGTCCCGGAAGACGCAGAAAAACACTCTATTCATTTCCACGGTCAGTGCCAACTTCGTTATGACGTGATGACCTCCATTATTCAATTGTATTAAAGCCAATAAGATGTGCGCCTTCGAAGCGTCGACTGTCATGGGTTTTCCTCGTGACGTAATCCATTGGTATAGATAGAGGCAAGGGGCCACGGTCGAGTGCTGGTTACTAAACCAGTTGCTTGGGGTGGTGAACGGCCACGATACCACCAATCGGACCACCCGCAAGTCCCCATTTTTCATATGCTTGATCAGCTATATTGTGATTGGTTGGAACGATTACGCTTTCTTCCAACTGTATCGCATAGAAACGATCGATCAGAGAAACCGTCAGACTTAGATCGTGTCTGCGTATAAAAACTAACCGGCAGACTTTGATCGTATCTGCTCATAAAATTAACCGGCAGACTTAGATCGTGTCCGCGTATAAAAACTAACCGACAGACTTAGATCGTGTCTGCGTATAAAAACTAACCGGCAGACTTTGATCATATCTGCGCATAAAATTAACCGGCAGACTTAGATCGTATCTGCGTATAAAATCTAACCGGCAGGCTTCTTTACGCTGAAGGTTAGAGGCACATTATTTCGATCGCATCAAACAATCCTTAATTTTGGTCCGCACATCCTACAGCAGTTCGGCCTCCATTCAGACCTTTGAAGCGGACCTTCTTCCACGCTGTCTTGATCCTTTCCTGGCTGCTCGCCGAACTTGAAACTAGCCTTTAACCAGATCTTATTAAGCCTAACAACATGCTTAAATAATACGCTGTCACCTATAGCTGCTTCCCCATTGTCTACAGCAGACTTTCTCACGCTGTTCCAAGTCTCCTTGTTCAGCCAGATGAGATGCACTTGATGGATCAACAGATTTCCAACACAAATTTGGGCATTGTCTTCTCCTTATGCTCCGATTCCATGTTAATTTCTGGACTTGTTCTATGCCATTTCAGATTAGGTCACAATACTGAAGAAGATAGAACATACTAATAGATCGATAGAAGACAAGCCAACACAGAGATAAGGAAATGGTGACGTTACGGCGATCAGCAGGATGCTTCTACCAGCAAAGTCTTCAATAGGTCATTCAGCCAAGCGTGTCACACATAACCCCAGAACAATCCAAGCAGAGAATACACAGCTCCAACGCTATCCAGAGAGAGAATTCCTCCACATCGATGTGTGTCAAATGAACTCCAAGTCTCTCCAATATATAGGAATCTTTGGGGGTGTGTGACACGTCCTTTAAGACATTAAAGTCAATATTTTATTCCAGGCCGACCCAGCACATTCAAAGTACATTTTTTGCTCATCCGATCGAGATGATCTTTAGATCAATCTTACACCTCTCCGAAAGAGGAATCCAATAAAAATATTGCGATCGTCATCTGAGCAGCACAATCCGGAGTTTGGACCTAGTTGTCCAATTTTAACATTAACCAAGTAAAAAAATTCTCCCAGAGTAATACTCACTTGTTGGCAAGGTCCTAGGCTACCTAGGCCTGTTACAGACTCAATACTGACTCAAAATTCATCATTACTAGCATCACTTATTACAATTCCCCGTAGGGCGTGGAATTTGGGTACAAGAGAAAGATGATGAGAAGTAGAAGTAGAGCTTAAAAACTCTGTTGAACTGATGATATCTGATGGTACATGTGTCCTCTGGTTCATCCTTGGGCATGGAGTCTTCTCATTATCATCAAGTGCCACTCCAGTGGTCAATAGGTCATAGGAACAACTAAATTCTCCAACATTTAAAATTTGTGGGTTTTAAAGTTTTTTATTTTTGGAAGTCCTCGCCCAAGGGAATATTGAAAATTTCAAGATATTTTAAACCCTTGGGCCATAGTAGTTAAGTCAAAGTCAAATTTTTGAAGCAATTAACTCTAAATAATCATTTTTGAGTTAATTAAAAGGAAATTAAAAGTGAAATTCGAATTTCCTCAAAAAGTAACTTTATTTCAACAGTGATGATTAAAAGATCATTTGATCTTCATCAACGGTTGAGATTGCTTTGACGAGGATTAAGCCAACTAGCCGTTGGAGAACTTCTCTATAAATTAGAGGTCTCTCTCTATTGTTTTCATTCGATTATTGAATCGTGCACTTGCTCTGAAAAGCTCTTGTAACTTTTTATGGTTAATAAAACGCAAAGAATTTGGGGTTTCAGACCGTGGTGTTCGTCTCTCAAATTTATGTGGTAATATTGCTCTTAATACTCTGCTGCTTTTATTTGCATTTGCTGGTTAATAGTCTTTGAGGTTTGAACTGTGCACAAGTATCTTGCACAAATTTTTGGGTTTTTAAAATATCATTTTGGTTTGATAGAACTAGCACGTATCTCTATTTCTTGATAATCTTATGATTATTTTGAATCTCTATTAACCTAACAATTAGATCTAAGTGTGCAAAAGTTATTATTCAGGATATGGGCATTTGGGGAAATCCTCAGCTGGATCAACCGACTCTCAAATTACAGAATTCGAGAGCCTATTGTTTTTAATTTATGAAGTCATCTTACAAAATATTTTATTTGCAAGGTTTTTCTTGGGCTCGTGCCTTTTTAAAAATTTCAGTGTATTTCTAAATTTGTGCAAATTTTTTTAAATATGGCCATTAGAGGGCTTTGATATGCAGGTCTGTTAAATCTGCAGAATAATATTGTAGATTTGTAAATATCAAATTTTTTAATGCATTGGGGTTTTGGGTATTTCATATTTTTTGTATATACATGTTATGGGTTTCTATTTTTTGTCTGTGCAAGAATAGATCTAAGGATTGCCGACGATTTTCGTGGATTTTGGAGGCAGATCTAGGCCCTGGAGGGCAAGATCTGATCTCCATTTTATTTGTTGGGTGAGTAATATTTTTCAGAAAGGAAACTCGATCTAGGTTCTACAAATTTTTTGAAAGAGCGTGGGAATTTTTTTTAGGGCCTGGAGGTCCTGCGTTGGCCATCTCCAGGCCCTTGCCCCCTACTTTCCTCTCGGCCTAGCTCACGATCTCTCTTTCTTTCCCTTTTTTCACCATAAATTTTCACTAAAATTTTTTCTTAAAAT
The DNA here is from genome assembly GCA_034641835.2 of Pinus albicaulis. Classification (NCBI taxonomy): domain Eukaryota; kingdom Viridiplantae; phylum Streptophyta; class Pinopsida; order Pinales; family Pinaceae; genus Pinus; species Pinus albicaulis. The sequence continues at coordinate 1,149,187,514 of CM076574.1, forward strand.
TTTAACAAAAAATTTCTCAAAAAATTTTCTGAGTTGGCTTTTGGATTTGAAGATCTTCAGTGACTTGGGCAACGTATCTCCAAGTGTTTTCAAGCCCCTAGGGGTTGATTGGTACACATCCTCTAAATCCTTCCCCCATTTCATTTATCTGATTGAAAGCAAGACTAATACTGGCATAGAGTTTCAATTAGCTAAAGTTTAACAACAAATTCAGTTTGTATCTTTTACTCCAGTACAATACATAAATACATCTATTTTCAAAAACTTTTGCACGCTAGTTGACAAATTTCTGAACATTATCTCACAGTTTTTTCAGTAATTTATTTCTGAGTTTTAAGATCAAATGCATCTAGATTGGGAATAGTTAAAATGAGAAATTTTTTGAATTATTAGTTATCAGTTTGTCATTTGAAGTTTTTGCTATTACACAGAAAAATCTTGAATCATGCATGGTTATAGAACGACTGGTATAAAATAAATTGCTGGCTTTTATCATTTGTTTTTTGAGCAGATTACTAGAACTGCTATTTCAGAGTTTGCACCTAGTTGTTGTGATATGAATTTAAACACACAATCTAATTCTTGAAGTACATTTGTTTTACATGTTCATTCAAGTAGACTACTTTAGCTTTACTTATGCATCTAATGATCTCTGATTGATTACCTCATACAAATGGGTTTTTGAATATAAAGTGTCTAATTTCCAACATTTTACATTGGTTTCTTGTATTGTTTTCAGTAATTGTTTGTGCAGACTTCATATTTTACATTGCTGGTATAATTATTTGTTTTCACATTAAGATCATTTTTCTGAGCCTCAAGTTAAAAAACATTTACAACATATTTTAGAAATAGCTCATATTTTAGGCCCTCCTTCCGCCATCACACCATTTTATTTTGCATTTGCAAATAAGACTATCAAATCATTAGCAACATTTTTCCATCCATTACTTGGCTTTTATTTCCATACCCCACAAGGCACTGGTATCATTTTCCTCAAATCTAATTGAATCCTTCAAAATCTTGCACAACCTAAACAAGTATTTGTTTCTTAGCTGTCTCTTAGATTGGTTGGTTCCCAACTAATCTTCCCTCATAACATTTCCATAGGGTCTACCCCCTTAGTCTGCTATTGGGGGACAACTCAAACTGAGAGATTGGGGATTAGGGTGACAACCCCCGATCTAAGCTGTTGTCACGGTGCCTAGACATTTTGTGCGACAACATTTTTTGCGCTGTTACTGGGGATAGAGTTTTTCTGTCCTTGGTGCTCACGACATTTTTTCAATCTCTTATCATTTTTGTCCCATCAACGCCACATTTTCTCCAGCCATTTCATCTCTTCATCTTTTCATCACCGTATCTTTCGTCATCTCACTAATCCTTTCAGCTGGAGCTTTAGCACCCGGACATTTCGGTTGATTACCTGTTTGGGTGGCGACTCCACTTATTCATCCATTTACTCCTAGACAAGAAACCGTCCCTGATATCCATATGTTTCTCTTGACTGAACTTTTGGTTTCTGCCTTTGGAATGTTAAAGCTAGATTCATGCTCAAGTGGCGACTCCATTTTTTTCATTTCTTACAAGAATTTTTGCTAGAAGCTTGCTTCTTGCGGATATTTTTGATTTTCTTGAGCAAAGATCTATCTTTCTAGCATCCATTTGGCTATTCCCTTTCCCCCCATTAAGCAAGTCATCATGGATAACTTGTGTTCCCCGTGTCGTTTTACTAACACTCTTCACGATATGCCGGAAGATGTCATTCATAAATTGCCTTTGTTTTGGGGTGGTGATTCAGCGACTGCTGGAAAGCATCTCTTCAAGGTTACTTATATAAGAACCATATATTGTCTTTCTTCACAATATGATCATGAAGATGTCAAGATACGTCTCTTTGCCTTTTCCTTAGAAGGTGATGCTATGGAGTGGTTTTGTAATTGTCGTGAGGATTCTTTCGCTTCTTTACAATACATCATCGATGCTTTTAAGGATGGATATATGAAACAAAGTGGCTGGCCTTGTGCCCCTAGTTCTGTGCAAAAGAGTGAAAATTATTTTGTAAAGAACTCAGCTATCAATAGAAGATTTCAAGACAATTCTCATGATGAATTCACTTGTACCATTGCAAGACAAATCCATGATAGGGGAGAAGCAGAAACAAGTTGTCAAATTAGTGTTGACAATGATAAGCATCTTGTTGAGGAATTGATTTAGATGGTTAAGGATATACAATTGAATCAAGCTCAAGTAATCAAGAATACAAAAGTTAATCAGGCTCAACTTATTAAAGATATGGAACTTAACCAAGCAAGATTAACAGTTGATCATGCCAGGGTAATTGATTCTATACAGAACAATTTATTAGCCTTAGAGGCAAGGATAACAATCATGGAATTCAATCACTCAAATCAGATGACTGCCATGGAAGAAAGACATGATGAAGAAATGGCCATCATGGAATTTGATCACAACAATCAATTAGCTACCATGCAAGCAAATCATAGGAAAGAGATAAACTATATGCAAAGTTGCTTCATAGGCACGAAAGCGAAAAATGATAAAATTATAAGGGACATGGAAGTTGGTCAAACATCTCTTCAGAATAGGTTATTGGCCATAGAGAAAAAGCAAGCACCATGTGTTATAAATATGGAAGAAATGGATACCATTGAAAACATATTAAAGGTAATGGAAGTTAATCATTCTAATTAGATGTCCATTATTCAAAATCACATGATTGTAATGAAAGCAAAGAACACTCGAGAAATGAAAACTATGGAGGCAAATCATATCACTCTGCAAGAAAGATTCGTGAAAACTGAGCTCAATCAAGCGAAATTAATAGTAAAGCATGCGAGAGAAATGAGTTCCATACATAAGAGGTTGGAAGAAAGGAAATCACAGTTATAGAAGTTTCAGTCTGATTTAGATGATAGGTGGTAGAAAATCAAGGAGCTTTCAATAGATCATAACTCTCCCCATCCATTAAAGCAGGTCCCATCTTGTTGTGAATATCCTAAGAAAGTGGATAACCCCATTAACTGACATGATCAGAGAAGAAATTGAAAAGGATCAAGAACAAATGCAGAATGAAGAGAGGAATGTCACAAATATCTTAAATACTTCGTCTGAAAGTTCTCAAGGAGAATGTTCCACATCATTAGCAATACAGCCTGGAGAAGCTTGAAGCGAAAAATAAAAAGAATAAGGAGGCAGTTTGATGCATCTGATGGCCGCGAGCAATTTGATTTTCGGATAAGACAAAGCCCTATTGTATGTAGGATTGGACATGGCACATCTGAGAAACAACCCACAGATTTGCCTGAAATTAGGCAAATGTTCAGTATGCACTATATTGAACACATCTGATGCCACAGGGCATCCTTTTTATTGTATCTCTAACCTTACACTCTGTTATTTCAAACATTTTCATTTTGTAGTTAGATTAAATTTATATTTTCATGTTAGTAGAATAGTTAATAAATGAAGAGCTTCTATTTTCACGTGCTTAATGTTATATGATGAATTTTAGATAGACGCTACTTATAATCTTGTGTGTTGCTTGGATGCAGATTCTGGATTCTCACATTCCTTCAGTGAAGCAACATGCCCCCAAGTAGAGCCAGATGTTGACCACTCTGTGTCAACGACCTCATAGCAGTACACCCCTTTTTTCACAAAAGGGATCCATCATGTTTAAGTGTCCACGCCATTCAGATTTCATCATTAGTCGATCGTTTATAAATGTTGTAAACCCATTTTGCATGTTTATAATGTAAATGATCTTATTAAGACCATCATGCATGTAATAACCTAGGTAAGCCTAGTATTTTGGTGACGATTTCTATCCTAGCAGGTTTTTCGTTTCACTGATTCATCTGTGTCTCTAGACACAAATGATCGACAGAATTTTACCCTCCAGCCTCACCCCAAAGATAAGGTGGATTTTGTCGTCAAGATATTGAGTCCGAGTGTTTTTTTTTATCGAGTCTCTGTAAAAGTGATTTGAGAATAATTCTAGCTATTTGGTTAGATATTTTTATTACAAGTCACTTAGTCTACAAGATGACATTTTGTGTCGCAGAAATGGGTAAATCTTGAGGGTCTATAACGAACAGGTGTTCCCCCTTCATGTTTTAAATTGTAATATCTTGATGTAAAAAATATTTAGTGCATGGTCTCTCATAATCAGACACCATGGCTAAATATTAAAGGGTTGGAAAAATTATTAGAGGGAGCGTTGAAGAATGTAACTAGGTTCGGTCTTCATTATTAATATATTCGACAAAAGTTATTTATTATTATTTTATTGACTTGTTAAAGCATGGGTTTCTTGCTTGGGTCAATTCTAGGTCAAGCCTCAATTGTAGGCTTTAGGTTGTTGTCAAATTCATTTATTGTTTGGTCAAAGACTCATCCATCAAGTCATCCTTGTCAGCAATATCTTCAACTCATCCTCTTCAACAAAAAGACTCTAAGTCGGCCTCAATAAGTCTCCATCAAGTTAGCGTCCATCAAAGAATACATGTCGGCCTAAGGACACTTCTCTTCATATGGTAATGTCGGCCTAAATTCAAGGGGAAACAACTATATAAAGGAGGGTGACCTTCACTCAAATGACAACATAAAAGTTCGAATATCTCTCTGAAATAAGTTTGGATCATATCACAATTTCGGTGCCATTGCAAAAGGATAGAGTTTCGGGCTAATTACAGAGATGCAAGTTTGGATGACTTAAGTAATACAATACACTTCAGAGATGTTACAGTGAACAAGTTTCGGCTATCACAGAGATGATATCGCATTACAGTGACCACATACTTTCATTAATACACCACAGTGAAGGATTCAGTGACACATCAGTTCCAGAGCTATCACAAGATCACAGTTTCTATGCAATCAAAGTGTCGATGCTTCCATAGTGACAAGGACTTGGATTCAGTGTTACAATAGAACTTTAGTGTTATTGCAGAGGTGAGATCTTGGTGCCATGACAGTAAGGAGATCTCTGTGCCATGACTATGATGAGATCTCTGTAGTATCACAGTGATGAGATCTCGGTGCAACACAGTGACAAATACTCAATGCAAACACAGTGGAAGGACGGCTTGATGGAAGGAGTCTTTAGTCTAGTTAGGGTCTTGGTCTTCTCATATTGAATCTACTGAAGGAAGAATTTGGACTGAGTTTTCCTTCGCTGCGTGCCTACATCTTGCGTCCTCTTCTATTTTTTGCTTGGCATTAGTCTTGATGATAAGAAAACATAAATTGAAAGAACACATAATAATAACAAAAACATCAGAAGATAATATCATAATAAGAGTAATTGGCTAATTGCCACCTCCTTGGATTTCTCAACACAGAAGACCTGTGACACTCACTCATGGAAATCACCTAGTATTGGAGGGTGCAACTGTTTGTGGAGTACTCCAAGAATCATCAGGCATCCGAGGTCTTGAATGGCACATTTGGGGTGATCGGTACAGGGTGATGGATGAGGTGGTCTATTATAAAGACACGATCTACTTGGTTTGAGGATCACAACTGCGAGAGAAGATCATGCATGTGGCCCATGATTCACCTATGGCAGGACATTAGTTGTTCCTCAAGACTTACCGGATTATTATGAAGCATTTCACTTGGAGAGGCTTTAAGGAGGATGTCTTGATACATGTTCAAGAGTGTAGTACTTGTCAGAGAAACAAGGGTGAGTAGGCACATCTGGTCAGGCTGCTTTAGTCTTTCCCCATTCTCGAGAGGAAGTGCTAGAGAATTTCTGTGGATTTCATCATAGAACTTCCCGCCATCTAGGGGCGTGATTGTATTTATGTGGTAGTGGACAGATTGACCAAATTTGCCCACTTTTTTGCTATTCTAGCCAAATATTCAAATTCACAAGTAGTTGAGCTATTCTTTAGAGAGGTGTTTGTGAAAATTCATAAATAGAATCCCAACTATTGTAACTGATGTTATTTCTTATACTTATTAATTCAGAACAAGTTATTTACGGTATTACACAGTAAATATCGAAATAAATTCTACTGCAGCATTCACAATTAAATACTGCGGAACATAAATGCAAGGAAAAATGCTTGCACAAGTACAATCACAATGACGCAGTTATTTTTGGACAATTGTCCTCGGAAAAACCCAATGTGGGAAAACTGGTGCAACAGATGAGGGTTTCTTTATCATTTTTCAACAAAATCTTATGTACAAAATACAACCAACAGAATAGAAGAGGAATTTCTGTGAGAAATTTTACAAATAATTCTCATGCTTCACAGTGGAATTCTGACCCTCGAGAGGACCTGCTGCTTCTATGCGTCTCACTATGTCACCCTTTGCGCAGTCCCTACATCACAGCGTCTGCGCTGTCCCTGTCCTAGCATCACAACCTCTGCGCTGCTTTCTCCGGTCTGATCTTGCACTCCCGACTCTTGTTGATGCCCTCTCTATCCAACCTGCAACTCTCCCTCTAATTTGATTTTCTCTTGTCGAACTTCAGCTAGTGAGAAAATCGATCTGCTCGGGCAATTGAGTATCTGCCTGGTATTTTTCCAAATGCCCATTGAAGTCCTTCTTATAATCCTCTCGTTGAGAAATCAACGACCTAGATTAAAACATAATCAAGGGCTAAGATTAACTTGAATTGATCTTCGTCTTTTTCTAGAAGATTCACACCCAGTTCTATTAATACACTTAGTTTAGACTTAGGTTGCCATTAAAAAGAATTAAATATTTTAATAAAACCTCATTCGGGTGGAAGTTCCCAAAACAATTTCTGGATATTTTGGAATACATGTGTGTAAGCCCCCCTGCAAAATTTGAGACTTAGAGCACATCCGATGCTACCAAAAATCAACACTCGCTCTTAGTGAGGAATGTGCTCTAGTAATGTAACTTGCCGAAGCATCTCCCTGACTCTGTAACATCTCCCTCTACGCTGCTGATGTCTGACATTGTTGTCCACCAAATATTGCACTGCTGCTGCTGACCCTGGATATTGCTGCCAACTACTGCATCTGCACTGCAAATTCCTCTCATCTGTTGCTGCTGCAATTGAGGACACATCTGTTTCTGCTACTGAAGCGGGTTCTCTACCATACCCATCTTCTCCCTGAACTGAATGAACTTAGCTCTTCCTAGAGCCTTTATGAGTACATCTGCTACTTGATCTCTTGTGGGGACATACTGCAACTGTACTGCCCCCATGCTGAACACAGTCTGTGATAAATTGACAGCTAATATCTATGTGTTTCGACTGATCATGAAATATTGGATTCTCAGAGAGTTTGATACAACTTTGATTATCACAGTAAACACTGGTCGCTTCCATCCTCTTTCTGAATAAGCTCACAAGCAACTTCCTAAGCCATATAGCTTCACATGTTACTATGCTGGCTGCCATATATTCTGCGTCCACTGAGCTTAGAGCTACCGAGTTCTGCGTCCTGTTGCACCAAGAGATCATTCTTGATCCAACGCTGAAGCAGTACCTGAAGGTACTTTTTCGATCTGTTGAACTACTTGCCTAGTTTGCATTTGTGAATCCGCTTAATCTGACATCATCTCCTCGAGTGTATTTCAACCCATATTCGACTGTTCCACGCACATATTTGAGAATGTACCTAACTGTTGCCTAATGTACCCTTTTCGGTTCTACCATGAACTGACTAAGGGTGTTGACAACGAAACAAATTTTTGGCCTAGTGTTGACCAGATACATGAGTGACCCAATGAGTTGTCTGTACAAGGTGAGATCTACTTCCTTGTCTCCTGATGCATTTATTTTCTTCCAGTTGGTGATCATATGTGTCGCCATGGGTCGATAATCATGCATTTTGAATCTCTTCAGAATCTCTGTAGCATATCTTCCTTGCCCAAGGAAGAGCTACCCATTTGTCCGCCAAACTTCCAACCCTAGAAAATAATGCATCAACCCCGTATCCTTCATGTTGAATTATGCTTCAAGATTCTTCTTGCAGTCCTTTATAAGCCTAGATGACCCTGTAAGCAATAATTCATCTACGTATAATACCGGAATGAGTGGCTCATTCTCCACCATCAAATAGTAGAGATTGAGATCTGCATCACTCTTGATGAATCTCAACTGCTGCAGGTAACTATCTATCCGACCATACCATGCTCTGGGTGCATGCTTGAGCCCATATAGGGCTTTCTTCAACTTGCATACATGAGTTTTCTTCTCATGAGTCTCGAAGCCTTCAAGCCGTTTTATATACATAATACACCTCCTCTTCTATCACCCCATTCAAGAATGCTGTCTTGACATCCATCTAGTGAATTTCCCATCCCATCTGAGTTGCTAGGGATATAATAGATCTGATAGAGGTATATCTAGCTACAGGGGTGAAGGTCTCCTCATAGGCTATTCCTTCCCTCTGTGTGTACCCCTTTGCCAAAAACCTAGCCTTATACTTCTTTACACTACTATCTGCAGCGTACTTGATCTTGTAGATCCACCTTGATCCTACAACTGATCTATCCTCTGGTCTAGGTACCACTTGCTAGACATCATTCGTCATGATAAAGTTGTTTTCTTCTACCATGACATCCACCCATACTTGGTGCTATAGGCTTTCTGAAAACTGGAAGGTTCTTCAACTTGTGCTACCAAGGCTTGGTATTTGTCAGGTTGCCTACGCTGCCGTTTGTCGGCTCTGGGAGCTCCAACAAAATCCTCTGCGTCCCTCATTGTCTGCTGTACTTCCCTACTGGTTCTTCCACTGGTGTTAGGAGGCTCCCTCAAATCCTCCTCTTGTTCTTACTGTTCCATTTGCTAAGAACTGCCAAGATCTCCTACTCCTGAGGAAATACTAGTACTGGTCACTGTACTCGATCCTAGTGTCTGTCCTCTTGCTTGTCCTCCTTGCTGCCCCTGTTGCTATTGGACAAATGGAACATCCGCTGACTGATCTTCTGTGGCATCTCACGAGATTTCCTGAAAGCTCTATCTTCCATGAACTTTGCATCTCGTCTTACTACAATTTTCCTGCTACTAAGAATGTAGATTCTGTATGCTTTTGAGGTCTCGCTATATCCTACGAGATACCCCTTTTCTGTAGTATGATCCAGTTTACTACGCTTCTTGTCTGGAATGTGACAATATGCCGCACTTCCGAATATCCTGAGATGACTCACTTCCAGCTTTCTCCCTGTGAAGACTCCTTCAGGCGTTTTCTTCCCCAATGCTCTGTGAGGAGTTCTATTTTGAATATACACCGCCGTGTCGCATGTTTCTGCCCATAAGAATCTAGGCAAGTCCTGGACATATAACATAGCCTTTGCCACCCCAACAATAGTTCTATTTTTTTTTCCTTCGCTACTCCATTCTACTGTGGATTATATGGAGCTGTCCACTCTCTTTTGATGCCCTCCTTTGCGCAGAAATCTGTGAAGTCTTTGTCCGTATGCTCTCCACCATTCTCTGAACGCAATACCTTTATCTTTTTCCCTTTCATGTTCTCTACGAGAGCCTTAAACTCTCTAAACCGATCATAGACCTCATCCTTGGTCTTTAAGAAGTAGATCCAGGTTTTTTTAGTGTGATCATCAATAAAAGTAACAAAGTATTCGCCACTGCTAAGAGCTCTTGTGGACATTGGGCCACAAATATTTGAGTGTATTAATCCCAAAACGCCTTTTGCTTTGTTGTCACTTCTGGGAAAAGCTGCCTTAGCAGACTTTCCTAGTACACATCCTCTGCATACATCATCATGCTCAGTGCTGAGGACTAGAACTCCTGTAACAGTCTCTCTGAGCATCCTTAGTGCTCCATGATGTAAGTGTCACATTCGCCTGTGCCATAGTTCATTTAGTTCCTTTTCACCATTAAGATTGCTGCCTATCAGTTCCATTGGAGACTCGAGTTGCAATCTATACAGTCTGTTGCTTCGAGCTCCAATTTGTCTCATCTTCTTCCACCTTGGATGTTTGACGTACACCTTCCTTCCAATGAAGTATACATTGTATCCCTTTTCTTGTAGCTGGGACACTGAAATTAGATTCATTCCTAACCTGGGCACATGCAACACATTAGTGGCTCTGATGCTAGTTCTTGCCTCTGTCTTAAATGCTATGGTGCTTCTCCCTGCTGTAATACACTTCGTTCTGTTTCCCATAGTGATCTGGAAGTCCATCTGCGCTTCTTGATAGCTCGAGAAGTATTCTTGTACTCCAGTCATGTGAGTTGAAGCCTCGCTATCAATATACCAAACACCTGCAGATGCTGAACTTGACAAGGATGTGACGTCTTCTTCCAATCTGGAAGATAATTCAGAGACATCTTGATTTTCCATACTTATTTGTGCTATTTTCCTTTCGATTTTGATGCCTTTTCTGCCCAGCAAAAACTGCATCCCACCTGAAAAATGCTTTGCGCTAAAGCTGCTGCGCTGCTTTGTCTGTGTCACTGGAAAATTTCGATTTGGATATCTTTCTCTGTCGACTCACTTAGAGTGAGATTTTCCCATGAAAATTTTGCCCTCCTGGATTGGACTTTGCAATCCCTTTGGGGATTCGATCTGCTGCCTACGTAGCTTTTCGATCTCCCTCTTATGTTCAACGCTGACTCTTTTGGTTCTGTTCTCTTGCTTCACCTTAGCTCTGATACCATGTAAAAATTCCTAAATAGAACCCCAATTGCAGTAACCGATATTATTTCTACTTATTAATTCAGAAACAAGTTATTTACGATGTTACATAGTAGATATCGAAATAAATTCTACTGCAACCTTCACAATTAAAATATTGCGGAAAGTAAATGCAAGGAAAAATACTAGCAAAAGTACAATTACAATGACAGTTATTTTTGGACAATTGTCCCCGAAAAAATCCAATGTGGGAAAACTGGTGCAACAGATGAGGGTTTCTTTATTATTCTTCAACAAAATCTTATGTACAAAATACAACCAGCAAAATAGAAGAGGAATTTTTGTGAGAAATATTACAAATAATTTTCTCAGGCTTCACAGTGGAATTCTGACCTTGGAGAGGCCCTGCTACCTCTCTGCGTCTCGCTGCATCACCCTCTGCGCAATGACTGCCCTGTCCCAACGTCATAGCCTCTGCTCTGTTCGTTGTCCTAGTGCCACATCCTCTGCGCTGTCCCTCGTCTGCGCTACTTTCTCTGGTGTGATCCTGCACTCTCGACTCTTGCTAATGCCCCCTCTCTCCAACCTGCAACTCTCCCTCTGATTCGATTTTCTCTCGTGGAACTTCAGCTAGTGAGAAGATCAATCTTCTTGAGCAACTAAGTATCTGCTTGGTATGTTTCCAAATGCCCATCGAAGTTCTTCTTATATTCTTCTTGTTGAGAAATCAACGACCCAAATTAAAACATAATCAAGGGCTAAGATTAACTTGACTTGATCTTCGTATTTTTCTAGAATATTCACACCCAGTTCTATTAATACACTTTAATTATTTTAATTCCTTATGTTTAGACTTAGGCTATCATTAAAAAGAATTAATTTTTTAATAAAACCTCATCTGGGTGAAATTTCCCAAAACACTTTCTGGGTATTTTGGAATACATGTGTCTAAGCCTCCTTGCAAAATTTGAGACTTAAAGCACATCTGATGCTACCAGAAATCAACAGCATTTAGGTTGCATGCTCTTCCCAAGACCATCATCAATGATAGGGATAACAGGTTCATGGGAGGTTTCACGCAGGAGCTGTTCAGGTTCGTGGGGGGCGACCACACACCTAGTACTAGTTGCCATTGACTGACGGTTTAATTGAGATTGTGAACAAGTGGCTATAGGGTTATTTGAGAAACTATGTGACGGGGCAACCTTGTGCGTGGGTGAAGTGGCTGCATCTTAGGGAGTACTTCTATGACACTACATAGAACATGTCCATTGGTATGTCACCTTTCTATGCTCTCTATGGTTATGATGCTTTGTCTTTTGCTAGCATGGTTTTTGGAGACATCCAAGTCTCGGTGTTGAGGAATGTAACTAGGTTCAGTCTTCATAATTGTATTTGAGTCATAATGAAATGTATTTATCAAAAGAAAGAATTTTTTTTTTATTATTATTATTATTATAACCTATGAAAGCATGGGTTTCATGCTTGGGTCATCATGTTTTAGGTCAAAGTCCCCATCGAGGACTTCTAGGATTTATACTGAGTCATTAAAGTCATTGTCCATTTAAAGAGACCCTTCTTGGGCTTTTGAATCATGTAAAAATAATTACTTTTGAGTCAAATATGTAATTTTTCACCTCCACACCAAGTCGGCCCTTACCTGATCAAGTCGACCTACATCAGGGTAATTCGAACTCCAGAAGAGGCTATATATACAGTGCAATTCAATTCATTTGGTGCACACAATCACAAGTTCGATATAAGAAGCAAAATAAGCAGTAGTACGAAATTGCAAGAGAAGGAAAGTTACAAGATCGATTTTTTTCTGGGTTATCTCTCTCACACATGTGGATTTACTGGGCTATTGCTGGAAGATTGAAATCTCTGTTGCTAGATCGAAGCTGCTGCTGCATCAAGGTCAAAGTTGTTGCTAAGTTGAAGTTGCTGCTGCACCAACGCAGAAGTTGTTTCTGCACCAAGGTCGAAGTTGCTGCTAAGTCGAAGCTGCTACTGCATCAAAGTTGAAGTTGCTGCTAAGTCGAAGCTGCTACTGCATCAAAGTTGAAGTTGCTGCTAAGTCGAAGCTGTTGCTGCATCAAGGTCGAAGTTGATAGATCGAAGTTGTTGCTGCAAAATCGAAATTGTTACTGCTACTGGATCGAAGTTTTTGCTGTTTGATCGAAATGTTGTTACTACTGCTATTGCTTCTCTAGGTCGAAGAAAGTGTTGGAAGGTTATCATCTGCAACAGAAAGGAAGGGCCGACTTGGTGATTGGAGGAAGTTTGTGTTTAGTCTTGGATTATCTCATGAAACTATTGAAGGAAGAGTTGACTAGGTTTTCCCCTAGATAGGGGTTTTGCCCTAGCTGTTCGCCTACATCTGGTGTCCTTGATCTTCGTGTTATGATTTTGGTAATTGCTTGATGAACTAAAGTAAAAGAAAAACACAAGAAAGTTAATCAGATAATAAGAGTATCACATGTGTGTGTATGTAGGTGTGGAGAGCAACATTCACGTCCAATTTGCAAGTCACGCCTTTGCGGCATATGGATATGAGTTTCACTGATGTACACCACAACTACCCTTCATTACTCAAGCTTGGTGAAGTGCGAGGGGGTTAATGATATGAAAGTTTTGTCCGATTTCAAGGGCTTGGACTACTTGAAACTTAATTAGTGCCCATTTGTAAATGACGAAGGACTCGATTTTCTGTCAGTTGGTTGTAGCAAGCTAACTGATTTCAGCTTGGCATCCACGAGAATTACAGATATTGGTCTTGAATACCTTGTCGGAAATCCACAATGGAGAAGAGGCCGGTCTAGCAGTCCTGTATTGAGGAGCTTGCTTGCATCAATTGGTCAACTCAATTGCTTGCGCCATCTGAATATGAGCAATTCCTTAGAGCATCTAAAATCAGTTGGGTGTCGCCTTCCATGGGATATTGGAGATTTTCCATCATTAGAAGTTCTATGCCTGAAATCATACAAATTATCCTCCCTGCGTGCAAGTTTTAGCAGTCTTTCTCTGCTGGAGGCCGTGAGCCCATTTTTCTTGTTGTTGGTGCTATGGACATCGTGGAGCAGCTGGAGTTTTGGTATGGCACCAGTGGGAGGTGATGCGGAAGCGCAACTGGGGGAATGATGATATTTCTCAGCGTGTAGTGGAGTTTAGTGCGGGAGTGACCACTGAGTGGAGCTAGCACCGAAGCAGTGTATGTTTTGGACAACGTATGCTGTGGGCAATCAAGGAGACACAGTGAGGGAGTTCATTGGAGACTACGCAGTGGTATACCAACAATGGATTTTTTTTCTTCTGCGTAGGAGTCGAATAATGGTATAAATAGTGATTCAGGGACTAGTGGGAGCTGAGGCGTTGTTGAGTATTATAGGGGTTAGCCAGAAAGCCACGATAACCAGAGTCGCAGAAATGATGAACACAATAAATGACCACAGCAAATGAATGGAGGGTACCTTTGTTAGAGCTTTGTGCTGATAACAAGCGATGTGATGCTGCAATGCTAGACACCGTAATACACTTTGTTGATAAGAGGTCAAGTATGTTGGTTCAATCCGCAATTCGTTCTGGTATTATTTTGCAGTTTGTTCCTTGGTTGAGATTCGTGATACCATGAGAGTCCATGATTGAAATGAACCAACTCATAGAAATGAATCAACACAGAAATAGATAGGACAAACACATGTGCGTTTGGTAGCCAGAATAGGAAACGATAAAGCAGAATTGGCAGATATGACAAAATGAGCAAATGACAAAACTCAGATTATAGCAAGGCAGGTGAAAACGCAGAGACTGGCAGAGGTAGCGGCATAGTGGAGGTGTGAGGGCGCTGGAGAATATTTCCAGAGACTTTTTTGATATATAAGACAGGCTAGTGCGCAGGAAAATGACAGAGATGCAGGTAAGGCGCCCAGAGGATAGAGTCACCAGCAAAGACTGCACATTTTCTATTTTGGAATGTAGACAATGTAGAGAATGCAGCTAGAATTTAGCTGATTCGAGCAGGCCAGCAATCACCCGCTCTGATACCATGTTAAACACACGCATGGGTAAACACACATAAGGAGAAACTAAACACACATAGACAGAAAGATAAGCGTTTGATGTTTTACTATTAATCATAGATGTGCTTTTATAGTACATTAGGTGTGACCCTTGGATTCTGCATTCCAAGGTCACTTGGACTCCTTTATGACTGTTCGGCTTCCACACCTACCTGTTGAGGATTAGGTGTCCAACAATTTCACACAGTTTCTTCTTGTCTTCCCACGCTTACATTATGTCACAGCGAAAGGATCGTTGAGCACCCCTGTTATGAATAAAATGATATAAATAATGTAAAGTTGCAAACAATAAATAATGATTAGTTAATTAGTAATTAGGCTGAAGAGGCATGTCTGATGGGACATGATCTTCCGTGAAGAGGCATCTACATAGGTATATAAGCAAGCCTCATTTGTAACAATCATCCTTCATTCCCATACATTTTAATATAATATTTGTATCTTGAATAGATATTTTCATATTCCAAGTTTTCTGGAGTATTTAACGAGAAGTACGAATTTTGTTCACTTCATTTGGTATCAGAGTAGTTCGATCTTTTGGCTGCTCACCGCTGCACAGAGCCACGATCTCCGATCCGGGTCCTTGACCGTCAAATTCATCAACGTTGTTGCCATCAAAGTGTTTCGCTATCAGCGTTGGAGTTTCTCCATTTTCGCCAGTAGGCCTTTGGCTATTGAAAAAAAATAAATAAATAAAAAAAGATAAAAAAGATTAAAAGATATATATTAAAAAAAAATTGAATAAAAAAAGAAAAGGGTGATTTAAGAAAAAAAATAAAAAATAAAAATTCAAATAAGAAAGAAAGAAAAAGAAGTTTTTAAATAAAAAAATCTAAATGAAGAGTAGTTGACCCACATGCCATCTTCTGAGAGCCAACCGAATACCTGCTGCCACAATCGACCTGTTCCTCGTTCTACCGTCTTACCTGCACACATTGCCACCAATAACTAGAGCGTAACCAACCCATCACCCTCGCAGTCGTCGATGCTCCGCAAACACTCTGTCGCCATACCTGACAACACACCCGACGACGCCAATGCGACCACAAACTCCTTCCGCCACCTCTGTCCTGTCTGCCATTCTCGCTATTTCGCCACATCTGTCCCGTTCATTGTTCTCGTTGCTCCCACCTCTGCCCCGATAGTCTTCCATCTATTCTGCAATGTGTTCTACCACAGGTCAACACTCACCATCGCCTTACATTGTGACGCCTCCCCGTCGAACAATCTGTCCACCCCACTAGTCGACATATACGCCCCAGGCCATACCATCCACTGCCGCCGTTCATTTCTGTTGACCCTCTGACGTGTTAAGACAGTGAGCACCCAAAAGCTCGTGTCCATTCACAAGAAAGAAAACTCATGCCCTTTTGAATCACAATTAATATGTATTTAAATTGTTATAAGAGTTGCTTACTTTTAATTTAAGTTATAAAAGGTAAATACTACAGCAAGATAAAACGTAGCTATAGCCAAGAGAACACGTTGGACTTGGAAAAATAGCAATTCAAGTAATACATATTAAATTGGGCTTATTATAATTGGGGTTATCATAAAGTAAAAAAAGAATATTCAAATTTTAAAAGGAAATTGAAGATTTAAAAACTAAGGAGATACCAATTAGTTCCAAGCTCCTATTTGAAGTTATTAAAGGAGAATTTAGAATATTTAAGGAAATTATATTGAAGTTATTTTGAATGTTTTACCCAACTTTATAAGGTCATAAGGGATATTGTTGAAAGTATAAAGGATGAATATTTTTAAAAATCCATAAGGCTCATCCTGAAAAAGAAAAATGGAGACCAATAACGAAAGATTTCCTAAAACCTTTAGTAAATGTGTTGATACCCTATTTAAAGTTAAAGGATAACTCGCAGGAAGAGATATTATAATCCCTATCATTTCTACTGAAGGGAGTAATTATGTTAGTCCTAAATGTGCTAACCAATTAGTGATTCTTGAATCAAATATAATTGAAACAAACTTGGTTGACACGAGTGACAAACAATACGACTTAAATAATCTACAACTAAGTATTGTGGATTATACTTTTATCTCACAATTTACTGTGAAATCCTTATTTTAAAATGATAGTGACATTGTGTTGTGTTCACCCTGGATGGAAACTCTAGGGTCTTTTATCCTAAATACGAAAAAAAAGTTTTTGACATTTTCCCACAAAAAGAAAAAAATAAGGCTACATGACGTTACCTTAAAGCCAAATTCAGTGACGCCTGAAGACATACAATAAATCTCAAAAGTAATTCTTCAAGAAAGTAAAAAGGTGATACAAAATCTGCAAAAGGAAATTGACAAAATCACCACTAAAAAGAATTAAGAAGTTACTCGCCTCAAGGACCACAACGAAAAATTACTAACACAAATTAAGAAGCTTAAGAAGGACAAGAAGTCATTAGAAAACAAGGTGCAACAGTTTATCGACAAGGAAGCATTGAATGTAGAAGTCCAAGTTGAAGAGAAATAAACAGATACTAATCCAGTAAATGTCACAACTCTAGAAGAAGACAAGCAAGTTGCAGAAAATACAAACTTAGATGTTGCAGTTCAGACGATGAACATTCCAAGTGAAGGTTCTGTAACCAACTCAATAACATCATCGCCAGAAGAAAATAAAAAAATTACAACACACCTAATAAGGGAAAGTCAAACCAAAAAAGTTCCCTATCGACATCTGAATCACGAGAGTAGGCAACTCGATCAAGCTACGTATTTAGAACAGAAACAACAAACTTATGTTCCGAAGAATACTAATGTCAGCGGAATCCACTCATGTGATAACAAGCTATCACAAGTTTCCAGTGGCTACAAGATTCCACAGAAGATTGATCTAGGATGGTCTGATCCCTCGTTCGTGCGACAATTTTATATATCGCTCCAAAGAACATATTGTCTAGTATCAACGAAGTTTCTGAGACGAGAAGACAGTCGAGACCAAAGATATCAAGCCTTTTTATCAACAAGCGTTGAGGACAAATCTTTTTGAGGAGGAAGGCAATGTTATGAATAAAATGATATAAATAATGTAAACAATAAATAATGATTAGTTAATTAGTAATTAGGTTGTAGAGGCATGTTTGACGGAACATGACCTTTCGTTAGGTATATAAGTAAGCCTCATTTGTAACAATCATCATTCATTCCTCGTACATTTTAATATAATATTTGTATCCTCAATGGATATTTTCATATCCAAGTCTTATGGAGTATTTAACGAGAAGTACGAACTTTGTTCACTTCAAACTTCCGAAGAATACTAATGTCAGCGGAATCCACTCATGTGATAACAAGCTATCACAATTTTCCAGTCGCTGCAAGGTTCCACAAAAGATTGATCTAGGATGGTCTGATCCCTCTTTTGTGCGACATTTTTATATATCGCTCCAAGGATCATATTGTTTAGTATCAACGAAGTTTCTGAGACGAGAAGATAGTCGAGACCAAAGATATCAAGCCTTTTTATCAACAAGTGTTGAGGACAAGTCTTTTTGAGGAGGAAGGAAATGTTATGAATAAAATGATATAAATAATGTAAACAATAAATAATGATTAGTTAATTAGTAATTAGGTTGAAGAGGCATATCTGATGGAACATGACCTTCCATGAAGAGGCACCTGCGTAGGCATATAAGTAAGCCTCATTTGTAACAATCATCATTCATTTCTCATACATTTTAATATAATATTTGTATCCTCAATGGATATTTTCATATTCAAGTCTTATGGAGTATTTAACGAGAAGTACAAACTTTGTTCACTTCAACCTTCGGAGGACAACCCTAAAATTTTTGGAACCAATGCTGAAGAAAACTTGGAAGATATGAAAAAGCTTGAGTCTGCCGAAACTGGTCTTGGAGGCACGACAATAGATGTCTTGCATGAGGTGTGTTTGATGTTGACATTCCTAGATGATTTGCAAATTGATGCAACTGTTAATGAGGGACACAACCATACAAACATATACGGTGACTATTGGGATAAAAAAATAAAAAGTAAAACTAAGTCACTTATGAAGTCATATAAAGTGCTTTATAATAAATATTTTTATAAAGTTAAAAAAAAAACATAATTATATATAATAAATAAAATAAAATAATATAAAAAATATATTTATATAAATAAAATAAAATCAAAAGGGAAATGGATAATCCCGATTCCAAGATAATTCGAATTACACATGCCAAAGTGATGTATGCAACAAGAAGATAATTGTTTTCATTATGCTTTGAGGGCAAAGCATCCCTTAATGGGGTGGTAATGTAACAAACATAATAATAATTGATTAAAATGTGTAAAGGTGATATCTTATCAAAGAGTCACATCTCTTCATATGAAGGGGCACCCTGCCTAGTATTTATAATGGGCCCCTCATTGTAACAATCATCCTATTCATCTTATCAATATATGTACTATTTACAATATAATTGCGTATTTAACATTTTAAGTATAATCAGTTACAGTGTTCGTTTGTTACAAAATATCTGTACTATCTTGGATGTTGTGCATTGTTGAATGTTGTACCTAATTTATGTTTTGATCTAATGTTTAGTGCTCTGTGAAGTTGAAATTAACTAATTGAAGTGAATACCGATTCACCCCCTCTCAGTGTTTCCAATATGAACATGCCAAAAGGCTGAGTATGAAAGTAGCGCTTACCATAATATTGTTTTAACATTCCTGCCTTTTGCTTCCTTTTCTTCGTGGCCCATAGAGTTATCTTTTAATTTTCCTTCCGTTCACATACTAAATATTTGGTCAATGAAGTAACCTGGGATTGGCATCAAACATCAACAATAATGTGCCTGATTTTCTAGTTCATAACTTCATCAAATCAGTTTCTTGGGGGCCTGTGAGAGCCCCACAACTACTGGGTTTATGTAACTGCAAGAAGTGGGTCCTTTAGACATTTAACTGCATATTGCAGGTTTAATTTCGATTTTATACTTAATTTTTTTACATAGTATAATGTACTTGCTTCTTTACTATTTGCAGTGAAACCGAGCTCATTAGCGGGGAGACAATTTCTGAAGATTCTAGCAGGTGGATGTTAGAACTTAGCATGGGTGGTCACATCGTTCGTTTATTTTAATTTTGCGTAACACTTCTTTTGACGATATAATTTTCACTATGATATGTTTGGACCATTTTTGACAGAGGATGAGATGGCCTTTGATATGCTTTACTGTGTAGCATTTGAGATGTTGGATGCACAGTGGCTTGCTAAGCGTGCTTCTTACATGGAATTCAATGTATGGAACATTCGCTTTGATTATCATAACTATTCATTGTTTTACATAAACTGCTTAGCTTTGATCTAATTCATTGTCCACTGAGAATTTTATTTTCTATTCTGGCTTCTATCAGGAGGTTTTGAAAGCTACACAGTTACAGCTTGAGAGGGAACTCTCTTTGGAGGATGTTAGTTGTGTTCAAGATCTGCCAGCATACAATCTCCTGATTCAATAGTCTCCGTTTTGGATTTTAATTTTCCTCCACTGGTGAATAACAACTTAATCAGCATTGCTGTTTTTTCTGCACATAATCAGCATTGTCTTTTTTTCAGTACATAATGACACTGCTAGCACAGTTTTAATCCCTTTTGTCAACACATGTAATCCATATGATTTTTGGCACGACAGGGTTCCTACATTCATATTCAGATGACTTACTGTGGCCATGCCATAGACATATATTTATCTGTACATACACATAAACACCATAGATTCAAGATTTGAAGGTTTAAGAGGCATGGAAATCATGATATTGGTTTTCTTGATATTTTGTATGATAGTATATTTGAGCGTAGTTCTATTTCCTTGACTACAAGAAACATACTCATTGACCGACATGCTTTCTACCTGATCCTTTTTTTCATGATAAACATCAATATATTCATGCAAAGACATGTGGCCAAGCCATTGCTATATTCTTGTGAATAAATATGTAAAACCGACTCCAAAATGCAGTAGCACACTGATTAAACGAAGGGAGGTGTATGTGAACAACTACTGAGTAACCCTACAGAAGAGAACTTGTTGGAGCTCACTTACTGGTAAGTGAGGCCTTGTACGTGTTTAACAATTACTCATTATGTTCCTATCTTGATAATTAGTATTACCACATCATCTTCTTAACCCAAAATCTTTGCTAACGTTTCACTCCCAAGTCCATATTGCGAGGGTGTACCTATGACTCGGAGTAGGGCATAATTCAAGCCCTGGAATATTGATTGTTGACTATAAACACTGCCCACTGTTTTGAACTGCACTTTAAAGGATTGCACATATGTGATCTAGATTTTATCAATGATTTCCAACTAAGAGCCGTGGACTTATAATAACTATAATAGTCATGTTCAATAAATAAACAAAAAATGATTATATGATGATTATATTACATACTTTAATGTGATAAATTCATAGCGATCTTTGATCAGTTTGATTGACTCTATATCTCATATTAGCAAGGCCGAGGAAAAAAAATACAAGCAAAGAGAGCCATTCATTGATATGTTGAATGTATCGAGATCAATGTGGCAGGTCTTTTTCTGTTGTGGGAAAAAAGACACATGATATGTAAGCTTAGGACAATATCTGAAACACTTGAAAATGATATTGATTTGCTATACTAAAAGGCTGTCTTTGTGACCACATTGTCTATTCTATGAAGCTTGAGGTGTATGTCTTTGTTGCTGCACCTTTTTTACTTGCAATAGGTACGAATTTGTATTTTTATATATTTTTAACAAAATATATAGAGTTTTTATTGTACGAGGATGAGGTTACACCTAGCGAAGCGGATGTTTGTTGACAAATAGGGAAACCAAGGTTTTGATGTAAATTAACTAGTGATATTAAATAAATATCAGCCCATGATATGGGTTATTGTTTTCAGGGCAAATTATAACACATTTAGGAGGGATTTGGTATAAAGAGTATTTTAGGAAGTTATTAATAACTATTTCCAGAATGGATTGCATTTTTGAAATTAATGGTTTTTTTGTTCTTTTTCTTTTCTTTTCTTATAAATAAGGTATTATATAAAATAAGTTTCATAATCTGTTATGAAATTGAGTTTTACAATGCCTCATTTCTATAATGTTAATATATAAAACTAGATGGTGTTTTTTCTTTATTTTAAAGTTTCACGAATATTTTGATATCCTTGAGTATTTGTCTACTCAAACCATCTTTCGATATTTCTTTACTCTAATTAGTATTATATTAAAAAAGTTTTATAATTTATTAGGAAATTTAGTGGTTTCATAGTGCCCCATTTCTGCATATTAAACTAGATGGTACCTTTTGTTTATTTGAAAATTTCACCAATATTCTTGTTATCCTTAAATATTTGTTTACTCTACTATACTTCAATATTCCTTTACTCTAACTAGTATTATATTGGCTTTCCTCAGGACTACCAAGTTTAATAAACAAGCTGAAAAATATGTACTATTGTTTTTAGTATTAATGGTACATTGGTGTACTTGTAGAACAAAAAATAAACTCAAAGTTTGTTGGTGATCATACTTTGATAAGATTTTTTTTAATTTTTTTTTTTTTTAAATTTTTAAATGCAACTTACATTACTTCAGATATGTAAGACATTTACAATAAATTGACATAAAGTTGTAAGGAAATCCTCTTATTAAAGAAAAAAAGACTTACATAAGGTTAACGTATGGGCTTTTGCCCCAAATCACAAATATACAACATTCTTTTGAAACATATGAACTTAATCTTTAACATCAATTCTCCTATATATAGGTGAGAATTGTCTCATTGAAAAGTGGTTTTGTACTTATTCCACTTGAAAACAATAGTGTACAATTGTATCGTATGACATAATTGCTTGGAAAAAATTACAGTCGTCAAACTTTTTCCTAGAAGGCCTTGCCAAGTGAGGGGTTCCGTGAAAATATTGTTGAATTATGCATGTAACCATTCCCAAAAGGCCTTGACATTGGGCCTTTATTAATTTCTCTAAGCCCGACCAAACGATTAATGTGTCGATAAATTTTTATACTGAGAAATTTATTTGTACTGAAAACCCAAAAAAAAGGCTAAGATATAAAATTTATGCACAATTAACATAGTTGAGTTTCTAACAAATTATGCGCAATAGAAAAAAGAAAACCAAGTGCATCAACTTCTACACAATTTTAACCTTGGAAAACCCCAGTGTGGGGAAAAACTAACAAAGAGGGATTTTATTAGGCTTCATAGAATAATTAAAGCAAATATTACAACAATAGTTTCAAAGAATTTATAACCAAGAACAACCCTAGAAAACAATCCATCTCCTTTGCATAATATGGCCCAACAAATGACTTCTCCCTTTGCAATGTACAACTCCTTTCTCTTCATCGAAATTGATTGGGGATACTACCTCTCCTCTAACAGACAACTCAAACCTAAAGACTGGACTTCAAACTTTGCCTGGGCATGACCCCTCTCTTTAGTAGATAACAACCTAAAAATGACCCCTCTTTGCAAACTCAATCCTTTATCCTGAGCTACTTGATCTTCCTCATTCTCAACCAACTCGACCCTATTATCTCTCACTTGAGGTGATCTCCAAAATTGTGTCTAGTCACTCATTCCAACAATTTATAATTTCTTTCATATTCTCACTTTCTTTCTATTCGGTCAAAAAAGAGAGATATTAACTTTCAAAGTTATAACTTTAGATTTGAGTTATAAATCCAATTCAAACTAATTAAATTAATTATCATGGTTTTCTTAAGTTTAAGCTTAGGAAAAAAATTGATGGAATTAGTTATTTTTTTGCATTCTTGGACAGAAGGTCTATGCAGAGACACCTATCTAAGTTGCAATTCTAAGACTCTCTCTTAGCGAGTAAGGTGTTCTGCACCACCCGTAACTTATCTTTGAATAAGATGAACTTCCCTTTAATCAATGCCATCGAGAATGTTTGAAACTTGTTCATTTGTAGGTACATATTGCAGCGTCACCTTGCCTTTCTACTCATAGTCCCATATGAAGTGATACCTATCTATATATGTTTTGACCTGTCATGAAACAATAGATTTTTTGAGAGCTTGATGCAACTCTCATTGTCACAATGTATCATGAGTGGATCAAACCCCTGATCAAACAACCCCATGTGTGACTTTTGAAGACAAATGGCCTCATATGATGCCAAACTTGTTACCATGTACTCGACGTTAGCAAAACTCAGTGCAACTAAATTTCGTTTCTTGTTGAACCAAGAAATAGCTCCAAAGCCCAAAGTTGAAACAAAAACCTGAAGTATTTTTCTAGTCAACTGTGTTGCTTGCCCAATCAACATCTAAATAACCCAATAGCTTCCCTCCATCTCCCTAGACATAACTCAACCCATACTCCATCGTACCACACAAATACCTAAGTATGTGTTTCACCAACACCCAATGCACTCACCTTGGCTCAACCATGTGAAATTTTTTTATCATTGCAACAACTTGATATTATTTTTCTAACTGAATATTATTATGTGCATTTTATTTGCTACGACAAACAATGAATAAAATTACAACTGCAATTTTCACCAAAATAAAAAAGTACGTTGTGGAAATAAAAACTAGAACTGAGAAAATAATGCACACACATAAGAGAATTGACTCCATTATTTTTGGACAAAAGTCCCCAGAAAAACCTAATGTAGGAAATTCAGTGCAACAAATGAGGGTTTTTATTATTATAATGCAGCAGAAATTTTTTTGAGTACAAATCTGGATGCCAACTAGCTATCCTCCAACAAAATACACCGCCAAAATTACTTGGAGGAAATTTCTCCCTTCTGCAACCAAACTTGACCCCTCTAGCCTTGCTCGCACTTCCTCTCGATAACTCGCACTAGCAAGAAATACACATTGTTTGGGCTAGTTAATTTTCCATGCCTGCTAGATAGCTTTGGATGAGTCGTCCTGCTTCCCTTGGGCCCTAGAAGTGACCCACTCTGCCTTCTGGGTGATATCTCGACCTTCAACAACTAAAACGATCACTTTCTGGCACTTTGAACTGGGGTTTATAACCGCTCACATTGGTTGCTCGTCCTCTTTGCAGAAATAATTTGGCCTCCCAGCTATTGTTTCTTTGCTGTTGTGAAACTTCACTGGAGATGACTCTTATGGTCCCTCAACTTTCCTTGTATGGCTCAAACTCTTCTTCCCATTGAATCACTGCACTGGATAGCTTGATTTGCCTAAGGAACTCGCTCTCATCGTATGTTCTCCATCTACCCATCGAGTTGCTCTTATAATCTCTCCTTGGTGAACCAACGACCATGATAAGATCTCCATTAACGACTAAGATCATCTCAAACTCAATCCATGTGAGTTTCTAGAGAATTTTCATCTTTCTCCATTAATTCCAGTTAATTAATCACTTTTCCTAAGTTAGACTTAGGAAATATTTAATTATTGATCAATTTAATTGAGTTGTCTCTGAGTGATTTCTCCCAAAACCTTTTTTGGGGTTTGGAGATCATGTTTTTCTTAGCCTCTTTGACCAAATTCATGACTAAAACACCTCTCCGATGCTACAAAACTAACAAACCATAAATTGAATTAGTGTATTGACAATAAAACATATATCCATTTTGGTATTAAACAAGTAAATAAGAGAGCCAATTAGTTGCCCATATAAAGTGGGGTCCATTGCTCTTGACTTGGAAGCATCAATTTTCTTCCAATTGGTCACCATTGGCATAGTCATAGGCCTATAGTCATGCATCCTCAATCACTTCAAAATATCCACATTGTACTTACCTTGTCCTAGAAAGACCTTCCCATCACTCAACCATACCTTTAGCCCAAAAATGTAGTGCACCAACCCCAAATCCTTCATCTCGAACTCTGGAGAAAGATCCCCCTTGCAATCTACAATGAGCTTCTTTGAACTTGTAAGAAACGGGTCATCTACATATAACAAAAAAAATGAGTGGATCTCCCTTCACCAATATGTAGTATAGGTTTGAGCATCACTCTTGGTGAAGCCCATCCCTCGCAAAGAATTGTATACC
Organism: Pinus albicaulis; assembly: GCA_034641835.2. Lineage (NCBI taxonomy): Eukaryota > Viridiplantae > Streptophyta > Pinopsida > Pinales > Pinaceae > Pinus > Pinus albicaulis. The sequence goes on from CM076574.1 coordinate 1,149,213,255, forward strand.
TTGGAATACCACACACATGGTGCTTGCTTGAGTCTGTACAATGCTTTCTTCAATAAGAATACATGAGAATCCCTCCCATGCACTTCAACTTACTTCAACTGCTCTATATACACCTTTTCAATCACACCATTAAGAAATGTCGTCTTGATGTCCATCTAATGGGTATTTAAACCCATCTATGCTGCAATAGAAGTCATGGCCCTGATGGAGGAAGCCTGGCTATAGGGGTACATGTCTCATCATAGTCAACTCCCTCTCTATAAGAGAACTCCTTAGCCACGGACCGAGCTTTCGACTTATCTATATTGTAATCAATAATGTGTTTGATCTTATAGATCCACCTAGATCCTACCATTGATTTCCATTTAAGCCATCCCTCAACCTCCCATACATTATTCTTCATGATGGAAGAGTACTCTTCCACCATGGAATCCCTCCACACTTGCTGCTTAGATGCCTCCTGAAAACTAGAAGGCTCAACCTCAATCAAATCACTCATTTGATCCATCTAATTGGAAAATATCTGTGGTGGTATGCTCTCCCTGATTGAAGGCCTAGGAGCATCCACTTGCTCTTGAGCTTCCCTTAAGGTATTCTCTGCCCACTTCAGCCTCTTCTTCCTGGAAATCTCATCTTGGTTAAATGGAGCATCCTTCTCCTCATGCTCATGTTGCTTGTCCTACGCACAAGTCTGGGGTCCTACAATTTGTAATGTTTGTCTCCTTCCTTTGGTGCTTCTTGCACCTGAACCTGTGCTACAATTGAAACTGAGCCACAAGACTTTCTAAAAGCCTTGTCCTCCTCAAATTTCACATCCCTCCACATCACTCTCTCCTTGATTGCAAAAATGTAGACTCTTTAAGGCTTTTAGCTCTCGATATGTCCAATGACGATATCCTTCTCCCTAGTAGGCTTGAGTTGTGTCCTCTTCTTTGATGGAACATGTAAATAAACCAAGCACCCAAAAATGAAAAGATGCCTAACCTCTGGTTTCTTCCCCGTGAGTGCCTCTTAAGGGGTCATCCTCCCCAACACTTTGTGTGGACTCCTGTTTTGTAAATAAATTGTTGTGTTACACACTTTTTCCCATAAGAACATAGGCATATCTTGATCATGCAACATTGCTTTCACTACCCCAACAATGGCTTTGTTTGTCCTCTCCGATACTCGATTTTGTTGTGGGTTATATGGAACTATAAAATCCCTCTTTATTCCACAATATGTTCAAAAATATTTGAAGGAATTCAAGATGTACTAGCCTCCATTCTTAGATATAAACAACTTTATAATTTTCCCTATTTAGTTCTCTCTAGGAGCTTTAAACTCTCGAAATCAACTGAAGGCCTCTTCCTTGGTCTTCATAATGTAAATCCTGGTTTTTTTTGGAATGGTCATGTTTGAATGTCGTGCATTAGCTAAACCCTCCAATAAACACTGCTAATATGGTCCCACATACATCTAAATGGATCAAGTCCAAAATCCCCTTGGAATTGTTGTCACTGTTGGTAAACACGGTCTTGGTGTACTTTCCCATGGAACAACCCTAGCACACTTCATGCTAATATATAGTGAAATGAAGGAGCTTGGTCACGACCTCCTTGAGCACTTTGAGTGATCCATGGTGAAAATGTGCCATTGTCCTATGCCATAGCTCCCCCAAGTCACAATTTTTGTTGTTGTTTCTCACCAACACTCTGGTTATCTCGAACTAAGCCTATACAACATGTTACTTCTCACTCCAAACACCTTTGTTGTGTTGAAGTTGGAACCCTTGGGGTAAATATACACCTTTCCATCTCGGAAAATCACCCCATAACACTTTTCCTCTAAGACTGAAATAGAAATAAGATTATTTGTCAAGCCTAGAATGTAAAACACATACTACCTATGAAACTTAACAATTTATTTAAGCTTAGGATAGAATCCCTATGAAACTTAACAGTTTCACTGCTCGGTACCCTGTACTTGGTGTTGTTACCAAGCTCAATGTGGAAGTCGAAATTGTGCTCCTTCAGACTCGTATAGTAGTGTCACACTCTAGTGATGTTACATGAAGAACCAATGTCAACATACAACATGCTGGTGGCGATTGAACTAGAGAGACACACATTGAATAAGAACTCATCCTCAAATATAGTTGCAAACTCGTCCATCTCAACTGTAGCAGCAACTTGCTTCTTTTGTGTTTCCATTTTTTTGTTAGGGCACGAGATAGAAAAATGTGCTAGTTGGTGACATGCAAAGTATTTCACTTTTCTAGCATCAAACTTCTTTTTATTACCCTTCAACGTAGCTCTTTTAGTGGAGCCTTTCTTTCAATATCCCTTTCCCTTATAGGTTAGGGCCATGTTCTCTTCACCCTCACCCTTCTTCTTTTGGTATCCACGGTTATACCCTTCTTAGACCTCATTTTGTGTGAAATCATCCTACAACCTTCCCCTATTGAGATGATACTCTCATCCCATGATTTATTTTACAAATACATCCCATTGCTTTATAAATCCATTCAAGGATATACACACTAGTTCATAATCAGGGATTATCTCCTTTACATTTGACATCTCATCTTGTAGTTGCGCGAGCCTGGTAAGGTAGGAAGCCGCATTCTCTCCCTCAGACATTCTGGTGCCATAAAGCTTGTCCCTTAGCACCATATTTTAGTTATGGTTGTCACTTTAGTACAAATTTGTGAGTGCATCCCACATCTATTTGGAAATATTTTTCTCATAAAGATGGGGAATCAGGTGATCTTTCACCTTGTCCAAGATATCCTCTATGACCATGTGAAGAATCCCATGAAAATATTGTTGAATTGTGCATGTAACCATGCCCAAAATGCCTTGACAATTAGGCATGTCCACACATGTTTCCTTGATTCTTCTTTTTGACATCTAACACAAAACAAATTAGTGGTGTTTAATTTTAAGTCATTTTTCTTTTTCTTTTCTGTTGCTAGACCCTAATGGACCAATGACTAATCCAAAACATTATATCTAAATGAACTTCTTTCCTTCCAAATATTTTTATTTGTTTTTCCACCTCTCTTTCGAGTCACAAGTTCCCCACTATCTGTTTAATTGTAGGATATTAGAGATCTTGGGTCTCATACAAATCATTGGAGTTATAGTTTTAATTTCCATTGAACCATTTCTAGTCCCTTAAATCATGTCTGGAATGATCCCAAATGTGGATTTTAAAGCAACTTTTCATATATTTTTGCATATTCTAGATGGATCTCTCAGGTTCTCTAATTCACTGTGAATACAATTGATCAAATTATTCTAAGAACTAGTGAAAGCAATGTTTTGAAAATCATTACATTCCCAAGAATATATCAAAGATTAAATAGGGTCTTGATGGATTTAATATATTTGGGTAATAACACACAATTCTAGACTATTTTTGACACTAAGATGCTCCAACCATTGTCTTGATCATCCATTTGTTTGCAAGGATTGTGACCTAGGTTTTGACATCCATAATGCTTAATCCTTGTTTTTATTTTGGGAGAGTGCAAATTTCCTGAGCCACAAAGGGAAACCCTTTACACCCCTTGGTTTTCCCAAAAGAAACATTGCTTGCTTTTGTTATTGTTCTTTGTATTAGTTTTCCCACCTTTATGCTTTGTTGTTGCTCTATTTCTCCCCAATTATTTTGTCCATTCAATACTTTCTCAATTCTTAATATCTTCTAGCATTTATCTTATTTTGTTTGTGATATTTCAGTTCTTTTTTTTATTAGATTTACTATGACATTGAGATCACACTTTTTTGGAATGAGTGCCCAAGGACAACTATGAAGCGTGTGAAAATAATGATGGAAAGATAGAGGGGTAAGCAAGGTGTCTACAAATTGATGTAGAATTCTTGTGAGGATCCATGGGGGATAATAAGGAATCATTATTTAGTGAAGAGTGACAAGCATTCATCTTCTCAAATATTGTTAAATAAGGTGTTGCATATTAGAGGAATTTTGTGAGTTGTGTGATTTTTTAGGGTTGTTTTATTAATCATGGGGCATCTAATGTATCTAAGTTTTCTTGTTTGGTGTAGGACCTTTTAATGCTTTGTTTGGATTGTTGGTTAACTTTTTCTTGAAATACTTTTGTAGTTAGGCCAATTTCAAAGGTATTTTTTTTAATGTTGAGAAATATTTTTGGGTGATTATTTTTAGTAGTTTTCCAAAATAGTTTCATTACTACACAATTTTATTTTGTGTTATTTTCTACTTGACCATTTTATAAGTAATTTTGTTGATTATATTGTAATTGAAGTGCATGGTGGTTTTTCACTACGTCACTCTATGTCTATTAAGAAACTATGTTTATTGTAGAATTATGATTATGATGGTAGTAGAAAAGAAGAAGTCCAAAAATAGTGGATTAATATTAAAGCATTCAAGGGACCTATGATGGAAATTTTCTTGGCATCTTGGTCTAATTTGGGTAGATTGGTAGACAATGACAGTGGAACACTAGCGAACGTGGAGTGGTAAGTGCCAAGAAATGAGATGGATTGATGTAATATATTCAATAATATACTAACCATGCACATTTAGGTTGGTTCGTTGTGGTAGCGTATTTGATAGCATTTATCTTCTTCCATATATATAAACTTTTCATTGCTAAATTTTCAGCTTTTCATGATGGGTAAATTTTTCTAAATGATTTTGTGGTGGTCAACTAGATAATGATCATTGAGGAAAATTGTACCTATATATTAAGGCATCATTAGAATTGTCAACAAATTTTGGAGGATCAATATAAAAAAAAATAATTATGATGATTAAAAACCATCATAATAATTATCATTTAAAGGAAAATTTATAATAATGAAATCTTACTTTGTCATTATATTTGGTATAACGATTGTTAATAAACATCCATTTATAATTGTGCCTTTCATATATATATATATATATAGAGAGAGAGAGAGAGAGAGAGAGAGAGAGATCATATTTAGGCTAATCACTATTGTTTCTTATGGTTGTATGGTATGATGCATGCATATCTTCAATGTTGTCAAACAAATTAAAATTAAACAAACATTTCAATGAATTATAAAGTAATCATTCAATGATGTCTAATGCTATTCCAATGGCTTCACACTTTAGATGTCATTGATGTGCAGTGAAAATCTTGATAGCTTAGAGGTTATAAGTTGTTGTTGTTGATTTTCCTTGTATCCTAGGTTTGGTCTATGCATATACTAGATCATAAACATAATGAAGATACACAACTACAAGCACTTTGCACACTAGAAATGTAACAACATTAAATCAATAAAATATACAAATTTATATATGGCTCAAAAAACTTCTTATTAATCCATCAACAAGAAATTCATAGGGCTTATGTACCAAGGATTATGGCCCTTTATGAAACCTGATATAAGACTATTTTACAATAGTATACAACTAGGGCTTGAGGTCACCTCCCTTTGACTTTCAATTTTCGGAAAAAAAAAGAACAAATACTTGAATTACTTATTGTAGTTGTCACTAACTACTATCCCTTTCTATCCTCTTTGTTAGAAAATTAGAAACGAAAAAATATTTTCTTGTTCTTGATAATTTACTTTTGATATTTTTGTATTCTTATTATCTTCTTTTCTCTTAGCTCATCAAGCAATTCTAAAGCAATAGCACATAGATCAAGGACACTAGATATAGGTGGACAACGAGGGAACATTAGGGAAATTTTGAGGCCTAAAATGGGCATTCTAAGATAATTATAAAATAATAGTGGAAGTAATAAAATAAGATTAGATTACATCATCAAATTTTAGAGAGAAAAAAGAAAAAACTAATTTTTCAACTCGTATTTTCAACTTATCTGCCTATGGGTTTACTCAAATTTCGAGCGGGAACGCTCGTTAGATGCATAATTTGATTCCTCATCGAAGGAGTACCCATGTTGCACTCTTTTAATGGAACTTGCTACATGAAAAATGAGAAATACATGAAACACATGATTGCAATCACGTTTTTTCATGTATTTCTCAATTTTCATGTAGCAGGGTCCATTGAAAGTATGCAACATGGGTACTCCTTGTATTATGAATTAAATTTTGCATCCAACGAGTACTCCCACTCGAAATTTGAGTAAAACCTTAGGGAGATAAGTTGAAAATACAAGTTAAAATAATAGTTTTATTATTTTATTATTTTTAAATCTTTTTACTTTTTACCCCAAAAATGGTGAATCATCCCCCATGGTTGACATCATCATCTTGAATCCTATTGGTTCTTATAAAGTATATTTTGGTTGTACATTTTTCTTAGGAGGCCCATTTTAGACCTCATAAGTTCTCTAATGAAACCCCAATCTAGGCGAAAACCCAATCAATAAATCTTCTTCAATAGTTTTCCTGAGATAATACAAAACTCTAAACCTTGACTCACACTTCCTCCACACCAATTCAACCTTCTTCTTGATCCTACTTTCGACCTGGCAACAACAACAACAACACTCTGTCGCACTTTATTCGACCCAGAAACTTCGACCTTGCTTTAGAGACTTCTATCTTGAAGTAAATACTTCAATATTGACTTAGAAGGTTCGATTTTGACCCAATACACCTTCTCAAGGAAATAACATCCAACAATAGCAACTTTGACCTATTCTTGTCTTGGTAGAAGCAACATGTAGCAACTGGTAGTAACAACACAATGAGGGACTTTGATCTTCCAATCTAGAGCACGAGAGAGAGAGAGAGAGAAAGAGAGACCAAAATTTCGATTTTCCTTTTCTCCTTCACCTTGACCAAACTTGCACTCCTTTTTCCATCTTCCTTGACTTCACACTTTTTCCTATGCAGTAGTAGATATCAAACTTCTGTGTGAGAGAGATGATGCTCCAAATGAATTTGATCTCCTTGTATATATAGGCTTGATGTGAGGTCGAATTACTTGACTTGAGGCCGACTTGATCTATTTAAGGCCGACTTGGTGCAGAGGTTCCATAAATCATATTTGACTCAATACTAAACTTTTAACATTATTCAAAAGCCCAAGAAGGGTCTCTTTAAATATACAATGACTCTATAAACTCAGAATAACTCCTAGAAGTCCTCATTGGGGACTTTGACCTAAAAGATAATGACCCAAGCATGAAACCCATGATTTAATAAGTCATTGTAATAGTAATACAATTTATTTTCTTTATTATTTTCACAAGTACATTACATAGTGACTCAAATACATTAATGAAGACCAAACCTAGTTACATTATTCAACACTCCCTCTTAACTGGGGATGTATTCATAATATAAAATCACAAGGAATATCTCCAACTATGTGAATTATGAAGAATATTTAGGAACCTCAATGCCATGGACTAGATTCATAATGAGGTCAATATATCCATTGGCCTCTCAACAATTTAGGCACCGCAATGCCATGGACTAGATTCTTGACCAATGAAATCTATCCAAGTGGGACTAGGATGGAATAAAACTTTCAACCCCTCTAGGCACCATCAGGATTACTTACTAACCATCAACCCAGGGATTTAGGTGCACATCCAACCAATGCCACCCTATCTACCACACATAAATATAAGGTGTCGGCCTGATGTCTTACAAGTAAATGTTTCACTCTCAAAGCCTCAAAAACAAATATTTCCCGATGAAACTGATCAGAAACCAACATGCTTATCAAAACTTCGAGAGTTTCACTTGTACAAACACAACCCCAATTAGTAATACAATTTCAAATATACATCATCAAAAACAAACCTTTGGGGTCTTGATGTTGATTTTCAACTTATCTCAGTAGGACTACCAATCGAATATTTTGACAAAAGATTCCTTTTTAATACTCCTCATGTAGCAACATATCCTTCATTCTCCAATGAAAACTCTGTTATGCCCTCCCTCTTAACTAGGGAGATTTCTTCTATCTAGGCTCCCTCTTAATCTAGGGAGATCAAATTCATCCTTCGATATTGGAGAATATTTCATAGCTTCCATCCTTCTTATCATGCTTATCATATCAAATTCTCTTACAAACTTCTTCACCATATTGAATATGATGTACCTGCACAACTTAGATAGAAAGTACAACCAGGTCTATATAAGCATGAAGTTAGTTATAACAAAATCTTATAATAATGGAAGCATTAGACCTTACAAACATAATCAACAAGAGAATATACTTCAGTACCTAAATTTCTTGCCCAAGTTTAGTTACAAACCCTAAATCACATCAACAACTCAATCAAGTTTTAGTTTCATATATCCAAGGCCTTAACATTATTCTCAACAAGATGATAAGTTCTTTCATATAGAAAACCCTAGAAACAATCCAAATAAGTAATGCATTTAACAAATTTAGAAGTCATATGTTAGACTTCCTACTAGGATTTCATGTAAACCCTAGATTTTATACATAAGCTCTAATCAATCATAACTTAGTCAACAATATGAATAACTTCTACTAAGGTTTGATGTAAACCCTAGATTTTCCAAACAACATCATCCTAGAACTTTAAAATTTGACTAGTGCTTGTTTCCAAACCCTAGGACTTATGAACATTAGTAATTAGGTCAACACATATATCTAGGAATTCATCTTCAAACAAAAGCATAATGATATGACAGTTAAACATATTAAACATATACTAACCTAGACCAAGCTAGGGTTTCAACCAAATGAACACATACATAGGGTTTATTCCTATGAACTTTTAAATACGTGACAAGAGTATTGCTTATAGATCCAACCAAACCCTAAGGATATAGGGTTTCATAACAAAGAAACTATATTATACCAAAAATACAAAGTTTTGGGATTTCATACAACACCATTTCAACATAACAAGTTAGGGTTTCCATGATCATATAAACCTCAAACATGACATTACCAATATATCAAATATAATAGAATTTTTCTAATAACACTAAGCAGTCTAGGGTTTCACACATTGTTAGCATACCCTTAGGTTAGGGTTTTCCAAAGAACCTTTCTAGGGTTCTTTTATACAAACAATCAAAGATATGAGGAGGGCAGATTTATCGAATGATGAATCATCCCAAACAAGAATCTTTATGATTCAAGAGAGCTAGACACAAAAATTGTTAGTAGTGTGGAATGGATTTCCAAAGAGAATGATTATGAAGAGAACAAATCTCATGATCTAATACATACCTTTGTTTCTTAACAAACCTTTTTAACTCTAACACTTTGTCTTCATAATCCTTGACTGTTTAGCAAGTAATTTCCTAGACAAGGAAATATAAGTAGAAAGGTGATTAGTATTTAATATAATCAAGACTTAAAAAAGTATATGAAACCAAAACTAAAAGGGAATGAGATACTTATCTTTGGGAGTTGTTGAGAGTGTTGCCCTATGAGATAATTATAGGTTAATTAATTATGCTAGAGCATCTATTTTTTTTTTTTAAAGGAGTTTTTGGATGACCAATGTAATGAAAAAATTACAGGTAGATGTTTTAAACTTTCAATAATATTGAGTATTAAGAAAGGGCTATTCTTTACTTCAAAACATTGATTTTATTTTGCATATGTGAAATGAAGAAAATGTAAGAAAATATTATCAAATAAATATTCAGATTATATCCTTAGTTTATCATAAGAAATAAAGGCTGACAAACAATGTTTACAACTTAAGAAAATATATATAACCTTATGAAGATTACTGACAATTAATTGATGTAGAGGGACTTATACAGACAGATAGTCTAATAAATCAATCTCTAAAATAGATTATAACTTCAGAGGATTTAAGATAGACTAAAATTCAGTTTTCTCTTACCTATTTATCTCCATAATGCTTAAATATATGCAGAAAACATAATGAAATGTAAATTGAAAAGACTTACAAGGAGACAAACTATTTGAAACAAATACAAAATCCTTTCATTAATCATCAATGATCTTATCTCATACGATTCTGCTTTATAAGTGCTCATCCAAGGGTGAAACCCTTGATAACTCAAATGGAGAGTTATTTATACAAAAATTCTATATTTTAGAAGCATCTAAAAATATTACAAAAATAGTATCAAAATATAGGAATACAAAAACTGTTGAGTCGAGTTGTCACTGTCTTCAAGGAAGTGGTTGATGATGTGGCCCCAAAATGTGCTGCTTTGCTGGCATGTTGTTGGAGATGAATTTTACTCGATAGTTTCACATAAGTGATCCCATATTTCTTGACTTGGTATTTCTAGATTAATCAATCTTCTGAAAGCTTCATCCCCTTCAGTATATATTTCAAAAGTAGGCTTATTGACAAAAATATGTTTAATTTCATGTTTGATTATGTTGTCCCTCCATAATTTGTGAGATTGGAAATAAAAAATGATAGAGGACAACATAAAACCAATTTGGAGTCCATGACCTAGCCTTCCTAGACTCAGAGAGGGCTCTCTCTGTTTTACGATTTAACTTGATAATTCTAAAGGCTGATATTAAGCAAGTTACAGTGACGAGGGTTGTTTGTTTGATTGATTGGCTGGTTAGACAACAGGTCTGTAGGGACTAATCCATTGGGCTATGGAATCAAAGGTAGGAATGGCACATCAACATCAAGAGCATCACAGGGCAAGCTAACTATGCTAGATGGATCTTAAGAGATGTATGAATTATGAGGTGAAAGAAAGAGTGAGGTTCATTAGTGACTAAAGAGCAGCTAAGAATTATTTAATCAAACTTCAGTAGAAAACATTAATACTATAAATGTAGATAGAATTAAGGTGCTCCGACAACAAATCTTAATCTAAAATTTCTGATTTACTATTAAATGGACAAAGACACAACAGTGAAAACAGTGGAAACATTTAAAACATAGAGGAGACACATCACCATTTTGACACAAATCAAGAATCTTGTAACGTTCTTTGATTATTGATGTCCAACTCTGAAATTACAGTGTTCCAACATATTAGTTATTACAATGCAGGGGATAACCATATCCAAATTCCAACCCTTCATACTGCTAAGGCAAGCAGTATTTATCTAAAAACTAAGTTGGTTTCCTTGTCTTACTTGGTAACATTTCATTGATTACAATTTAACAAAAAAATGGACAAGTGTGGCCATGCAAGGCATGATCAGACATCACTGACAACAACACTGCCTCTGGAATAAATTTTGGGCAACTCTTCGTAGATCAAAACGTTTCAATGGCTCCTCAGAAGATCAAACAGTAAGCTTTGGAGGTGGTTGTGATGGTTTCGAAGAGGCAACCAATGGAGGCTCTGACATCTGGCTTTGTTTACAGAAAACATGCGTTGGGTAATCAAAGTTGTGAAGTGCTAGCCACTTTTCATTATTTGGGTGATTATGATGATGTGTTCTATGCAAACGCCTTTTGCCTGACTCGATCTCCTGAGCTTGCACACCTTGTTGGGGCTTATTTCCCCTAGAAGTATTTTATGCTGTTATAACACACAAGTTTGGTACAATGACTTACCTGACTCAACCTCAGTGTCTTTTTGCTACCTGAGTATTTCTGCCGTGTTTCACCTTATTTCTTCATAAAATGAGTTTCAAACCTCATATGCCTGAATTGACCCTTTTTACACAAAAAATTGTGAAAAGCACATTTATCCGGACTTGAAATTCAGTAGAATTTGGTTCTAACACTTCATCACATTCATAGCAATATCTCACATCACATTATTTAGAGTTTATGATATAAGGATAAGGAATGGAATGTGCGATGCAATGCGAAGTATGGAGGTGACGTTGAAGAGAGGTAGGACCCGATTGCCACCCGCATATCGTAAGTCTTAACTTTTAGCAGAAAAGGTAAACTATAAGGGATGCGAAGTGCGAAGCACGCAGAGAAAGGCGGTAACGTGGAGGAGAGGTGGGACCAAACTACCACCCGCAGATCACAAACTTTAATTTTTTGTTATAAGCGCCGAAGGTTAAATACTAAAAAATGCAAAATGTGATTTGCACTGTCGGAGGATGATGTGGCAAGGAGGATGGAGCCCACTGCATTGGCAGGGTTATGAAGCGGCGAATGATTTCAACGGTAAGGTAAATTTTATGATGTTTTATATGATATGTCAATGTATTTCAACGTATTTCAAACATCTGCGGAGTGGGGGGGTAGAGCTGCTATGGTGGGGCCAATGGCTGCATCGCAAGTTAAAAGAAATAACCTTGCGGGCGCTTAAATGGTAAGTTGTAATGTTTGAGAAATGCAATGGATGGAAGGGGGGAAGGGGTGTCATGTTAGGGGGACCGATCTACTTAAATCGCAATCGGGGAGATGGGAAGGGCTGAGGAGAAACAATGATATAGTGGTGGAAAAAGGTAAAGTAGAGAAATGAAGCGGAAAGACAGAAAAGGTAAGGTTTTAGTGATTTTCAAGGGAAATGGAATGAAAAAAAGTGTGGTGGGTGAAAGTGTGATTTAATCTTAGCTGTTGATCGATTAGATCCAACAGTCCTCACTAGTCCCTTCCTTGGATTTCCGACTTGTTTCTTCGGCCGTGCCCATTCGCTTTATTCTATTTGTTTGTAGAATACATGAATCGCCCTCGACTTGACCTGATTTAGTGTTCATGACTTGCCCACGTTCATGATTTGACCCACTTAGGGTGCATGACTCGACCCATACGTGCACGACTCTGCCCTTTCTATTTTTTCCGCCTTAACTGCTTCTCCGCTGCCTTTGTCTTTGCCAATGGTCTAATGCTGCTCCTTGTCTCCATGCTGCCTTTGTTTCCTTTGATTCTTGCTTTGGAAAATATTTTGAATATTGAAATCTATGTACAATATGAAAAATTCGCAAAGAGGAAGTACACAGTCACATTGTGATACCGTGAAATACAAGGGTGTAATAGTGGCTCCAGCTGGGGATGGAAACTCCCTCAGGAGGTGTCACGAACACCGTAGACTAGTAGCCTGATCTATTGGCTTGATCCCACAACTTCTATCTTGATCTGTCAGGCACTTCGTGAATGGAAACTAGCTGATTGTTTCTCCTGACTTTGACTCATAAAAATAGACCACATGCTAGGCTAGAAAACTTATTAACATACTGAAATATGAACTGAAACTAGAATTTCCCTTATCCACTACAATATATCAAGTTTAACATACTGCTGCACCTTGAAAACTTGAATGGTGAAACCATAACTGAGCTGAAACTAAAGTCTGAAACATACTGATATGGAAATGAAAAAGAAATCTATGCTAAAATTTGAAAGATGATTAGAGTGCTGAGCTTATTTTCACACCTACCTACCCTAATATAACTTGGATATGATATATACACTAAGTGAACTCCTTTCTCCAATGCAACCAATCAAGTAAATGACTACATGATTGATTCTTGTTCAGTTTTTGAGTAGGTTAGAAAAATGAAAGGGCCATTCCCATTTTACTTGCCTATGGGCAACAATTCTCAAAATTTTCTTTAAACTCTGCGAAAAAACATTCCTAGCATAGCATACTCCTTTAGATGATTCTAAGAAACCAATAAAAGAATATTGGAACAATACCTAGCCCTGAGGATTTAAATAACAAGCTCCATTTAGGGCTTCTCCTTGTTCCACTCTGTCATGCTCAGGATCCTTCTCAAAGAGAATCTCTACACATTCTTCATGGTCATATGACATGGCATACTCATTATATACCACTACGCTATCCTTAAGTAAACCTGATATGCCTTGACTGAGTTGGCTGAATTATGTTTGATGGCCATCATTTTGATGAATAGAAGCACTCTCTAGCCATAGGCCTTCTTGAGAAGGTGGACATTAGGGGAATTTTGAGGTCTAAAATGGGCCTCCTAAGGAAATTATAAAATAATAGTGGAAATAATAAAATAAGATTTGATTACATCATCAAATTTTAGAGGGAAAAAAGAAAAAACTACTTTTTAAACTCGTATTTTCAACTTATCTCCCAAAGTTTTTACTCAAATTTCGAGCTGGAGTACTCGTTGGATGCAAAATTTAATTCCTCACCCAAGGAGTACCCATGTTTTATACTTTTGATGGATCCTGCTACATGAAAAATGAGAAATACATGAAAAGCGTGATTGCAATCACTTTTTTTCATGCATTTCTCATTTTTCGTGTAATAGGGTCCATCGAAAGTATTCAACATGGGTACTCCTTGGATCAGGAATTAAAATTTTCATCCAAAAAGTACTCCCGCTCTAAATTTGAGTAAAAACTTTGGAGATAAGTTGAAAATACGAGTTGAAAAAGTAGTTTTATTATTTTATTATTTTTTATTCTTTTTACCCTTTTACTTAAAAAATGGCGAATCATCCCCCATGGTTGACATCATCATATTTAATCCTATTGGTTCTTATAAATTTTATTTTGGTTGTAAATTTTTATTAGGAGGCCCATTTTAGACCTCAAAATTCCCCTAATGACATCATCAGTATCAATCTGTTCTTCTGTTTCTTCATGAGGAAATGCTTCAGTACATAAATCAGCAGTAGAAAAAGTATAAATAATCTCTTCCTTACATAAAAATTTAGAGGCTGGCTGCATCCTTAGAGTCTGATTGATTTCTTCTTCATTTAAAGGAGGAGGGAGCCTTTGTTTTCTTTGGATTGAACAAAAATTGTTTTCTTTCTCTTGTGAGGACTGATCATGAGGCTGAATGTCTTCTTTAGCCTCACATAAAAGAGCAGATGAATTATCATTTGTCCCCACAGAGAGATCTTGTGGATCTTATTTCATTTCCTGATTGCTTTCATTCTCAACTAACTTCTCTTGGTTTTCATGACAATTAACTTGAGCATGAAATTCATGAATTGCTTTGAAAAGATCCTCAAGATGCCAATTTCCTAAATCTTCATCAATATTTACAAGGTATTGTATGAGATCCTCATATTGATCACAATAATTTTTAGCTAATGATAAAGATGGATAATTTTATTTATAATTCCTATAAAACACCTTGTGGAAACCCTTTAAAGAAAACAAACTACCAGGGTTCAAACCTTCATACCATTCCCTTGCTTTCCCTTCTAATGTTAAAATGGAAATCTTTATGAGGTAATCCTAATGCCATTTGAATTTCAACCTCCATGAGTGTATATGAAATTTAATGAGATGTAACAAAGAATCATCAACCTTCTCATATTGAAAAATAGGAATATTTTTGTCCCAATTTACCTAAGGCATTTTATGCAGGAATCCAGGATTGTGATATCTATTCATTGGAGCATACGCGCGTTGTATTCTTGGATCCATCTTGTCAATTAGTCAGAGAGTGGGGTAATTTTATACTCACCACCAATCTGGATTCTTCTACCAGTGGAGTCTTTAGGTCAACTGAAAATAGTGGAGTCACTAGGTGGATGATTTCAACTTTCTTGTGTCTGGCTATTGTCCACCATCAACAACCAGGTACCAATCTTGGAACATACTTGAATCATACAATATTTTGACTGGGGTTTCTGAGTTCTGATGAAATACTAAGCCTTTTCAATAACTCAGTCCCCAGTCGAGTCGCCATTATGTTGTCACAACGTAATTTGTAAGATTGGAAAGAACAAACGACATAGGATAGCATCAAACCACTTTGGAGTCCAGGACCTAGCCTTCCTAGACCTAGAGAGGGCTCTCTTAGTTTTTATGATTTAACTTGATGATTCTAAGTGTTGATATTAGGCTAGTTATAGGGATTATGAGGGTTTTTTTTTATTGATGGTGTGGTTGGATAGATAGGTTGCAGGGAATAATCCATTGGGCTATAGAGTCAAAAGGCTGGCATGGAACATCAACATCAAGAGCATCACAGGGCAAGCTAAACGTGCTAAATGGATCTTTAGAGTTGTATGAATATGAGGTGAAAGAAATAGTAAGGTTCAATAGTGACTAAAGAGCAGCTAAGAATTCTTTAATCAAACTTTAGCAGAAAACATTTAGATTGTAAATGCAGACAGAATCAAGGTGCTTCGACAACAAATATTAATCTAAAATTTCTGATTTACAATTAGATGAACAGATGAAGAACAGAGAAAACAATGAAAACATTTAAACATAGAAGTAGCACATCACCATTTTGACACAACTCAAGAATCCTGTAAACTGTCTCTGATTATTGATGTCCAGCTCCAAAATTACAGTGCTCCAATATATTAGTTCTTACAATGTAGGGGCTAACAATATCCAACCCTTCAAACTGGAAGTTCAAGCAATATTTAACTAACAACTTAAGTCGGTTTCCCTAATTTAATTTGGAAAACTTCATTTATTATAAACAACTAAAAATTAAACAGGTATGGCCATGCAAGGCCCGAACAAAGAAAATCTCTGACAACATTGCTTGTAAAATTAATTTTGAGTAGCTCTTCATGTATCTAAAAGCTTCAATGGCTCTTCGTAGGATAAAAGGTAGTATTGGAGCTGGTATGTGATGATCCAGAAGAGGCAACGAGTGATGGTTCTGATATCTGGCCCTGATTTTCACAAGATCAACATTGGGTAATTAAGTCTGATGCGGTGCTAGCCACTTTAAATTGATTAGTGACATGTGTTGATGATTTTACTACCTTTCTCACCTCTGCTTGTATATGGTAACGGTTTTGTGTGCATTCCCTTTTCCTGATTCGCCCCTTTTCGGTCTATTTCTTTACTGCCGTCATGTTTCAACCTTGCTTTGTGTTTAACCTTATTTCTTCGTGAAATGAGCTTCAAACCTCGTATGTCCGACTTGACCCTATTTACACACAAAACATCGTAAAAAATCGTTCCCCCAGACTTGAAAATTCTTAGATCTTGGTTCTAGAATACATCGCATCTGCTCCGATATTGCACTTCGCATTTCACTGATCTTACCTTTTCCTTAGCACTTGTCTTTTAACATTTGTGATGTGCACATTGCGATAAGGTCCCACCATCGTCGCACATCGCACTTCGACAGTTTACCATTTTACCTTTGCGACCTATCTTTTATCTTTTGCGATGTGCGCATTGTGATCGGGTCCCACCCATCACACATCTCACTTTGACGTTCCACAGTTTTTTTACGTTGTAACCCCTTTTCCTCCTCTAATGCGATTTAACACAGAAAAGGCCCTGTGTGTGGATTCGAAATCCTTTGGAATTTGCCTTTGAAACTACATCATGTCCGGGCCTCCATCGCACTTCGCAACTCTTAGCTTTTGACCATAAACTAAACCTAGGAGATCTACGATGTGTGGTATGCGGGCCAGACCACATCATCTGCCACGTCACTGCCACGTCCTTTGCCACATCACCACCACGTCCTCTACCATGTCATTACCACATCACCATGCCATGTAATCATAATTCAATTGTGATCTGTGGGGTTTGGGCCACGTCATCTGCCATGTCACCATGCTACGTCACCTTGCCACATCATCTCACATTGCAGATCGACGAATTTAACATTTGTCTTTGCACTTGTTCTCTAAAATATGCGATCTGCGATTGGGCCCCACCCATAAGTTTCTGCATGCGGTCAAGTGAATTTTAGTTAAAAAATGGAAAATAGCCACCCAAACCATAATGAGGTATATGAGGGCAATGTGGGTCCCACTAGTCCGCATATCGCAATTTAAAATTTTTAACTTGTGGGCGTCATAATGGGTAAGTTGTGAAACGCGCAAAGTGTGAAATGCGACACGCTAAGCGCTGAAGGGTGCGAACGAGTTGAAGGTAAGGAAAATGAGAAATATGAAGGTTTGCATGCGGTTTTGACAATGCAGTAAAAGTATGGCGGGTCCCACTTCATCGCATCGGCCGAAAAAAAATATTCGTCCTAAGTCTTAAGAGGTAAGGTTAAAAATCTATGAGCTGCGAAGTGCGAACAACATGTAAGGTTTATGTTGTATACCAACTAATGTTTGGTGGGCGGGCGAAGCTATGGCAATAGAACTTTAGACTTAGATAATGAGTGAATTTCATACAAGGAAAAGCTCGAGAGGTTAGGTGTGCGTGTTTTAGGGTCAAATGGGGATTTAGAGCATTGGATTACAAAGTTTTTTAGGAAAATGAAGGTAAGAAGAAGGCAGATGGAATGAATGAGGGCAGTATGGATTTTTTCTTACTATTACACTTAATCAACAACCATTTCCTTCTTCCATGAACTGAAAAGGTAGATGAATTCTTCTAAAGTTCTTGGCATTCAGGCTCTCCCTTTATTTCTCTGAAAATAAATGATAACCATGGAATATTATTTTCAGTGAGAAAAATATAAACAATAATTAGTCACCTGGTGATACTGTGAAATACACGGGTCTAACAAATTATTAAATCAAACTCTAAAGCCTCCAAAAAATCCTTTCTTGTCATATGGCCTTTAATCCCTGCAAATTTGGATTTATCAATTGCAATTGTATAAAGCTTCTTACAATACTCCAAACCGATTAATCTGTCATTTCATACAACTAATCCTGGAAATCCTCTTTGATTCAGGAGGTTAAACTTGATATTAAACCTCTGGACTACAATGTCCAAAGTTTGGCACTTGGTTTCCATCTGAGTCAAAAAATTCTTCTTTTGCAGAACCTTTTTGACTAAAATGGTTTTTGTTTTGTCTGTGATATGAATCTTCTCTAATTAAGGTTTTCTCTTTGAATTCAACACCTTAATCATATCTAAAGCTTTAGTTGGTTTTTGTTTAAGTGCTGCCTTTTCATGCTCAATAAATTTTTTGCATTTAGTGATTAGTTATTCCTATTCAAAGATAATTTGTATGGATGGCTATACTTCAGTCATAGCTTGACTTATTTCTATCCAAATGCTTTCCTTGGTTTGGGCCAAGATGTCTTCCATCAATAAATCACTTTCTAACTTCTAAAATTTCTGTGTTAACCTGCGAGAATTTTTCATTTCTTCCATGTAAAGAGTATCATTCTTTACTTTTTGAGCTTTTAGGTTCTTGAATTTCTCCAGAAGTTTTTCATTTTCATGATTTTGAAGAGACAAATCCTCCACAATTTTGCTCGTGTCACCTGCTACTGATGTAGAATCTACTGTTAATGAAGAACTTGGATCTGTTCCTACAACTGCAATGTGTACAACTGAAACTGGAATCATAGCCAACTAAGTAGACTGTTGCTTCTCCCTGAGTAGAAATTCAATATGTTCTTCCATCTTCTTAATTTGAATTTTCCGCTCAATGATAAGCTTGAGCATTTCCTCTCTATTTTTCTCACTTTCCTCTATCTCATTGGCTTGGAGATCCTATGTAGAAGGTAATTTGTGTTTCTTTCGAAGAGATGCAATGTCTGCATTCTTCTTCTTGATGATTTCTTCTACAACTTTGACATCTTTAGGGTCATATATGATCTTAATAACTATATCTTCTAATGATTTTAGTTTATTATATTTGGCCAAAGAGGAAAGATTCTCAATCTTCAACTGTGACTGGACATTTGATAGAGTTGTTATCAATTTTGAAAATGCCATGGCAGTGTTGATCATTGTAGAGAAACTCATTTCTCCTAATTGCCTGTGCATATACATTTGGTCAATAGGATGAATATGATTGGAATTAAAATAAAATATGATTTTCTTGTAATCAGAAGGGGATTTTGGAAAAGGGACATGGGCCTGTAATAAATCCATTTGCATCCTTCCCTTTTCATTGTCGAATGCTGTCAACAACATGTGCTGTGAGGTGGAGGTCTATTTCCAAAATTGACTATATACATTTTCATTTAGAGCTTCATTTTTTTACTTAATATCTAAGAATTTGGAGAAGATATTAGCCTCACCTTGTTCACTTGTTCTAGCTGACTGTATAATATCCATTGGCTCCTGTGAAGATGAAGAGGAGGATGTTCCTCTGATGCTGTAGAAAATTATGCGTCACCCAAATCAATGATTTCTGGTTCTTTCCGACTTTAATCAGTCCGGATAGTGAAATATGTATTCTTCTTCTTCTGCTGAATGATGAATTCCTTTGCAATGCTCGCTGAAGATGACGGTTCTTCACTAAGCCTCTTTTTTTATTTGTCTTGAGAAATGGGTGTTTGGAGAGTGGAGGTGGAAAGAATATGCTCCTCTACTTCTTGCAGTGCGTTTTCTGCCCACTAATCTTGGTTCCTGAATTTTTCAATTTCTGGCATAGGAGTATGATTATAATGTGTGGCCTTTAGCTCCACCCTCAAGTTAGAGATGATACTGAATGGATCATATGACAAAGTAAAACTTGGCTTAAAATTCATCCTCTTGAAAATAACATCTGCTTCAACTCATGCTGTCTTGGTATTGCATATGAAAGATCCCGCCTTTGTCTTGATTTTAAATTGAGATTTCCTTTTGCCTGAAACAAAATGCAACTCATCCATGTTGATCATTTTCATGATATATTCCAGAGATAAAATTCTAATTGGAACATATTTAGGCAGCTTGTAAGGTGCCAATTCACAACCATGTACCCTAATCTATGTATAATTCTAGTAAAGATACAATTCACATGTTCTTAATTGATCATTGAAATGAAGAATTATTTGGATTTTTGAACCACTCCTAGGTTAATTATGAATGCTTAAGAGCTGAGCAACTGGATGAATGAAAGAGTCAATAAAATATGCAAATGAAAATTCATTTGAAATTGACCTAACCAATTGAGTCCAATGTATGACTGGTTGGTTAACACCATGATTATGTTGTTTGTGCAAAGTAATTGGTAACATATATCCTTGATGAAAAAGAAATATATAAACCAGTACAAAGGTGTACTTGAACATACCTTGAGTATTTAAATTCATCATCTGCTCAGGTATATTATTAGCCATGAATTGGCTGTAATTATACATGAATGTTGGCTGACTGTTCTTGGAGAAAATTGAAAAGTAACCCAGAATAGATTCATCTATTGTTGTATCATTTTGGTAGCCTAACAAGCAGGAAATTAAAGAAATAATATGCCTGGTTTATTCTGGGAACATAGTGGATGGATAAGGAGGATTTATTTTTGAAAGTTCAACATCATCTGGAAGAAAGGTTTCAAAAATCTGAGCTCTCTGAGGAAAGGTAAGTTTGTGGTATAATTCCATGAGGGAAGTTTGGGAGAAATGGCTAAGAGAATCATTCTATCGGATTAAAAAAATCTGTTTAATGGTATCAGGTGTAATAGAAATTATATGTCTCCATTCTTATCTACTACATCTCTCTTAAGACTGGATCATACCTAGCTTGACAACTGGTGACTAAATCAAGAAACTCATGGGTTTGGGGAAAGGTAAACAGGGGAAATAAGGTCTGCTAGAGCTTGAGTTCATCTTTCTTATCTAGATATTTCTGATTTAGCTAGAAATGTAATTCATAGAGTTCGAATTCACATGATGTGACTGTGATCTTAAAAAACTGGCTAGCTAATGGGATATGGTCAAGATCTATGGTTGTGGAAACATTTGGATCTTCTTTTGTTATTGGTTTTCAACCCTTTCATTTTGGTGCCATTTATTTCTATAGAGAAGAAGAAAAGAAGTATTCTTTGATAGAATAAAACCTGTAGTGAGCAGTCTTGCAAATGCTAATAGGCCTGTGAATAAATTTTATCGACAAGAGTGATAAACAACAGAGCGGTAAATGTATTGTGTTTCTATGAAAACCTACAATTTGACAGAACGAAAAAGAAATTAAAGAGTGGTGTGAGGAATAGCGTATGTTTATTTATAAACAAAGGGGTTACCGTTATGCAAGATGACTGTTAAGGAATCAAGCCATAGAGCTTTAATGACATCGGATAATGATAATGGAGTGGATAATTGTAAGGGTGAAGATGTAATATAATGGTGGAATGCAATGGTAAGGGAGAAGACGTAATAGAATGGTTACAAGTGGCAGGAGGTAATTGGGCGTCGGGATATGGACGTTGGTGGGAAGGCGATTGAACGTTGGCAGGAAAGGTGAAATGAACATTGGCGGATATGTTGTATTTAGAGGGGGTAGGAAATGGTAAGTGGTATAGAGTGGGGGGGGGGTGGCTGCGAATTGATAAGGAGGCAACACGTTGCAAAGGGCCTGCGATTATGAAACCGCTTTTTAGACCCCCCCCCCCACTTGACGTTAACAAGAAACAGATAAAGGGGGTATGAAATGCCTTTCATGTCGTTGATCTGGGTGGGTAACATGAGAACCGTCGAGATCTGCTCCAGGATTAGCGTAAAATGACAAAATAATTTTTCACGTTGTGACTTGAGAATAAAAAGGTAACATGTGCTTTATTACAAAAAATATTAATTACTAAGGAAGCGATTAATCCTTAAATAAACACAATTAATCCTAATCTTTGGTGCATTTAATCTAGCTACCAATTTATTTTGGTAAGTCTAATGTTCAACTAAGATTATACAAATTTGGTGAACTTTATTTCCTAATCTAAAT
Source organism: Pinus albicaulis (assembly GCA_034641835.2). Taxonomy (NCBI): domain Eukaryota; kingdom Viridiplantae; phylum Streptophyta; class Pinopsida; order Pinales; family Pinaceae; genus Pinus; species Pinus albicaulis. Next base: position 1,149,235,570 of record CM076574.1, read on the forward strand.
ACATAAATTTAATTAGTTTGAACATGTTTAAACAATATGATTCAAACCATATTATTTTTGGGTTGTGGCATCCTAACAAGCTGCACACAACTTATTTCTTATTTTCTTTATTTAAAACCAAGCAATTTGATTTCTTTTATTGCTTCTATCTATGCCTAGCATTTTCAAATATTTTTGCCTTTATTTTTTAAAGCCTCTAATCCTAACATTTTTTGATATGATTGTTTTCTTTTCACATTGAGTCCTAGCATTATTTTTGGATTTTCATATATTTACATTCAATCCTAACATTTTTTGATTTTCCAATTTTCTTCTAAAATGTCTAACTTATCAAAACAAGAAATGTTACAACATCGGCTCCAACTAGGAACTTCTTCCTCCTGTAGAATGTAGAGAACTAGCAGATCCAAGTGCCTTATCCTCGGACCAATGGAGTCTTTATTGAGAAAATAAACATAATTTGAAAACGAAACAAGCTGATAGATATACCATTATGAATGCGTGAAACAATCTTTTGCTCTTCAAGACTGAATATAATGCTTCAAATATCTTCCATTGACCGGCAATGAAGAAAATTGTCCTTCCAATTTCTGCAAGATAAAAGTGTTATTACCATTTACTTCTATAATACTAAAAGGTCCAAACCAGATATTGTCAAAATTTCCATGTTTTCCTCTATCTTCCCTCCTAGCATCCCATCTTAACACCAAATCGTTTTCTTTGAAGTCTCTTTCTCTAGCTTTTCTATCAATGATATTTTTCATTTTGTTATGGTATTTCCTAAGTTTGTACTAGATTTCATCCCTATTTTAATTAATTCCAATGATCTTATTGATTCTCCTAGCAAAATCATCATGTTCTTCTTTTAATCTTTGCAAAAATTTCAAAATAGAGAAAGCTAGATTTTTAGGAATAATTGCTTCTTTTCCATAAACCAACTGAAATGGAGATTTTCCTGTAGATATTTTTGGAGATATCCTGTTAGCCCAAATTGCATAAATGATATGACTGTCCCAAATATTTTTATGATCTTCTAATGTCTTCTTGATAACTTTGACCAAACTTTTGTTTGAGGACTCTGCTAGTCCATTTCCCCGTGGATAGTAAGCAGTAGAATAATGCAACATAATTTTATATTTTTGACAAAATTCAATCATTTTCACATTGCTAAATGCTACTGCATTATCTGTAACTATCTACAGGGGTCATCCAAACTTGGACAAAATATTTTCTTCAATAAAATTGATGACTACAATGTCTGTGGCATTTCTAAATAGAATGGCTTCTACCCATTTGGTAAAGTAATTTGTTGAAGTTAGTATCCATCTATGTTGGTTTCTTGATGTTGGATGAATTCCCCCTATGAAATCTAATTGCCACTGTAAGAAAGGTGTTGAAACTAGTCATGGAACCAAAGCAAGTGCTGCTAATTTTTGCTTTCCAGCAAACATTTGACATTAAGTACAACTCCTAACTTTTTCTCCTTCTTGTGCAACCATGGTAGGCCAATAAAATCCATCTCTCAATATTTTATATGCTGTAGCTCTCCAGGCATAGTGTCCTCCACAAATTCCTACATGAAACTATTCAATAATCCCTTCTGTTTCACTTTCTGTTAAGCAAAGCAAAAGGATATTAAGAGGATCCTTCGAGTATAAATTTACATTGATGATATAATACTTTATGGCCTTTAACTTTAGTGTCTTACATTGATTTTTTGAAAATTGATAAGGACATTTAAATTTTATAAGAAAATGTACAATATCAAAGTACCATTTTGACATCAAGAATTTATCATCAATATAAACAAGAACTGATTGAATTGAAGATCAAGGTTCTTGTGGATTCTTCCCTTCTGAGGCTTGGGAAGTTTCTTGTGGATTCTCCCCTTGTGAGTTTAGAGAAGGTTCTTGTGGATTATTCTCTGCTGAGATTTCAAAAACATTATTTATCCCCAAAACCTTACAATTGGATTAAGCTAAAACTTTAGCTAAACCTTGACCTTTTACCAAATTTGTAGTCTTGATACTAAAATCAAATTCAAGTATTTGGGTAATCCATCTTCCTCTTCTCCCATCAGTTTCAAGTTGAGTTAAGAGAGTTTTCACGACACTATTGGGAACATAAGCAATAATGGTTGAGTGAAGGACATAAATTATGAAAGCCTTTGAAGCTTGGACTAAGGAATAAGCTTGTTTTCCAATGATGCCATATTTAAGTTCAACTTCTCTCATGACCTTCTTGAAAAAGGAAATAGTTTGGTCATCTCCATCTTCATTCTTTTGCAAAGGGACATCAACTAAAGTGGTTTTAGAGGCAAAGGAAAATATGCTAAAGGGCTCAAAATAATTAGGGCCGGGTAAAGTTGGAGCTTTAGAAATGACCTTTTTAATCTATTCAAAAGAATATCTAGCTGGTACAGTCCATTTAACTTCATAGTTTTTCTTTAAAATATGAGTGATATCCTTAAATATTTCAGCATAGTTAGGAATGGATCTCCTTAGGAAATTAATCTTTCCAAGAAAAGCTTGGATCTCTTTTTTGTTCCTTTGCAATGAAAGCGTTTGAGTAGCTGAAACTATTTTGGGATAGTTACCACTCCTTCCTTATAAATGACATGGCCGAGCAATTTCCCTTCTATGATATAAAACATATACTTCTTGGGATTGAGTGATATCCCAAATTTTATACACATGTCAAAAATTTTCATCAAGTGTTTTAAATATTTCTAATCTGAGTTAGAAAAAATATTAAGGTCATTAATATATATAACAACAAATTTGTTTGTATTAACCACAAAAGCTAAATTCATAGCTCTCTGAAATGTTTCTCCAACATTAGTTAATCCAAAGGGCATCCTGGCATACACAAATGTACCCCAAGGAGTGGCGAAGGCAATCTTCTCTCTATCTTCTGGGCTCACCATTTTCTAGTTGTATCTAGAGAAACCATCTTAAAAGTCTATTTTCACCTGAAATTTTTTGAAGCAAATGATCCATTTTGGGTAATGGATAGTTATCCTTTAAGGGTGAATTATTTAAGTTCCTGAAGTCTACACATTGTCTGATTTCCCCATTCTTCTTCCTAACAGGAACTAAATTTGCTACCCAATATGAATATCTTAATGGAACTATGATTTGAGCATCAAGTAACTTCTCAAGTTCTTTCTCTATGGTAGGGAGCAGGACTTGATTGATTCTTCTTAATTTTTTCTTAAAAGGTTTTGCTTCATGTTTCAAAAGGAATTTTATGCTCAATGAGGGTTGTATCATAGCTTTTTAATTTAGCATAAGACCAAGGGAAAACATACTTGTAAGATTTTAGAAGATTCAAATATTTAGTATTTACTTCCTGAGGTAGAGATGAAAAGATTTTAATGTTCTTGATTTCTTCAAGTGTTCCAATATTAGATTCTTCAATATCTTCCTCAGGTGAATTTGATAGTGGATTCTTTGGAACATCATTTTGGTCAAATAATTTTTCTAGAGAGACTAGACCTTTGGGAATAAAGTTGGACAATTGAATGATATTGTGGTCAAACATTTTTGAATTTAATTCAGAATTTTGATTTTCCTTATTGAGTTCATTTATATCTGACTGATCTTCTTCAAATTTAAAAATAGAAAAATCATCAATAACCTGTAGAAAATATTTCAACTGTTCATCATCCTCAAATATTTTCCAATATTTAAGATTTTCAGGAATAGAAGGCCTATATTTGACTTGAATTTGATATTGCAATTGCTTTTGATCTGGAATTTAGAATGAACTAGCTAAAACAACTAGGGAGTATGCATGAATATTCTAATTTCTAGGGAATTATTAACAAAGACAGTATAAAAACGACATTCTACATAACTAAACTATTATGGTAGAGGGACGGAATAAAATACACAAATAAGAATCAGATGAAACAGAGATGGGTCGAAATGAATTTTACCTAAAATACGAAGGTAAACCATAGATGGTCAATATAAATGTTCATTGAGGATGCCCATAAGTCATGCATGAGTAAGGCGTAGGGGGACGAGGTAAGAATACATGTCTCGAATTGATTTCTCTGAAATTAATCATTGAGAAAATTTCTCTGTATGTGGCTCGCACTAGAGATAATTCGACAAAATGAATCAACAACAAAGGAACCATGAGTGTCAAACCCTAAGTAATTCAAAGCAGTGAAAACTGTGAATTGATCGTCACCATTGAAGAGGAGGGAGATCAACCCTACACGCATCCTAGAAGGTACACAACCATGTGACAATCAAGTGATAAGGTAGGGTCATTAAATTGGTTACAATTTCAAAACAATAAGAATTAATGTTGTATGGTGGAAATCCCATCAACATTAATTTCTAAGATCTCAAGATTGAAAAACAATTATTAACACCATGATATTCGTATCACATCATATGGATAGTAGCAATTGATATGAACATGATACATAACATAAACAGTAAAAAATTAGTAAAGGTTGTAGGGAGAATATAAGTTTCAAAATAGTGAATGTTGTTAAAACATTACACATATACCTAACCTCAGCTTAAGTATAAGGGTGGCTAGGTAGGTATGCGTAATATATAAGTGGACCCAAATAACTTTACCTTGTAACATTTTTATATAAATAGTTTATATAGAGGTGGTAATATATGTATATATAAAAAGAATTTCCAATTGTTTAATAGGTAAATAGGTATATACTTAATGATGCTGAAAAAATTATATATAGAATGGACTACTATGTAAAGAGTTATATATATATATATATATATATATATATATATATATATATATATATATATATATATATATAAGGCTAAAGTAGATTCCAATAATATAAATAACATAAATTCTAATCCTATGAGGATAGGAAATAAGAATATTGAGGTATACATTAGTTAACATTTAAAATAGAAAATATGTATACAAGAAAAATTAAGATTTATTCTTTGGTAAATAAAGGTAATAGATTGCGTGTAACGAATGTAGTTATTAAGAAATAAATGATCAGACAAAGGTAAGGACAGAAAACAAATTTAGCAGTGACAATCTGTAAGATTGTACTATAGGGAAAATATTCAATGAAGAAAGTGTCGAAAAAGAATTATGAGTACTACAAGAATACTATAAATAGAAAAAAAATTAGGTAAGTGGAGTTGTTACAAATGGTATCAAAGCCCATGTTGAACACACTGGGTCTATGTGTCCAATATAGGGAAAAAAAAATATGTTGTGATAAACAAGTAAATAATTGTTTTTTTTGTATACTAATTTAATTCTGTGTACAATGATTGAAGTGAAGAAACAGTTACAACTACTGTTATGAATAATGAAGAAGAGCTGTACGTGGATCTACGGGGTGCAAGAGACACACTAGATCAAAATTCTCAATTGTTGGACCTGATAAGGAATATGCAACATGAAGCGATTCAGCCTAGGACTAGCAACGAACGATTGTTGCAAGTCAGTAATGAGCAAGATAAGTTGATTAGGGAATTAACCTCTCGGTCTAGTCATGAAAGTGAAGACCATGCAAAAAAGAGAAAATAAGTTGAACCCAACTCATAAGGGTCTGAGAGTGGGGAAGAATCTGGATCTAAATCCAGAAAGAAAAAGGAGTTGCAAGGGGAATTCCACAAAATAAAACCTCCAACCTTTGATGGTGAAAAGGAGGAGGATGCGGAAGCTTGGCTCTTGAACATGGTCAAATACTTCCAGGTATATGAATACGAAAGTACTTTGAAAGCGAGATTGGAAATTTACCAACTGCAGGGTAAAGCCACACTTTGGTGGGAAGATAATTTTTTTTTACATGTGCTAGATGAAAAAACTGCTACTGAGGAAAAATTTCAAGCTAAGTTCAAATACAGATATCTGAATGAGAGGTATTATGATGATAAAGCAAAGGAATTTCATGAGCTTATATTAGGAAAACTCACAATGATGAATTTGCTACAAAATTTACAAATTTGCTTTGCTATGTGCCTTATATCAGGGAAGTAAAGGCCAACTTTACAATGATTTTTAAATTTCCTATCTATAATCTACAATGAAAGAATCGAATTTGATAATCCAAACAAAATGGATGAAGCTGTTCGAAAAGGAAGATTATGCTACCAACAATTTAAAGGAAGAAATGATCAGCTGAAAAACTGGCAAAATAAAGAGAAAGGGAAAGGAGAGTTAAGCATAAAAATACCAAAACCATCATATTTGAAAAAAATTTAGAATAACCACCAGAGAAAGAAATTTAATAAAAGCGGGGAAAACCAAACAACACATCCCATAATGGTTCCAAACAAATGGAAATAAACAAAAAAAGGGAAGGAATGGTAAAAGTGAAAGAACCATTAAATTGTTGGGGTTGTGGAGAACCTCACATGTTACATGGATGCCCACACAACACGAGAAATCCAGAACATTCAAGCAGTACGAGAGGCAACTACAGTAAATGACATTGCTCTTAAAATTCTGAGAATCAGTGTTGCATTAGAAGATCGACAGGATGAACACGAATCAACCATGATAGAAATTGAAGGTATGATTGTTGACCAACCTGTTTCTTTTTTAATAGATCCAAGAGAAAATATAAGTTATATCAACCCTCAAATAGTGTAAAAATACAAGTTAAAATAAGAAAAGTTTCAGCAAGCATGGTTAGTGCAGTTAGCTACAAGAACAAAGAGAAAAGTGGCATATAAACTTCCCAAGAATACTGTAAATTTAAATGGATATGAAATCGAACTCCATTTAAACATTCTTCCTCTAGGATCCTATAATTTGTTAGTAGGAATTAATTGGTTGGAAAAACATAAAGCAATAGTAAATTGCTTAGATAAAACAGTGTGTTGCATAGAAGAGGTAGGAAAATCTATAATAGTTAAAGGAAAACCAAAACGGATATCTGCCAGACAAATTTATGCATCACAATTAAAAATAACAGCAATATAAGGTTGTCAAGTGTATGCTATACTAGTGGAAGAATTAGGACAAAAAACATAAAAAGAGGTTGTAGAAAACTTACCAGTGATCAGAGAATTCAGGGATGTATTCCCAGAAGAAATCCCCCATTTACCCCCTAAAAGGGACATTGATTTTTAAATTGAAATAGTACCAGGAGCTACCCCAGTTTCCAGGGAACCCTATAGAATGAGCATTCCCGAACTACTAGAATTGAAACTGCAATTGCAAGAATTGTTGGACAGAGGGTACATAAGACCAAGTGTGTCTCCTTGGGGAGCACCTGTAGTATTTTTCGAAAATAAAGATGGCAGATTCAAGATGTGTATAGATTATAGACAGATGAATAAGTTAACTATCAAGAACAAATATCCTCTTCCAAGGATAGATGATCTATTTGATCAAGTGAGAGGAGCCACCATATTATTTAAAATTGATTTGAGAACTAGATATCACCACCTCATAATTAAGGATGAAGACATAAAAAAAACAACATTCACAACTAGATATGGACACTATGAATTTGTAGTCTTACCCTTTGGACTTACAAATTCCCCTGCTACATTCGTGTGTTTAATGAATAGTGTTCTGCATAAATATCTAGACAAGATTATATTAGTGTTCATAGATGAAATTTTTATATACTCCAAAAATGAAGAAGAACACCAATAACATATAATAATAGTGTTGCAAACCCTTAGAGAACATCAGTTATATGCAAAACTCAGCAAATGTGATTTTTACAAAAACAAAATTCAATATTTGGGCCATGTGATTTCGAAGGATGGATTAGCGGTAGATCCAGAAAAGGTACAAAAAATAATGAATTGGCCTGTACCCATAGATGTACCAACAATACGATCATTCATGGGTAATGTCGGATACTACTGCAGGTTTGTTGAAGGATTTTCTGCATTAGCCTATCCTATCACTTCATTGCAGAAAAATGGAGTAAAGTTTTAGTGGGCAACAAAGTGTCAAAGTAGTTTTGAGAAATTAAAACTGAAATTAAATACTGCACCTATACTGAAAATTTCTGATCCAAACAAGGAATTTGTAGTATGTACCAATGCTTGTATAGAAGGGCTACGAGGAGTATTACTGTAAGATAATTCAGTAATAGCTTATGAGTCAAGAAAAATGAAGAATCATGAACATAATTATGCTGTGTATAATTTAAAACTAGCTGCCGTTATACATGCATTGAAGATGTGGAGACATTATTTATTGGGAAATAAATTCATACTAATAATAGATCACATTAGTTTGAAATACTTCTTTATACAACCAGATTTAAATGCTAGAAAAGCCCGATGGTTATCTTTCCTTAGTGAGTTTGATATGGAAATCAAACATATTAAAGGAAAGGAAAACAAAACCGTTGACATTTTGAATATAAATCCTCATCAAATATTGACATATGCAGGGATTAGTGTGAATTTTGATGTAGAAGAACAAATTCATGGATTGTTGATGCAAGATCAACAATATGTAAAATTGCAAGAGAAATTACAACAAATTGAAGTTGCAGGATATACCATAAACCAACAAGGTCTGATTTATTATAAACAAAGAATGTATATTCCTAATGTAACATCTTTAAAACAAGAAATTTTAGATGAATACCATAAGAGATCTTATGTAGGTCATCTTTTTATTAAAAAATTGATTTCAACATTGAGGAAGAACATGTTTTGGCCAGGCATGAAAAAAATGTAGCTGATTATTTGGCAAGGTGTTTGGAATGTCAGCAGGTAAAAGTAGAACACCAACATCCTGCAAGACTACTGGATCCTCTCCCTATTCCATAATGGAAGTGGGGAGTGGTTTCAATAGACTTCATTACCGGATTACCACAAAATAAGTATCAACATGACTCTATAATGGTGGTAGTAGACACTCTAACTAAAACAACACACTTTTTACCAGTGGAATCTAATTTTGGCACAACTCAAGTGGCCAATGTGTTTATGAAATAAATTGTTAAACTACATGGAATTACAAAAATGATTATATCTGATAAAGATGCCAAATTGACATCAACATTTTGGAAAACTTTGTTTGGAGGAATGGGTACCAAACTGAACTTTAGTACCGCTTAATATCCTCAAACAGATGGACAGACTGAAAGAACCAATCAGATTTTGGAAGACATGCTGTGCATGTATGTGATGGATAGACCCACAAAGTGGGAATATTTTCTATATTTGGTAGAGTTTTCCTATAATAATAGTTATCAATATTATATTAAGATGAGTCTTTTTGAGGCTTTGTATGGCAGAAAATTCCACACTTCGCTCAGCTGGAGTCAACCAGAGGACAAATTAATTCTTGGACCAGATGAACTACATGAAATGGAACAAACTATGAAGAATATTCAGAAAAATATTTAAACAACTCAAGATCTTCAAAAGAGTTATGAAGACAACAAAAGAATTCACAAAGAATTCAAAGTGGGATACCATGTTTATTTGAGGATTAAGCCTCGCAAAAGTACATTATATGCTGGTAGTTGTGCTAAGTCAGCACCACGCTACTGTGGACCATTTGAAGTTTTAGAGAGAGTGGGGCCAATATCTTAGAAATTGGCTCTACCTAGTCATATTAAGGTTCACAATGTTTTTCATGTTTCCTTATTGAAAAATTATGTACATGACCCTACTGAAGTAATTGATTGGACTGTGATACAGGTGGACAGAAGGGGAATTTATTCCAGAGCCACTTCATATATTGGAGTGGGTAGAAATGGTGCTCCGGAATAGAAAAGTAGCTAGGGTGAAAGTTCGGTGGAGGCACTTTACACCTGAGGAAGCTACTTGGGAGTGAGAAGGTGAGATTAGAGAGAAATATCCATCACTGTTTGAGGAGTAAACAAAATTACTTGCAACACTAAGGAAGATGTTTTATTTTAGAGGGAGAATATGTAATATCCCTATTTTTCTGCTTTTATATAGACATTTAATAATCCTAAAGGTTAAGTGGACCTAAAGGAAAACTATATGTGGACATATTATTTTTGAAATAAATAAATGTGAAATTTTATTATTGTGCAAATACTAGAGTAAATTGGAGACCAGGATTTCAAATCCATGAGGATAGAATAAAATCTTAAGACTTTCCCAAAATTCTCCAAAAATCCTCAGAGAAAATAAAATAAAACAAAAATATTAGATGGGAGATACAAATCTAATAAATTCTTTAGTAAAGTGGAAATTTACTGATATGAGGTGAGAATAAAACTAGAAAGAGGAAAAAACTAGTTTTAAAGAAGCTTTTATGGAAAAAACAAAAGTAAATGCTACGCTAAGGGAAAAAACATCCCAAATTAACTGGACACAGTTATGGAAACATGTTGAGGGAAATAAAGCTTAAATAAGTTATTCCCTCGTAAGATAAGAGGTTGTCTACACTGAGGAAGAATTAGTCTCTGCTCGGGGGGAGCTGTGGCTTAAGCTCAAGGTTGGGTGGAAAATAGTCTTTACCAGATTGGTATGCACATTCTGTGAAGTTATGTCTTATATTTTTTTTATATTTAATGTAATTAGATATGGTTATATTTTATAAATTGTGGCTGAAAGTTTTGTACTCTTAATTTATAAATTGTGTGTAATAGTCTTTGTCGAGTTCAGAAATAATTAATTGTCATATGTATTTAAAAGAGATTAACCATCGCTGAGTATAGTTAATCTTATGTATGGTTACATAGAATAAATTGAATGTCATTACGAACACACAGAATCTCTAAACCCTGGGTAAGGGTCTAAATCTATTGCTAGGTCCATCTGATAAAATTCAGTACAGATATATAGAAAACAATATCATTCAGCCATAACCATAGCAATAAATTATTGAAAGGATAAGAAGATCTAAATAAAATATAGTTTAGAAATTTAGTATACATTTAAACATATATCTGAATGATGCATAGAGAATTCATATGTAAAGCTTTAAATAGAATAGTGAAACTAAAAATCTGAATAATGAATAGATACTTCAGATTTAAATTGAACTAGAAGTATAACATGCTGCTATATAATAATTATTTTCTATTCTAAACATATTCAGGCATATAGGAATATATATGTACTGAAAAGAAATATGTTATTTCATATAAAATTCCTTACATATATGAACATCCTCTTATGGAGATGAGGATCAAAGACACCTTACTATCCAGCTGAAGATAATAATTACAATAGTTTGATTACAAACTGAATTGAGTCGTCCATAAAATATCAACTACACAGTATTGAGTTGAAATTTGTAAAATGGGGTAGAGAGGTTGCTGAACCCTCTATATTCGGATGACCAACCTGGAAGAAGATGAAACGTGTCGTCAGATCTTCTGACATGGGATTTTAAAGAACTGTAGTTGAATTGAATGAGATATAACATACTTGTAACCAAGCATGTACAAAAGTGTTAGAATATTATTAACTAGGATGAAAATAATTAGCAAAAGAAAGAGAGTTGGTACAAGTAATAATAATAAAAATTATACCTGTCTAAGGATCAACAAAGTGGAAATTCCTCCTGTACATAATAGAAATAAAATGTTAAGTACAGGAAGATAAAAGAGACTGAATAAATTTGAATACTGTAATTAGTTATAAATCAGAGATAAGTAATTAATTACCTGTGAGGATGGTTGTAGCCTTGTATAGTGGATCTTAACATAGTTGAGGAAACTATGCAAATTTGGAGAAAGAGGTTTTCCAGGATTAGAGATAGAAAAAAAGATTATAATTTTTAATTTTAATCAAATTTTGACTTCGACAAAATCTAAATGATTTTATTATAAAAGGAATTTAATTCTGAAAGTTAAACAGAATCAAATTCAATTCAGAAATTTCATCAGTTTATGGAGTAGACTGTATATATGAAGGAAAATATAATACGCTGTCTAATTAGATAGGAAAACATTACCAACATGTTAAAAATGAGAAATTAACAATCATTGTTAAATACAATGCAAATATAGAAATTAAAATAAATTGGAGTTTCTAATTAAAATTAGAAAGAAACAAAGTATACTTCTCTTAAAAAGAAATTGAAGTAAACGAGTCATAAACTCCTGAATAAGTTCAAAAATAGAAATTAACAGAAGTCTTACCAATAAAAAGGAAATAACAAGCATGGGGTGGAGTATGAAGCTAAGACAAGCTCGTATCATCAACCCTTCTCTGTTAACGCAAATGTAATTCGAGCATATATATATACAACAAATCGATAACATAGAAGTAACATCTCCTTATAAGTTGAATCTACAGTTATCAATTGTATGATACAACTAACTAATTAAATTTCAAAAATCCAAATGTTGTGAGAAAATAACACTCTGTCATTATAAAGTCAAGGGAATTGAAATACGAAGATATTTGCATCCCTTTCAAAGATTCTGGTAAAACCGTCATAAATAAACTATACATAAATGTATTGAATAACTAAACAAACCCAAGTAAGTTATTGGAATAGTGAAACCAGAGAAACGAATTTGTATTGGTTGAATGGTTGTAATTTAGGGAAAAATCCCAGTTAACCATCATAATTGAAAACTGGAGTTTAACGAATTATAAATTCAAGTGAAACTCATAATCTAGTCAATTGCACAAGGGAAATTATGAATAGGGTTGAAACCCTGTGTTAACATACACATAAATGAAATTTGGGAAGAAATACAAAATCTGGGAATGGACAACCAAACTAATTTTAAATTTTAGTTTCAACTCATATATATACAATTACGAAATGGGGAATTTAATATGTTACAAATATTAAATTGAACTACTATGAAAATTTCAAACTGTGTGATATTCGATATGGGAAGGAACGTAATCCAGTTCGGGAGTAAGAGCGTAAGGAGTGTAGAGTCTTACCTTCAGGCTGTAGGGTTGCTAGAGGCATAAAAAGTAATGCAACCATAACCTAAATGGTAGCTTTGTCATAAAAAAACCTGCAAACCATACAATAATTGTTAACAAAGACCATATAAAAATGATATTCTACATAACTAAACTATTGTGGCAGAGAGACGAAATAAAATACATAAATAATAATCAGATGAAACAGAGATGGGTCGAAATGAATTTTACCTAAAATACAAAGGTAAACCACAAATGGTGAAGACAAATGTTCGTTGAGGATGCCAGTAAGTCATGCAGGAGCGAAGATGTAAGGGGACGAGATAAGAATAGTTGTCTCGAATGAATTTCTCTGAAATTAATCACTAAGAAAATTTCTTTGTATGCGGCTTGCACCAGTGATAATTCGACGAAATGAATCAACAACAAATGAACCACGAGTGCCAAACCCTAAGTCATTCAAATTAGTGAAAACTGTGAATTGATCATCATCGTTGAAGCGGAGGGAGATCAACCCTACACGTATCCTAGAAGGTACACAACCATGTGACAATCAGGTGATAAGGTAGGGTCATTAAATTGGTTACAATTCTGAAACAATAAGAATTAAATGTTGTATGGTGGAAATCCAGTCAACATAAATTTCTAAGATCTCAAGATTGAAAAATAATTATTAACACCATGATATTCTTATCACATCATATGGATAGTAGCAATTGATATGACCATGATACATAACGTAAACAATACAAAGTTAGTAAAGGTTGTAGGGAGAATATACGTTTCAAGATAGTGAATGTTGTTAAAACATTACACATATACCTATCCTCACCTTAAGTATAAGGGTGGCTATGTAGGTATGTGTAATATATAAGTGGACCCAAATAAATTTGCCTTGTAACATTTTTATATAAATAGTTTATATAGAGGTGGTAAGATATGTATATATAAAAAGGATTTCCAATTGTTTAATAGGTAAATAGGTATATACTTAATGATGTTGAAAAATTTATATATAGAATGGACTACTATGTAAAGAGTTATATATATATATATATATAGTTACCCCAACAATATATATATATATATATATATAAGATTCCAATAATATAAATAACATAAATTCAAATCCTAAGAGGATAGGAAATAAGAATAGTGAGGTATACGTTAGTTAACATTTAAAATAAATAATATGTATACAAGACAAAGTAAGATTTATTATTTGGTAAATAAAGGTAATATATTTCCTGTGACAAATGTAGTTATTAAGAAATAAATGATCAAACAAAGTTAAGGACAGAAAACAAATTTAGTAGTGACAATCTGTAAGATTATACTGTAGCGACAATATTCAATGACGAAAGTGTCGAAAAATAATTATGAGTAATACCAAAATACTATAAATAGAAAAAAATAATTTAGGTAAGTGGAGTTATTACAAACTAATAAACCAAGTCATTCTATTCAAATATGATCACATATATAAACATCATACTCATCAATCACCATGAAAACAACTATCTACAATGTAGATCAAGCAACAATGTTAAAAATAATTAAATCATTATGTATACATGACTATTGTGAGTCATATATGCATATTTACACGACATTCCATAAGAAAAATTGTGTAAATACCTTTAATCACTGAATGAAATAATCTCTGCAAACAAAACACATATTTTGCATATTTCACTGTCAAAATTACAGACCTTTGCAAACACATTTATATGGTAAACCCACTATAACCATGGATCTTGTATTGTTAGAAATTCAAACATTACACATAAGAAAATAAATCAAGAATATATTTCAACATATCTTTAGATCTCTCAGATCTAAGCCTTCTCCTTACTCCTAGTGCTCACTTGTTATAGATCATATCACACATGTTAATTTTGGGCAACTAGTTCCAAACTCCATGTTGTACTTCTCAGATGATGATGCCAATATTTTTATTGGATTCCTCTTTCGGAGAGGTGCAAGATTGATCTAAATATCATCTTGATAGGATGAGAAATTTTTTTTTTTTGAATTTATTCCACTTATGTTCAAGGTCGGCCAGAATTGTAATGTAGGCTTGAGAGCCCAACAGATGTGTCACACACCCTCACATATGGATATAAATTGGAGAGAATTGGAGGTCATTTCATCATCAACTCATCACACACTTCTCTCTTGTGTTTGATTGGTTCGATCATTTTTGGAGGCATTTTATTCTCACACATGTGGAGAAACAACTAGGGCTTTTTGGTGCAGATCTGTCTAGGGCTTCAGCGCAGGTTTGATCAACATTGAATTTGGTCAACGCTGGGTCTGTTAACATAAAAGATTCACCAAAAGTCTGATTTCTGAAGGCCACATTTATTGGCACACATACCGAGGCTGAACATTGACTTTGACCTTACTGCATTAAATTTTTTCTATAGTTGTTTTGCGTTGACTGGACAACATTGAATTTCGTTTACTTTGGGTTGACTTTATGGAGCTGTCTTGAGGGTTGTGTGACACATTTGGTTGGTTTAACTTAAGAAGACTTTGCTGGTTATTATAGATCAATTTGGGCATCATTCCCAATGACCTGGTTAACTAGGCATCATCTCTAGGACCAATGACTAAGGGTCTATCATTCTCTATCATTTCAAGTTGCTACATGCCCTAAGGCAAGAACAAGACAAATCAAGCATGACTTTCACCAAGCAAAGGTTTCCAAGGTTTGCAATTTATTATATAGAATGTGGGAGCTCACCAACGCCGCCTCTAAGGGGACTAAGTGCTTTGCATATGCAGGTAGCCCCATGTAAGTCTGATTTGAAAATCACCTCTCGACATCTATGGGTGCGTTGGTCACATTGGGAGTGAAATTCTCATGTTTCGGAATCTCCACTTGGCCAGTGCCTTCTAAAAGAGGTCACATGTGTCAATCTTCGAATCGAAGTGTCCATTTGACATCTACATGACTGGGAACATGTCTTGCATATTATTGGAAAGTCATTCATTGCAAAAATACCTTGAGTTCATCTATAAATTGAACACAGATCCGAGTGTTTGAGGAGGAAGAATTTGAATAGAAAAATGCTGGACGATTTTCAATTGAGAGTTATATTTGTGTAACAGCTGCTAGAGAGATTTATATTGTGATGGGGCTGAGGATCGTTGCTGGAAGGGTCACTTCAAATAAGTCATTTGGTTGTAACCTCTCCTTCTATCATCAATAAAGAATACAACTTACTTTTCCCTATATGCATCTGTATTGGCTTTGATTTTCCATATTGCAAGATCTTAGGTGATGTATATTGTATATGCTTTAATAATTTAGCTAACTAACTTGAATAGACATCTTTATTATTGCTATCTTCTGCTGTTTTAGTGTTCTTTCTTGTAGGAAGCATTTTGCCTACAAACTGATTGAATTTGAAGCTACAACGGAAGCGACAGAAGGAGCCATTTAGAAGCGTTTGGAGTAAAAGTAAGCCTCTAATCCTTTCTGTGTGTTTGTTCTAAGTTAGGAAAGGTAGTCGTATAGTCTTTAATCTGTTGTTCTAGATTTTCATCTGTCTAGGGAAGCGTGTTTTATCCGTAATTCACAATTCTGGCCCAACAAATTGGTGACTCTGTTGGGGATAATTTCTCTTAGATCTAGGTGACTTAGCCTCTGATATGCTTAGTTTATCCACCCAGTAGTTGTTACACACAAAGATTAAATTTTTTCAAAGCCAAATTTGCAAAATATAGTGAGTTAAACAATAGTGTTTTTCCTTATACACTGCGCCCAACGCACCTTTAGACAGGACACAGTGTTTTGCATAGCATTGTCTCCCTTTCAGGCCTGCGTTGCAGAGCATTGTCTCCCCTTGGAGACTGCGTTGACTCCTGAAATCACCTAGATTCCTTTGAATTTGCCTTTGCAATTTGTTTCAGTTTTTTTTCTGCTGTGTTTTTAAAAGTTTGATCCTCATATTCATGAGTAACTCTATATAATTCTTCCTCCTTTGACTGAAAATTTGTTCAATGTTTGTTTTAAAAAGTTTTTCTTTATCATTGACAAGTTGATTTCAAAGTATTTTTTATGGTCGCATTAAGAATCATTTGCTTTCAAAATAGTAAATTGTCGTAAAATCTTCATTTCCTTGATAGGATAAATTGTTGTTGAAATCCTTATTTTTCCTTCAAAAGAGAAATTGTTGTTTGTATTCTTCATTTCTTGAAAGTAAAAGGCATTTGAATTGTTGATTTAGTGCACCTAGTTTCTTTTCTGCATTCATAACATTAAGGAAACTGAAAAGAAAAACTTGCATTTGCATGTACGATTTTTGTGTGTTTTGCAAAAAGGAACACTAGGAAATCTGCATTTAGGTTGTGATCATTGATTTGTTTGCTCACAAATTATTTGCTCTCTTCCCTTAGTAGCTAAGTTTTTCATTGAAGAAACTGAAAGTGAAAGATTGCTTATCATTTTTAGTTGCATTTTAGGAATTTTCCAATACATCATCACGGTGAACCTTTGAAAGGAAAATTGTAAGCAAGATCAACATAAAATTAATCTCAATTTACCTAACAAAGCATTGGAACCATAACGATAACATTTAGAAGGTCTATGCTAGAGACATGTTCCGACGTCGTAAAACATAGCAGCTGTCGTTAACTTGTCTGCGATACATTTCGAGTGTGATACCTCACTCCACGTATGTAAGTATATCGTAGCTCGTCCACGTATTTTTGGGTATATTGGGCGGTGTTATAGTACGATAAGTATAAAGGGGTGCTCTCACTGTGTGGTTTTGCATCAGAAAGCGCTAATACAGACTTGGGCCTCCACGTACCTTCGGGTATATTTGGGAGGACAACTTTTAGGTGCTATCCATCCATAGTGAACCGAGTCGGCCACCTTGTAAATTGTGATACACCGAACACAACATTCAGGGAGATTTCCTGCCCGTACTTCTTGGTTCACCAGGAGGTATTCTGCAGTTCACAGTTTCTTGGTAAACCCTTTTTCTTAGCATTACCCTTTTATTTATTTACTTATTTTTGGTTAAAATTAATTAGTAATCATGAAAGAAAAAAAATACTTTCCTCCATTGTTCGCGTAGATTAGCTTTAAAACCATCTTTACCACCAAAAGTTAATTTTGGTAGGTGAAGGCGATCATGATCTGCCGAATCAAGTACAATTCATGCCTTTGGTGAAACATCATTTTCCAATAAACCAGATTTAGCTCAAGTTGTTTCTACACATCCCGGTTCGTCTATTGTTGTCGAAACAGAGCCTTCACAACTACCCGTGGTCACGATCCATCCAATCAGTGAGACCATACCTCCTGTACCCGACGTTGTTCAACCACAAATTGATCCAGATCCTGTCTCTTCTTTGCCAGAACCCTTGAATCCTGAAGTCGAACAACCAAAATTTGTTCCTACCTTGGTGATCCCACAAATTTATGTAGCTATTGAATCTCCCATATCACACAGTCAACCACCTGAAATATATTTTGGGCCTGATGATGAAATTATTCCTCCTTTTCAAATTATCGTCGATTCAAAAGGGTATACATTTGGTCAAACAACCATGTCTAAACCAACATATTCGGTTGGGCCTGCTGTTCCAATTACGTCAGCTCCTACCCTCACTACTCCATCGATGTTACCACTTCACTAGAGTCATATTTTCATGGTGGCCCTATGGTCCCATCAGGTTACAAATCATTATTTGGAATTTTCTCTGGTGCATCTTCCAATCCATGGAATTTACAAATGTCATCATCCGGTATTTTAACTGGTAATCCTATCGTGAGTACTGAGCGACTTGATTCATTATACACATCATCAGGGCAATATCAAGATGGTCTTTCTGGGTCTATTCCTTCAAGTACCATATCAACTGGACTCCCAACATTTGGAGAGAAATATTTTCTGTCTTATTATCCTCCTCATGCTGGGGGACAACCTTTGGTCACCCAATATGATAGTACTCCATCACTTTTTGGTCAATCTAATGTTGAAATGAATGTTTTTCAATGGCAGCCCACTCTACCTATCCAACCACAAACAGTTGTACACTCGTATCAACCGGTTCAACTTATTACACCCACTTCATTGCCACTTTTTAATACATCTATACCCATGTTACAGAATCAAAATTTTGTACATCATCAATCTTATCAAGCGGGTCCTTCAACTCAATATCATCAAATGTTGGGTCCACAGACTCCAAATCCTTTGATTAATTTACAACAACTTGTGTCAGGAATTATTTATTCACAAGCTGGTTTACCATTTTATGGGATGTCACAACCACAACTGAGTTATACATATCAACCGAATCCAAGTCAGGATAATTTGGGTTATAACATTGGTGGACAGACCCCTTGGCAGCTATAGGCGCAAATGCCTCAATCCTCTTTTCAACAAGTATCATATCTAGGTTTTGGTCAATAGAATCCTCAAGCGTTTGCTATGCAAAACAACCCCTATCTGGGTTACCAGCAACAGATTCCTTATGCTGGTGCTCAAAAGCCTGTTTCTCAAGAAATTCCATCTTACCCTGGCTATGCTCAACCTGACCTTAATAGACAGTTGCCCTTTGTTGCAAATTTAGAGTTACCATATTTAAATCGGTTAACCAATGATCTAATCAAATATGCTCCTTGGTGGCCGGTGATACCTCACAAATTACCCTCGGATATTCCCTCTCCTTCTATCATCAATAAAGAATACAACTTAATTTTCCCTATATGCATTTGTATTGGCTTTGATTTTCCATATTGAAAGATCTTGGTTGATGTATATTATTTATGATTTACTGATTTAGCTAACTAAATTGAATAGACATCTGTATTATTGATATCTTCTGCTGTTTTAGTGTTCTTTCTTGCAGGACGCATTTTTCCTTCAAACAGCTTGAATTTGAAGCTACAATGGAAGCGATAGAAGGAGCCATTTAGAAGCGCTTGGATTACAAGTAAGCCTTTAATACTTTCTGTGTGTTTGTTCTGAGTTAGGAAAGGTAGTCGTATAGTCTTTAATATGTTGTTATAGATTTTAATATATCTAGGGAAGTGTGTTTTATCCGTAATTCACAATTTTGGCCCAACATTGGTTGAAGCATCCTATTGATTATCGTAACGCCACCATTCTTCATCTCTGTTTGAAAAAATATAAGTATATTATTGGCTTTTCTTTTGTTGATCTATTGGTATGTTCTATCAACGTTTTACTTTCATATTTATGTGATTTCTATTTAATATCGGGCCCTAGAAGTTTGATGTAAATTTGAATCAAGCATAGAACACTTTCAAAAATTTGCATGGTATCAGAGCTAAGGTGAAGGAAAAGCCCAAGCTTGTGTTGAGAGCAATCACTGAAGAAGTAGCATTTGTCAATGACCCGTGGGTACCTCAAATTATAATGGCTTCAAAGATGATGATAAGTTGAATGACAAGTCTGAATATCGTGCTTGGAATATTTCTTTAGACTTGGTCTTGGAAGATCAAGATGTCATGGACTATGTGAAAGGAAAAATCCAAGAGCCTCCATCAACTGCAACCTCTGCCACAAAGACGAAGTATAGAAAAGGGGAAATCAACATTAATATGATTATCCGAGATTTCATCCATAAAATTATGGTTGCTTACATATCTGAGCTAGGAAAATCTAAAGAGATGTATGTTAAGTTGGTCAACATGTTCAGGGCTAACAATGCAAATCAAGTTATTTTATTTAAGAACCAATTGAAGAATTTCAAGAAAGGTAAGGATGAATCAATTCAATCCTATTTTCTGAAGTTGATCAAAATCAGGAATAACCTTCTCACTATTGGGGAAATGAAATATTCCTAACTTAGCATGCAGCTAATAGGAATATTGATTTTTCTCTTAATATCTAGTTAGATGAATAAATGGGCAAGGAGGCTCATAAGTTGCTTAAGTAGGCATAAAATCCCTCATAATGTAAAAGGGATCATGTTAATAAATAGATAAAACATCCTCATGTGTGTAAAAGGTCTAAAATGCGTGGAAAAAGTCAATTTTGACCAAGTCAACAACATTATTATATGAGGAGTGGATCATAAATAAAGACAGCTCAGTGTGAATGCAGATCAATCTAGCTAGTGAAAATGAAGACACCTTGGGTGTGAAAAGGGACAATGCATGAAGATCAAGTCAAGGTTGACTAAATCAAAAAACGTTGTAAAAAGATGAGTGGGACTAATGGAGACAACGTAATTTTGGTGGAGGAGCCTTTGCATGGAAGAAACCTCATAATTGGGTGGGACCCTTGGTGAGGAAGCTCATCAACTATATAATGGAGAAAATGGTAGCCATATGGGGTATGATTGAATATTATATTTTGTATGTTGTATTTTTAGACTTCTTGCATCCTTTGGTTGTTTAGCTAAGTTTGCTGCACTGTTTAGTGCAAGAGTTTTCTCATTCGGGAATTCCCTACTCTTGCTTGGAGATCTTGTTTAAGAAATCCGAGGAGAGCATCCTGTGCTACATTTTCCACTATTTGGTGTTAGGCCAAGTAGTCACCTTCAGTAACAATGCAGTCTCTTGTAGAAACTGCGTTATTTCTTAAGGTATTGTAGTGGAGGGGTTTAATCCCTTGTTTTATGAGCTAGTTTCACAGGAGGAGGATCAACCTTTTTCCCGGAAAGCTAGTAGGAGGAGCCACAACCATTTATTTACATGATCAGCCATTATTATGTAGAGCTTCAACCATACAATGTGATTCAGCCATAGATCTGCAGTATCTGCTTCTTGTATTTCATGTTTATCAAGAAACCCTTGCCGGTCATCTTGGATTTCTGTAAAAGAGGCTAGATCTCTGTTTTCAGGCCTCATTGATTAATATATAAGCAGATCTATTTTTTCTCTCATATTTCTGAGTAAAAACCTCTATAAACTGCGCTGTCACTTTATACAGTAATTTATGTGTTGCAGTAGTCTTGGGGTTTCAATAATTTTGGGCTGTTATGAGCACGGGAGGCTTGTTTAACTAGGATATAATGATTTGTTTCTGATTTGCTTCCAGATTTGGTTGTAATAATGTCATATCTAATGGATCCATGGGATGCATTTTTCTTTTAATGCTTATATTTCTGAAAAATGTGTTTTCTGTGCATGTATTATTGAGTTTCCCTATTTGGGAATATTAAGTGGTATCAGAGCTTTAATCTTGGCTTAGTCTATGTTCTTCAACCATTATGGAGTACTTTCATGGGAAGGAGAAGATCTGCAAGAGAGATAAAAGAAAACCCTTATTTTCTGGAGGAAAGAGGTTCTCAAAACTTCTTCTTCAAACTCTGCAGGGTATAAGCAATGACATCAAAGAAATGAGGAGGGAAAAACTTGGAGATCCCTCAACAAGATATATACATGAGGATAGCTCCAATTCCTCATCTTATGGGTGTGAGCATTCAACCACATCATCAGATTTACAATGCTCTACCAGCCATTTTTTCATGACAAAGAAGATGGAGAAAGGAGGTGTGCCAAAGAAGGAGTCTCTTGGTGATTATTTGCAAGAGTATTAAGCTCAATCGTAGGGGTTAAAATATCACTTGAACTTCCAAGGGTTTTGCAAGATCAAGGAGGAAAGAAGCACAAGGTGCAAGCAACATGGTGTGGGTAGATTATTTCTATCTACTTTTGATGGATTACCTAAATGTCCATCTAGGGCTTGGGTGAAGGAGCTAGACACCTATGTGCAACAACATCAAGTTTCAGAAAATGAAGCCATCAAAGTTGCAGTGCTGATTTTTTAAGCTAAGGCTTATGCTTGGTGGTTGTTTGAGTCCTTTTCCTCAAAGAATGAAAATACATCTACTTATGCAAAGTTCATTAGAAGAGTAGTGGAAAGTTTTGATGAAATTTTTTATGAAACATCTTCTATGGAGCCTATCAAACCAAAACAAATAAAACCTTTGCATGAGTTGGAAGGATCTATAAATCCCACTCCATTTCATAAAACCATTGAAGGGGATGAAAAATTGTATACCTTTCCAAGGGAAAATTACCCATTGAATGGAGAGCTTTCTTCTCAAAAGGAAGACATGGAGATTCCTCCTTCAAAGGAAGACCAAGATCCAAGGTCTCTTATTGATGATGAGGCATTTTCAACTATTGATGAGGAAGAAGAGAAGGCTAGAGGTAACAACACAGTCATATCAAGAGCACATCTAGTACCTCATGAAGGTGAAGGTGGAGCACTTTCTCCAAGAAGAGAAACTCTTGCACTCTTGCAAGGAGTTCCAAAGAATCTCACACATAGAGATCATGGAAAAATCCATGTGCAACATGTGCCATCATTATCAAATGGTGAGATATTGAAGAAAGAAGAATATAAAGGGGAAGGCAAACATCATATGATGAGGAGTATACACCCCTCTTTATTTTATAAGGTTGATACACAAAGGAGGCATGAGGATCTGTGCAATGAAGGCAAGGACAAATCAATCCATACACATATACATCCTACTCTATGCCTTGATGTCTCTTTGCATGGAGGCATTCCACCAGGGAGACCCCCTGATTGGAGGAAGACTAAAGTGTTATCTAAAATATGTGCAACAGTGACATATTTGGCTAAGGAAGGAGCCTTGAGAGGAGCTACCACAAAGCTGAGAACCATTGATGGGTTCCAAGGAGAGTTGAGAAATTTTCTGACATTGACTTTGCTATCTTCCACTCAGCTATTTGCGCTGGAAAAGAAGAATTCGAAAATATGTGTTAACATGAGCATGGTGTCAAAGGGCCACTCCATAGCCTTGGAGCATTAAAATATACTTCTATATATAATAAATATTTCTGAATATGAAAAGAGTGTATCACCACTCTTGTATGCCTGGGAAAAACTATGGAAGTTTTGGAAGAAATAAACCTTTCAAAAGAAACTTGACTTCCATGAACTTAAATCTTGTCTTGAGCAAGATCAATTGCAATAGAGGCAAAAAAAGAGGATTTACAACACTCCAACATGTGACTTTGGCATTGGGCATGTCAAAGATGAGAGCCATCATATGACAGATACCTCATTTCAGATTTCTACAGGGCCGTCATTGTTGGGGAGCCTAGATCCTTATTGGGAGTCCCAACTCTTATTGGAATATTCCAAGGACCTATTCACATGTAAGGTTCTTGATGGGAAAGTGATGGATAGGAGGTATAAAGTAGTTGAGGGAGTCATTTATTCTCATGATCAGATCTATTTGACAAGAGACTCCAATGCATTACTTAATGCAGCCTATGAGATCTTGATTTCTAAACCCACTAGATTTATTAAAGCATACTGTACCATCTTGGAGGGATTCATGTGGGAAGACTTCAAAGAGGATATGCACTCTCATATGAGGAAGTGCATAGATCATTTGATAGTTGAGGAGGAACATGGCTCTTGGGAAGAGTTATCATTGCCACCTCCTTATTCATTGGGTGTAAGAAGGAGCTCTTCCATGAGCTACTTCACTAGTTCAAAACAAGTGTATGGTAAGAATTGTATTTATACACATCATGATGTATTTACTATATACTTGCATTTTCTTAACACTCATGTACAGGGCTTTGCTCCAAGAGGGGGCACTTCTTCTTATGGACTTCATAGGCCACTTGGGGCCATGAACAATGGGGATGTTGACCATTCCTTATAATATTTTGGAGAATTGATGCACTCCTCATGGTGTGATTCATTAACACCAACCATCATACACCTTCTCCAAGCATGCAAGAAGGATGGGGCATCAAACAAGTGTTGGGAAAAACACTTGTCATATCATATTTTATGGCAGTTAGGAGTAAAAATGCTCTAGTTGCACATGAGGGACCATTTTCCTTCTCCCTTATTGCATATGGCAGCTAGCATGACCTTAATTATGATTCCATATGCTGAAGATGTTCTTATTTTTGTTGGGAACATGATTGGAGGAGAGACACATTGGTTGAATGTGTCCTTGGGGCAAGAAATTCCCACACTTTTTGCACTACATGTTTCAAAGGGAGCATGGGAAACTATATGGCCACTATAGTAGATCACTTGTTTCTTTATGAGGTGGGCCATATGATTGTTTGGAGCACTTGGGACATGCATCTCATGAGAAATTGGGAGGATCTTTTCTATGAATTACCAAGATGGGAGGTGATTCATTTCATTTGGATGATAGCATGGAGATGGGAGTCCTTCATTGATGATGAAATTCCTCATGATTGTCAAAACTTCTATCTTGAGGAGGCCATTGATCAGCAAGAAGGTTTCCATATAGGCCTTCCATTCTTTCATTATGAGAGCCATTTGGTTTATTCACCAAAGGCCAACTTACACTCTTGGGAGGAACCATTGGGAGACAAAATTATTACAGAATATCTGAAGAAATGGTGGATACTGTTGGATGAGGAGGCCCCAAGAGGAGGAGGGGAGATTTTGCAGCACCCTTTTAGTTGCTTGAGGACAAGAAACATTTGGGAGGGGAAGACTGTAATATTCCTAAATTAGCATGCAGCTAATAGGAATATTAATTTCGCTCTTAATATCTAGTTAGATGAATAAATGGGCAAGGAGTCTCATAAGTTGCTTAAGCAGGCATAAAATCCCTCAGAATGTAAAAAGTGATCATGTTAATAACTAGATCAAACATGCTCATGTGTGAACAAGGTCTAAAATGTGTGGAAAAATTCAATTTTGACCAAGTCAACAACATTATTATATGAAGAGTGGATCATAAATAAAGACAACTTAGTGTGAATGAAGATCAATCTAGCTAGTGAAAATGAAGACACCTTGGGTGTGAAAAGGGACAATTCATGAAGATCAAGTCAAGGTTGACTAAATCAAACAACAATATAAAAATATGAGTGGGGCTAATGGAGACAACGTAATTTTGGTGGAGGAGCCTTTGCGTGGAAGCAACCTCATAATTGGGTGGGACCCTTGGTGAGGAAGCTCATCAACTATATAAAGGAGGAAATGGCAGCCATATGGGGTATGATTGAAGATTATATTTTTTATGTGGTCTGTTTAGACTTCTTTCATCCTTTGGTTGTTTAGTTAAGTTTTCTGCACTGTTTAGTGCAAGGGTTTTCTCATGCGGGAATTCCCCACTCTTGCATGGAGATCTTGTTTAAGAAATCTAAGGAGAGAATCCTATGCTACATTTTCCACTATCTGGTGTTAGGCCAAGTAGTGACCTTTATAAATAGCACAGTCCCTTGCAAAAACTGTGTTATTTATTAAGTTATTGTAGTGGAGGGGTTCAATCCCTTGTTTTATGAGCTAGTTTCTCAGGAGGAGGATCAACCTTTTTCCTAGAAAGCTAGTAGGAGGAGATACAAAAATTTATTTGCATGATTATTATTATTATCCAGAGCTTCATCCATATAGCATGATTCAACCATAGATCTACAATATCTGCTTCTTGTATTTCATGTTTATCAAGAAACCCTTGCCGTGTCATCTTGGATTTCTGTAAGAGGCTAGATCTCTGTTTTTAAGCCTCATTAATTAATATATAAGTAGATCTATTTTGTCTCTCATATTTCTGAGTATAACCCTCTATAAAATGCGCTGTCACTTTCTGCAGTAATTTATTTGTTGTAGTAGTCTTGGGGTTTCAGTGATTTTGGGCTGTTATGAGCATGGGAGGCCTATTTAACAAGGATATAATGATTTGTTTCTGATTTCCTTAGATATTTGGTTGTAATAATGTTAGATCTAATGGATCCATGGGCTGCATTTTTCTGTTAATGCTTATATTTCTGAAAAATGCATTTTCTGTGCATGTATTGCTAAGTTTCCCTATTTGGGAATATTACAGGAAACAATAGTTGGTCGAGAAATGGTTCGCATTGTGCTTGGAGGTCTCCCCCCTAAATGGTATGTATTCAATACTACCATTCTCAATAATAATGTGATTCCTGATTTTGATGAAGTATTGTTGAGATGCACTCAAGAGGAGACAAGAATGATGGAATATGAAAATGAAAACAATGCTGCCTTCACTGCTTGTAATAATAAGAAGAAAAATGGTGGTCCGAGGAACCATGGAAGAGAAGGGGCCAAAGGAAATAAAGGATGATGTTACACATGTAATTGGCTACTATGCTAGAGAATGCCCTAATAGAAGGGATTCTCCAAGGGATGATGACAACAACAATAGGGGGAATGGAAATCAAAGGAAAAACAGGTTCAAAGGAAAGAGGAGGGCTCCCTATGATCATAATGGAAATGGGAAACCTTTCAAAAGGTCAAGAAACTCCAGGTATGATGAATCTAATGCTGTTGACGATAAAAGAAATGAATTCATTCTTGTAACTTCCCTCTAACTACATATCCACCCGACACCCTGGATGTTTGGTTGATTGATAGTGGTGCTTCAAGACACCTCACTGGTTTTAAAGAATCAATCTCTGATTTGATTGAGAAGGTGTCGAGGCCTCGAAATTTTCTGCCACAACATGGGGGAAAACCACCCGGTCCAGACCTTAAAGCAACTCCTTTTACATTTGGTGTAGTGGCTCCGACTGGGGATAGTGGGATCAGTTTCCCAATAAGGAATGATTTTGGGGTGTGTTTTTTTACACAACATGCAATGGAAAATGATTCTAATCTATCACGTGCATCTATCTAAACTATCTATTATTCTATATACCTAGGGGGTTTCTTCCTTTATGTGATCTAAAGAGATATCTTTCAACTATTAGTAATGTAGATTATTTAACAGTCGAAAGAGATGAAAATTATATAAGATGATTCTTCTAACAAAATAGTTTGATTAGAAGAATTGTGAAAAGTATATCGCATTCATATGTGTGATTATATATTAGATAAGAAATCACAGACAAATATTAGTACATAAGTGCATGCAACATTCATCTATAATGACGTTTCAAATATATAATGCAATAAAAATATGTGTGTCAATTTAGAAAGCAAGACTTAATACAAGTGAATAGAACTACCATATGTACGAAGTTATATTCATGTAAACTGACAGTAGATATCTACTCCTCTTCACTTTAAATCAATTTAAAGAGTACATTAGTGCAACATCAGTTAAACTACTTCAAATGTCAAAAGATAACAGATTGTGTTCCATTAATTCATCAAAGCATTCACAAACTTACAAAAGTGCATTCTTTGAGAATGTTTTTGCAATTTTTTAGACCATTCTCTAAATGCATGAGAGGGGTTTAAATACTAAACTAAATATGTTTTAAAAATATATTATTACATAAAAATAGAAGGTTTGAAACAAACATCCTCGTAAGACTAACTTTAACTACAATTTAGGAAAATAAAGTAACCATATGACTTATAAATTTCGATCTTTCTTTTGGATTTGATCCCGAAGCTAAAAAATATATAGCATAGGCTTGAGTTGAGCTGGCTGTGAAATCCTTGATCTAAACTGTCCCTTGAATATCACATTTGAGAGTGATGGTTGTGATCTTCTTGTCGAATCTGTTAAATACTGCAGGGTCTGGTATTGATGATAAGGTTTGATCAGAAAATTCCAAAAATTTTCTTGATCAAACTTATTCACTTTTTTAATTGTTTCACCTTGTATTTTTTCCTTTTGTTTCCAGTATGTTTCCAGCTATTTGACTTCTGAGAGCACTTCATACTTGCACTCTTTGATAAGTTCTTCTTTCAACAAATGTTCACATACAGATTCAATAATTTCCTTTGTCAACCTTGATGCTTTCGCTGCAGCTTTTTCTGCTTGCTTTATTTGTGCTTCCCAATCCTTAAACAAGATATGCTTATTGGATTTTTCTATCTGGGGTAGACCAGCTTCCTTGCCTGAGTCTGATGCTTGCCATTGAATGTGTTCATTGATTTTATTTTCAATATTCTCACATTCAAGTTTCTGGATAGTTACTTACTGGATCAAAATTTCACTTGAGTCACAATAAGAGCCAGTAATAGAATCTTGTTGGAAAAATACTTCTTGTTGTTGCTTTAACTTAGCATTCACATCCAATGCTTCCTTTATGAATTTCTCTAACTCTAGCTGGCTTTGTAATCTATTCATTGCTGCTTCCAGTTGTGTTTGCTTCTCAATGAGTTGTACTTGATGCCATAAATTAAGACTTTCGAAATCCTTCTGAAATTGGGACATCTTCAATTCTATTTTCTCGTTGGAGTTAGAATTTTCTTGATTTAACAGTATCTCTAATTCTTGTATTCTGTCTTCTCTCTGCTTTAGTAACATTTTAACCTCAGTTGCTTTATCAACAATGGAAGTATAATATGCCCTTGAAAACTATGATATTTTGGTTAAATGTTCAGTAGGATCAGCTAAAGGATCTTTCCACAAAACATCAACAGATTCATTTGTAATATCTGAGATCATATCATCAATTCTTCTCCTTTTACTTCTCTTGACTACAACCTTATGAATAGGACTATAGAAGACATCCAACAAAGGAATTTCCTCAACTTGTAACACTATCTTTTCTGTGGGATAATCTGGGATAATCTCTCGATCATGAGTTTTTGGAACTTGTTGTAGTGGAGTAATAGTTTCCACTAGCTTTTGGGAATGTTTAGATGTATGAAAACTGGTAGCTTGATCAGTATTAGGATTTGTTTTAAGAGTATTTATTTCTTTAGAAAACTCATCCCATTCACTATTCAAATTCTTTGGTTGGGACTTTTATGACTGATCAAATGTATCTTGATTGTGCTAAACTTTTTGGGAAGTTGACTATGTTCCATTACTTCCTCCTTTCTCCTGCATCTCAATCTCTTGGATTACTTGATCAATTATCTTTTCTGGCTTTTCCTTTTTGTTTTTGGATTCATTTTCAAAATGATTCAATTCTGAGACTGATGCTCTGATTGTCCTGACTCATCTTTAGACATGTCTTTCACTTCATTATCCAATCTAATACTTGGAGTAGGTTGGTTGACATCTTCAATAATCAATAAATCTAAAGAAATCCTTTCCAGTATTTTACTTCTGTATGCATGGAAGGCTTCCAAGTCATCTTGATTGAGTTGACTGGATGCATACTTAAGTACATCTAAAAACTTTTCAATGCCTTGAAAGAAATCATCAAATCTATCTATTTCTTTGACAAAATGTTTTACTTTGAGCTATGCGATGTAATTTTTAATCACATCATTGGGGTCATATGGCTGCTTTGGAATTACTACCAAATTCAATAGATTAACTTTTGATACTTCCTTGTAGGCATGACCAATATCAAAAAGTGCAAAGGTACCGCACTGTAAAGGGAAATTAGGCCAAACGACCTTCTTAGCATCTTTAAGTTGTTTTGAAATACCATTTACAACAAGTTGGTAGGCCATCTCTCGTGAAAATAACTTATCAGGAACATAATATGGAAAGACATGAGGAGAAGCATAAATCCCAAATACTCTGACATAAGTGAAAATTTCATTTGCAAACCATATAGCAACAGAAATAATGTTTGTACTAGCCTCTTTGGAAACCCTAGGGGCTTTCTCATTGAATATCATCTGGTGCATAGGCAACATAGCTCTATGGAAAATTTTGTAAAAATGCAAATGGAAGTCTAAATCACAAAGAGCTCTGTGGTAAATGTGGATTGGGGTAGGGTCTTGGGCTATCCATTTCCATCCCATGGTAGGAAAACTAGAAGAAAAGCAAATTGTGTCCATGACATAGACACTCATATAAAAGGAGGGTATTTCTCTAGATGAAAACTTCTTTTATTCCTATACTCCATGAAGTTTCTGGCTAAATTATCAGATAGGATATTTTCCCAATTAAAAATTAAGGAATTGATGTTTGCATCAATCAATGGGACCCACTCTACAAAAAACCTAGTAGTATCAGGTTTTGCATATAATCTAGACAAAATACCAGCAACATAATAGTAGGAGGGAGGAATTTGTGCTATCGGGTACATATTGAGTTTATCTTGTTTAAGCTTGCCATGTTCTTCCTTCCATTCCTTTATGACTTTCATCAGGTTTAGATGTTTTTCTCTAAAGCTTTGAAGAAAATCTTTGTCATAGTTCTGCTGCGGGATGGGTAAGTGGTACATTGTCCTCAAATGTTTTGCCCTGAATGACCCAATATTCTCGCCCTTTGAATCATTGAATGTTTTGTCTTCTATGTTTAAGTGGTCAATTACCCATTTAACCATATCTGTATAGGGGAGAATTTTTGGCCTTGTTGATACCTTATGGATGAATGAGCATGCAACGTTGAAGTAGGTCGGATTTGAAGAAACAGACGCGCTTGCTGAAGCAACTTTGACTTTTACCCTTGGATTTTCATCCTCGAAAAACTTATACATTGCCTCCCACGAAGAAATTCCACAATCCTTGTTGGAGTTGGTGTCTGAGAAGAGGGGAGACATATCTGAGTTTTCGGTAGATGGTGCTTGAGAAATTTCTTTGCCTTTCTTTCTCATTTCTATTTCCCTCGCGCTGTTAAGTGGTTTCTTGATTTCAAGTGAATAGAGAAAACATTAAAAATATAGAGAACAGAGAGGAAAACATAATTGAAACAAATCTAGCATTCAATCATTTCAAAACACGCTCAAAGTAGATATGAATATATCAAAACCTTATTTCTATTAAATTCCATTAATCATCAATAATCATTTAAAATCAAATTTGTTACACGTTCACGTGAAATGTCTATTGATCAATTTAAGAAGTTGGATCACATATTTAGTTTTATTTTAAATTAGTCATTTTGCATGCTCGAGCAATTAACTACCATTCATTGCATATCGCAACTTATAAATATTTCCATTTATGATTTTACCCATAAATCTTGTGAAATGCAATCTGTGTAAATCGCACATCGCATCTTTTATGCGTTAAATGAGTTTTATTTTAGTTAAGTCTTTTGTGTAACCAGCTCCAAAAATAGAAGAAAATAGATATCAACGCCTTAGAAATGAGCCACTTCGAGGGGGAAACCTCCAATACATTACATAAATGAACAATTATTGGATGATACAAATGAACAAAACCTCCTTCTATATATAGGAGTCCATGGGGCCACAATACAATCCTAGTGGGCCACAATGTAATCCTAGCCGACCTGACAATAATAATGTAAGGGCACAATAATAACAATATGGGGGTTTCCCGGATGCGGGTGGGCCTCATGTTTAATGGCACGCAGCTGGTCAGGTGGGTTGGCGCATGGCTCATCACCATCGCCACCCATACTCGCATGCTACTGTTCTTAACTGCTACCGTCCTGCTCTTAATTGCCAATTTATGGAAGCTCACTCCCCGAAATCTGCTCGTTCCTACTTCAGCTATGGCGCCCTCAAACGAGCTCATCTGTGTCAAACCTCTCTGCGTCTGTTGCTCCCTTGCTGTTGCTGAGCACAGCTCATATACCAGCACAGGGTCTCGATGCGCTTTAAGCTGTTGCATTACCATTCTTCCGGGCTTCCATTTCTCCAATTGCTCCTCCTGTGATCTTTCTCGCCCGTCATTTTCACCAACCAGACATCCGCAAGTTCAAACTGCCCTTGTCGTTCCCCCTGCTCATGAAAAAATGCCTCGCCTTCGTCCGAGAATGCGTTGTAGGCGAGGTGGTTCCAGTGGGTGTGCAATTCGCAGGTCGTCCCCCTCCACTTCTGATTCTTCGTCCTACTCTTCTGAATTTGGACCAGTTCGCTTTCCTGCTTCGAGAAGAGGTCGTGGAAGGGGTCGTAATCGTTTTAATCCAGCTGGGCACTTTCGTTTGTCTTCCAGGGCGCATTCTCACCATGCTCGTTTTCATTTCCCCTGCAATATAAGCAACATCTCTCTCCTTGCCACGGTTACCATCGACCTCTGGGCAGCCTCCTCAGAATAGGTCTCCTCGGGTCAAGTCCTGGCCATTCCGGAGGCTTCTCTGGAGCCCAAAGCGGAAGCTGAGCACAACAATCCTCAGGCGGACAACCAGTAGAATGTTATTCCTGGCATGGAGGCCAATACGGGACTTCAGGCAAGATCCATTGCTCCAATTGATGGCGGACCTGAGCAACAGGACGACCCTCCTCCTGAAGATGATGACCCCTACAAATTTGGCTGCCTCATTGTTGAGGAAGATCCTCCCTCTGCTCATTAAGTGTATCCAGGTTTGTGGTTCCGGTTTTTTGGTCTCCGTCAGCCTGAAGGTGTTCAATTTCAGTATGGTGCTTCTGTTCTTATGGTCACTCTTTTGATATATGGCCGGTATCCCCTGCGCGAGAGTCTTAATCCGGTTCATGTCCTTATTCTAGCTCTGGTTACAGGTTTTCGAACTGTCATTTTTGGTTTTGTTATGGATCGAAATTGTAAGAATCTTGCCACTCTGGCTTACTCTATAGGGGTCATTCTGTCAAGGTCTGTTCAGTTTCCAGTCATAGAAGTCATTCATTTCTTAGGAACAGACAGGATCACAGTACTTCAAAGCTCAAATGGTCAGCTTCGTACTTTTTTTGATGGTCAATTATCAGCTTGTTATGTAAGAATGCCACAGCAATGGGCTGGAACTCCTGAGGCCTCGACCTCTCTGTAATTTTATTTTGTATCAATATAGAAGTAGCCATATTCAGAAAAAAAGAAAAAAAAAAGAAAAAAAAAAGGGGTTACAGGGGTACAACAATAACAATAAGTGGGGATACACTAACATAATAAGGGACTACACTATTAATATAGGGACTAAACATGCCCCTCTCCTTCAAACAAGTGTTGTCCTCAACGCTTGATTATTTCTTGATGCTTCTGTATAAAATTCTCATCCTCCCATGGGGAATATTCTATAGGAAATTTCTTCCACTTGCTGAGATACTCTGAAATTTATCATACTTGTCGAGTTCTTGTTTTTGTGACTACTTCAGAACTTCTTTCGATGTCATGTTGATCTTCCTATTGTTTCATTAGATTCTGCACCAAAGTTGGGTTATCCTTTGAGAGTTGGATAACTTCTTGCTGATGCTCGATGTGATATTCCACTAATTTATCATCCATATTTTCTATTATTTGATCCTTCAAACCATCCAACTTAGCCTCCATTTCTTCTTTTAAACCATCTATGTCATCTTCGGTTGCTCTTCGTAAGATCGACATTTGTTGCACTTGGTACCGTAATTTTGATATCTCATACTGCAATTCTTCCACTTCATGCATAATAGTATATATTTCTGAGGGCTTAATGGGTGTTAAATTATTTTTAGGAGGCATTTCAGAATGAAATACTAAAATATATGCTCAATAGGCCCTTGGAATCACTTCAAACTGATTTTTCAAACAAGATTTATGCAATTCGGGAAAAACAATACACACCTTTTACTTGCTTTTGAGGAGCTCGATATTGGAATTGGATTATATCTATGATTGTGACTCTTCAATATCTGAAATTCAGCAATGAAATAGCCCTCTGAATTCTCTTTTGAATGCCACAGGTCTGACCTGATTTGGATTCTCCAAGACCAAGTTGTGTCCAATCTCCCACAATGACCTAATTATGGACTTGTTCAGTAGAGCGAACTTGTAGGACTTGCCATGTATCACTGTTTCATAATTTTTCTCTGAAATTGATAGCAAAGAAACTAAATTCTGTGTACTTGCGACCACTTTTTACGACACTCCAATCCAATGCCCAGAGAGAGAGTTATTGAAATTTTCCCACGATCACCTCTTTGAGATGAAATTCAGGAGCCTGAAAAAGCACTACCTTCCATAGATCATATCTCCAAAAATATTGCGAACCAAGCTCTGAAATTTTTTGAAGAATTTCCTCAGGATTTCAGCTTCACACCATATGAATTTCAGATTCTGAACCTTCGTAGAAAAAAAATTTATAGTGCAAATTCCACGATGACCTGTTTAGGAGCCTGAAAAAAGACCTAACTTCCACAGATCATATCTCCGAAAATGTTTCGAACCAAGCTCTGAAATTTTTAGACAATCTTCCTCAGGATTTCGGCTTCGCACCCTAAAAATTTCAACTTCTGAAACTTCGTAGAGAAAACGTTATTGCGAAAATTTGCACGATGACTGTTTGGAAGCGGCCAAACCTAGAATCAAAGCAAATGAACAAAACCTCCTTCTATATATAGGAGTCCATGGGGCCACAATATAATCCTAGTGGGCCACAATGTAATCCTAGCCGACCTGACAATAATAATGTAAGGGCACAACAATAACAATATGGGGGTTACAAGGGTACAAAAATAACAATAAGTGGGGATACACTAACATAATAAGGGACTACACTATTAATATAGGGACTTAACAAAGTCCTGCGAAATGTGAAGTGCGCATTTAAAAAGTCAAGCGGCTGCACTTTATCAAAGTTTGGAACTTTATGTTTATTTCTTTATTGGCTCATCAGGTCCGCGTAATCGCAACTTTCATCGAATTGCTTATAAGTTTGATCGTTTAAATGAGGCGCGATGAAATTTTGGTTTATAACGGTGATTGAAGTGTTCGAAATAAGATTTTGATATGAATTTGGAAAGAGCTTAGCGCATATCGCATCCTGCATGACTTAGTGGATTTTGTGTCGTTTAAGTTTGTAAGCTATGAAAATTGTGATGTGCACTAAGGAATGAAAGTGGAAAAATAAAAAGAAACTTTATTTCCTAAATTTTTTTGACTTAATCTAAAAAATAAATGAAATGAATTTCCTAATTATTTTAAAACGGTCCCCATTTATTAAAATAAATGGGAGTTGTTGTATAACACAACAATTGGCGATTTACTTGGGAGAACTAGCTATATTTCACTAAATTTTTGAAATTTCTATTTTTTTTTGAAAATAAAAATAGTTGCATGAATGAATTTCAAAAAAATAATATCTTACTAAGCAATACAATTTCTCTTGGTTAAAATTCATAAAAATTCATCTTTTAAAAATACAAATATGAGAATCTATACCAGTCTTTACTCAGTTCAAAAAGATAAAGCAGGTGGCTCCTCCAGATTAGCTTTATAAGTATTTACTCTTTTATCACAGGTAGAGCCTCTGATCCAATAGGAAATTTAAACTCTTGGTAGGGTTACATTTTACCCAACAATGATTCATTGTCCCATGGAGTGTTTCTAACAATTTCCAAAAATAAATTCTAACCTTCTACACTTGATTCTTTTTGAAAATTGTTTTTATTTTTTAAATTTTAATTTTATTTACTTAAAAGCCATTGTCTTGGCTTGGTAACCAAATAATGACAATGCCATTCAATAGTTATAATTAAAATGATCAAGCTGGCTCTTGATGAGACCCCTTGTCCTCTTGATATAATCTCAAGTCATTAACCTGTTTTGGTAGACAATATTGGTAATGTCAGCTCAACTATTTCCCTATGAACATGGCAAACAAGCTCGTGATGAGACTTATTACATTTTAAACTTTTATAGTATAATATTTTTTGAATTTCTTTCAAAAATTGATAAGTTTTCCCAGATGGGGTGAATCATTGGTCCTTTTGAGGATTTATGGATGATAATGTTGAGTTTTAGATTGCTTCTTTGTAAAAGAGTCTTTACTATGTTAAATATTCTTTTCTTGACTAATAACAAAATAATCATGCTATATAAAGATGAGAGTTAATTAGAGAATAAATAACTTCAGTGAAATTGCATCTTTCAGTGAAAATAAAATCTATTTGTCTTTCAAATCTTTCGATTGTTTCCTTAACATTTCCTATTTCTATAAGCGATAAATAAAAAAGGATCATCTGAGATGTTTATTTGAAAATCCAAAATTTTATACTAAGCAACTTTTATTTTCCTAAGGGAAAGAAAAAGACACTAGTATACAGGGAATAGAATGTGTTACACCATTTTTTGGTCATCTAACCTATTATCATTAGATGGACCCAAGTACACCATGTAAGACCAATTTTACCCTAAGTAAAATTGCCTTCACTATGTTAAAACAGGAAACCCCAAAATGAAATATTAAACAAACCTATATTTGTTTGATTTTCCTCATGGAATAATTAATTAAACCATAATTTAATTATTATTCCCAGTCATGTTTAACCCAAAAACAAATAAATTAATTAGATAAACCTTTTATTTATCTTATTATTTTCTAGGAATAATTATTTAAATCTTATTTAGATAATATTCCTTGTTAAATATGACCAAATCACCCACAAATAATTAAATAAATCATTATTTATTTGATTATCTTTCAACCACTTTCTTAAATAATTAAATAAATCATTATTTATTTGATTATCTTCTAACCGCTTCCTTAAAAAGATAAATAAATCATTTATTTATTTATTTTTGACAAATTAAGGGATTTGACCCAAGTCAAATACCTTTTCCTCCAACAAATATAATAAAATATTCCATAAAAAGTGGATCTAGATCTGGTTAACCCATGCACCAAGATCTAGAATGACCCAATATTTTGTTATAAATAGGAGGGTTTTTCCCACCATTCTTCACCTTTTGTTGCCTATTAGATCACTCTGGATCTATACACTTGGTCCCATTTTTCATCATTTGCTGTGTGAGCTCCCATTGAGCTCTATTCTTTGCATTGGGTTTTCTACACCAACAAGAGAGAGAAATCTTAGATCTGAAGTGCTGAGGACTTCCAAGAACCCATCCCACCGAGGAGAATTGGATACGCCTTCTTGTTTTCCTCCCAGGTGCCCAATTAATATAAAAATTCTTTCAAAAATTGTTCTTGTCTTGTCTATTGGTATATGGAGCAAACCCTTATTTTTTATGCTTAATGTCTTTCCATGCATAGATCTGGTTTTTGCAGCTCTTTTATGTTCAACTAACCACAGATCTGAAGATATTGGCAGCCACTTTTGTTGTTAGGGCTATTAGTTATGCGTAGCTAAAGTGGTCCTTTTTCGTACACTTCGACAAAGGATTCATACTAACAAATGGCGATTCCACACGGGTTTTAAATTACGACCGCTGTCGTTTTTCATATTCCTGCATATCCAGCTACTTCAGACCCTAGGGTTTCTTTTCAGCTGTTTATTTTTCCTATTTTTATGTTGTTTTTCTCACATAAAACCCTAAAACATTAAAATTTCTAACTTCCGTATGTTTCTGGCCCTATTGCGCAGGTAAGCGACACCAGCCGCAACTGAGACGACAACTTTTTTGAAAATCTGCCGCCGAGACAACCGAAACAGGGGGTCGCACTTTTTGGCCCATAACCTGTGACCTGGACGTCCAGGTCGCACTTTTTTGCCCCTTTTCTGCGACCTGCACTGAAAACAGGTCAGAACCTGTGACCTGCCATTTTTTCAGTGATTTTTCTCCAATTTTTCTGGGTTCTGCTGCAGCTTCTGTCAGGGTCTTCCAGCCTCTGTTTCAGCCCGCTTTGACCTGGTTTTCATCTGTTTGAGCTCATCTAAGTGGGAACCTAGCCCCCTAGGGCTTCAGTACCCTCCAATTTTTGTGGAAGAGTTTTTAGCTGTTTCAGCCTCTGTTTTTCTGAGTTTCAGCTCCCCCTTGTCCAGATCTGTTACCTCCTTTTCAGATACCTTTAAGTCAGCCTCTCTTCCTTTCAAATCACCTCTTGTTGTTTTGTTTGGACCTCTCTTTAGGACCTCCTCCCTGTCCTTTCCGCTTTTGCTGATTTCCTCCCTTTTTCCAGCCACCTTGCCTCCGTCTCTTGGCTGTGATCTGCACCTCTTTTCAGCAGCCTTATCCTCTAGATCCCTGTCCCTTTTTGACCTTAGATCTATTGGCCTCTTGTCTGTGTGTTTTGCCTAGATTTTTTCCCTTTTTTAGCTGAGTTTTGAGAGACCCGCCTTCTTGGGTTAGATAGATGCACAAGTAACTGTTAATTTTCTGTTATTTCAGCATTATATATTGTTCTCTGTAGGTTTATTTTCAGTTACGCAACACACTTTTTTCTTGCTCTCAAAACGGAAAGGGTTTAAAAATTAAAATTAACGCACGCCACACACTGACCCTAAGTGAAGAAGCGCCTGGTTAACACCGCCTGGAAAAGACTCTAAAATCAATTGTCACTGCACACTTTCTGCCCTTGACCTCACTTGATTCCGTCCCTTTCTGCCCCCGTCGGTTTCCCTTCTTCCCCGTCATCATTGCAATTCCCAAGGCGTTTTTTCCGGAGACTTCTTGGCCTTCACCTCGCCTTGCCGATTGACTGTCTGGACTGTGCTCTTTGAGCTGGCTCTCCTCCAGCCTCGTACTCCGACTCCCTCTCCCGATCTATCAGTTCCTCTCCTCCCCGGGGTTCTCCCTTGTCACCTTCACCATGTCCGGTCCAGGCCTAACATCGGTGGTGCTCCAGCCCCAACAATGGACTCGCCACTAGCGGAACCGCCACAGGAACTACCTCGGCCATACCCTTGTTGCCGTACATTGCAGGCCTCAGCCTCCCCGATTTCAATCAGTTGATCAATGACCCTATCCGCCACGATGTTGGTTGGCCCGCTATGCCAACCAAGCTCCCCTCCGACATCCCTAAGTTCGAAGGCCTTGCTGGAGAAGATCCAACCAATCATGTCCGATCTTTCCACATGTGGTGTTCCTCCAATTCCATTACCGATGCCTCCATCCGTCTTCGTTTGTTTCAACGCACGCTTACCGACGAAGCTTCTAAATGGTATGTTGAACAAGCCACCTCTTCCCATACCACCTTTGCGACCCTTGCCCAAGCCTTTTTATCTTATTTCCAGCTCCCTCTCCGATACGATACTGGCACGGAGCTCTTGACTTCATTCAAGCAAACCTCTTCAACCCGCCTTTCCGCCCATGTTTAGGAATGGCGACGAAGACGAAGCTTATGTCGAGCCCCCCCTTCGAAGATCGGGTTTACATGGATTGGTTCCTTCGCACCCTCTTAGCTCCTATCGGCAAAGATGTCGCCTCTCACTTTCCTCAAACCGAAGAAGTCGCCCTCCAAATAGCCTTGAAATATGACCTGATCTACGCTCAATCTGGTTATGTTTATACCGTTCTTCCTGACCTCCCCAGGCCCGGCGGCGCTAACGCCCCGGGGGCATCTCATTCCGCCAACGGTATCGTTGGAGCCCTTTCCCATCCGTACGCTCAACCTTCTATGGGCTATGGTCTCCCTCAGGGAGGGGCTAGCACCTCTAGCACTCTCCCCCCTCCCGGTAGCATGTATCCAGGATACGACATGCCTCCTCCTTTTACCCAACCTCCTGCTTACCTCAATGTTGCCCAACCCCACCATTACCCTTATCCGCAGCCTGGTGCGCCAGCTCCTCTAGCATACGCGCTTCCATCTCCCTTGCCTCCTCAAAACCCGCAACAGCACTTACAGCCCCCTCCAGGGAAAAAATTTGCACAGCAAGGTGCGACTAATCCCCCTTCTTCTCAAATAAGGTGGAGAGGCAATCAAAACCAATCTGCACCTGGTACCCGTGGACCCAATCCTGGTGTGGACCCTAACACTGCCAACCAGCAACAGGGCACTTAGCCCAAGCCGGACAGGCCGCTTCGCACAAATAAGCCTTGTTCGTGTTGCGGTGTTTATGGTCATTACACCCATGATTGTCCCCTCTTACCCCAGATGCAGCAGATGTGGGAGTCTCAAGCCACATTGTGCGGATATCACGCCTCCCCTCATGCTCCTCCTAATGTGGCCACTACCCAACCGGCTGTGTTTACTGATCCCTTCCCTCAGCAAGGATTCGTGGCTACCCAACCGCCTGACAGCCAGGTCGCCACTCCCCCTTCCCTCTCTGGTTCCTCCGATTACCAGATCCTTATGATGCACTCCGATCCTAACCCGACCGTCGATCTTCACCTTCAAACTCGGTCTCGCCAGTACCCCAAGACTCCTGCTCAGTCTGCCCCCGAGCCTCCTTCTTCAGGTTCTACAGAGCCTCTTTCGACATCCAGTGGCCCCTTACATATCCATCAACCCAAGGTTGAGGTCCACACCAAGATTCCTAAGGGACCCCTATGTCGAAACGCTGCTTCCGGTCGAGCTGCTCATTCGTATAGTATAGTAGATGATTTGGCGCAATCTCCTGCTGCCATTTCCACATTGGAACTCCTCCAGTCGTGCCCTTCCCAAAAGAAGGCTCTACTATCTTCCGTGGACGCTGTAGATCCTGCTGACGACCAAATGATTGTTTTCGACGCCACTCAATCGGACCATCCCCCTCTTCCTGCTTCCGTCGCCTTCCAAATCCAAGTCAAAATCTGGAACGCCAACGTTTCGCACTGTATAAATTGTGAGGGGGCATCCACCTGTGTGATGTCCGCTTCGGTTTGGAAGCAACTCGGATCCCCTGAGCTAGCCCCTTCCACGATCACCCTTCGAGCGTGGGACGACCATGCCTCCCAGCCCATTGGCCTTTTTCGTAATTGTCCTATCACCCTCGCTGGTAAGACTGTTTGCGTTGACGTCGAAGTCATAGACGCCCCGCTAGACTACAAAATTCTATTGGGGCGAAGCTACACCTATGCTATGTCCGCTATCCCATCTGCGGTTTTTCGCAAGATGTCTTTCCCCCATAATGGAAAGATAGTCACCATCGACCAGTTGACATATCATGAGCCAAAATCTCAGACCTCACCTGAGACGACCATCTCTTCTGTAGCCAACAAGCAAACCGTCGATTCCCTGACCAGTGTCTCCCCTGGCGTTTACAAAGATTCCTCCCTGCTTGGAACTTTTCCTAATCTCCCTCCTCCTCCCATCACTGATCCCAGCTCATCGAATGTTTGCATGATGCAATCGTCTCAGGCTGCCCATAAGCGGCCTGCCTCGGCTAGTCAGCAACCTCCCCCTCGCCCTCCGCAACCCACTCCTAGCCCTTCATCTCAGCCAGCCGGACCTCCTCCTTCTGGCCCTCCCCCTATAGCTGGTATCCCTGAACCCCTTTATCCTCCTGGATCGGTTCCCCTAGGCCTTAACCATCTCGGAGCCGTCCCTCCTGGTCATTTCCCTGCTAGGCAGATACCTTTCCTGGCTCCCCCTCCCAGAGTATATTCTGTCCCCGTCATGGCCACCCTCTCTCTCCCTAACCTGACCTTGGGCATACCGGTCTAGTACCTTGATCCCCCAGCCGCCACCCCTCCTGGTCACCCCAAACCCTATATGGCTTTGACACCAGTTCAAACAGTCCCCCTCGCTTCCTCCGTTGCCATTGTGCCCCCAGCACCTCCACAGGACCCTTCTCCTGTCGTGACGGCTCCCGGAAAGAAAGGTAAAGCCCGCAAGGGGGCACCCAAATACAAGACCACCATGACTGACCTGACCCCTCCTCCGCCCGCAAAGCCTTGTGCCTTATGTGATGTCACCGGTCATGCCACCCATGCTTGTCCAGAGTTGCCCCGTATTCAGCCTATGGTTAAAGTCGTGTTCCCCGAGTCTACGGTCCCTGAAGCCTCCATTCCTTCTTCGTCCGTAACCAAGAACCCCAAGACTCTCCGCACCAAAAAACCCTGTGCTTTGTGCGGCGTTCATGGCCATTACTCCCACCATTGTCCTCACCTGACGCATTACCGCGGCTCTTTAGAGGTGGTCCGAGAGTATGAGGTTGAACAAAATCAATCCGCCTCTCCCATCCTCGCGCAGTATGCTTCAGGTCAGCCTGAGGATCCCCCCGCTCCCATCGACATTCCCCCCCCTGATGTTCAAATGACGGAGTCTACTGTAACCATTCTTTACCTATCCTCCTCTACGAGACACTTGGAGCATAGCCCCTCTGCATCCTCCCCTGTTGTGTCCCCTAATCACCCCTTTTCTACCCATACACGAGATCACTCCACCCGTGTCTATGTTGACCTCCGCAGCCCGAGTCCTCACCATACTTCCGATAGCCCTCATATACCACCCTCTAGTTTGTATATGAGTCATAGTCATCCGACTCCTTGCACTCCCTCCCGCGGTTGCCGCCCGATGACTTCTGTGCACTCACGCTGCTGTCATTGCCTCTCCTCC
This sequence comes from Pinus albicaulis, assembly GCA_034641835.2. Lineage (NCBI taxonomy): Eukaryota > Viridiplantae > Streptophyta > Pinopsida > Pinales > Pinaceae > Pinus > Pinus albicaulis. Next base: position 1,149,278,253 of record CM076574.1, read on the forward strand.
CCTCATTTGTTGTCTTGTCACACCATTTCGCAGGACCCCCCGTCCACACCCTTTATCGGTTACGCCGATGGTGCAAGTCGTTACACCCGGAATCTAGCTTCGGCAGGTTGGGCCATCTTCACCCCCTTGCATGCCCTTATTCTTTCTAACGGGGTTTGCATTGGTTCTTCCACCAACAATCAGGCCGAATATGATGCAGTGCGTGGTCTCTTAGCCGATGCCCTCTTTCATCGCATCCTCCATCTGCACGTTCGTTTGGATTCCCTACTTCTTGTAATGCAACTAAATGGTGTTTATCGTGTGTATAACCCTGTGCTGTTTAGACGCTATTTATGAGTGAAACTCTTGATACGTGCATTTGAAACCATCACTTTCAACCATGTACCTCGAGAACATAATCACTATGTAGATAGTATTGCAAACCATGTTCTAGATTGGCATTTATCACACGCATTTCATACAAGACAATAACATTCATAACCATCAAAAAACGATGCATATCCATAATATGTGTTGCAAAACATGTGTTTAGAGTCCATCTACTCTGATACATATGACATGCCCATAGCATGTTACAAAAACCCAAAACTGGGGGCACCACCTGCCCCTACATACATAATAGGGGGCACCACATGCCCCACCCCTAATCACTATCTGGAGGATCCCAGGCCAATGGCTCTGCCCCTGCAGCTTGTAGATCGCGCATCGCCTGACCGCCCATCGCCATGCGCCGCATGACACCTCGCCATTCCGAGGGTAGACCAACACATGGCTCTATGTACTGGTCGTCTAAGTCCTGCCACCCGCGCTCTGATAATCCGGTCAACAACCTTTCGCATCTACGGCGGATGTCCTCCAGCAGGGCGGCTGCATCCTCATTATGCGCCGCTCTCGACCCACTCGGACCTATAGCTCCAGATGCTGCCGGTCGTCCCATATATCCGGCCGGTTTTACCGGTGCTATATCTGCATACCCAAAGTACATGAATCAGTACCCTAAACTGCTATTCAAAAAACTTTAACATGCCCATACAAGGATAGAAATTTGTCACTTACCATCGGGCCCCCAGACTCGACCAGGCGGAAGTGGCAGGTCCGGGTCTCCACAGTAGCTCATCCCATTATAGGGATAGTCGTCTATGTACAATGGCATCTGATCCCAATGGGAAAAAAACTCAGGTCGAAACACTCGCCCGACTGCCCCTCCTCCTCCTCTGCACAGTAGCCGTCCCCAATGGCGCATCCTGGGCTCTCTCAGGCCCCCATCTGGAAGCTGTACACGAGGCCTCAAGGTCGGGATCTTCTCAAAGAAGAAGGCGCACAATAAAGTCCCATATGAGCAATCATGGTTCACTTGCCGCCTGCATAGCGACAACTGTCACTTTAGCGACACCAACATCATCTGGGCCCACCCATAGTAGGTCCCACCCAGCACACTCTCCACTATCATCATCTGCCCCCCAGTGATGTGATGGAGCGCCTGGTTGCCCAGAATACGCAGCACAGCTGCGGCCACTGCACGGGTTTCTAGCCTCTCTAGATCCCCGATCGGTATTCGAGTCCCCTTGACTTGGAGACTCGGTCGACAATGATGCTCCAAAAACTCCATGATATGCCGCCCCCGCGGCAATACTGGCTGTGTGTTTCCCACCATCCCCAGTGGCGGGAGACCAGTCAGGAAATACACGTCCTGGACCGTCAGTTTGATCCTGTGCCCCTACACTACAAAGACCTCCTGATCTGGATCCCAGTAACTGATAATCCGGGCCAATAACGATTCTCCTGCTCTCATCAAAGGGTTCTCCAAAAACTTTAGAACCCCAAACCTGGCCAATACACAACGAATGCCCTGATCCACCTGGATCTCTGCCCGTAGTGTCCCCAGGTCTCTCTCTCTCTCTAGTTAACCCGTAAATCTACCATACCTGCACAAACACATCATCTTTGTCAGCTTACAGATCGGGAAAACCATAACCAAACACCAAAACCTAACTTCCAGCCATAAAACAGCACCAAAACCCCCTCATCTCCCAGGTCGCAGTTTTCTGCCCATTTCTGGGACAGGTCACACTTTTTTGCCTGAAACCTGCTTCCCATGTCGCACTTTTTGGCCCAAAAAGTGCGACCCGGCCGTAGAGATGAAGGAGGGGCTGTTTCTAGAATTATGGGCCCTAAACTGAAAGTTTAATCCATCAAAATGCAAGAGAAAGGTTAGGCCTCTTACCTACAACTGACGGATCTCGATTCCAACGGTCGGTTTTTCCGCTACGTTCGCCGCAAGATTTAGGGCCTTCTCTCCTCTCTACATTCACCACAGCAACAATAGCAAATGAGTGATTTTGGAGGGAAAATTGCCTTATTAAAAGAGAACCCCTGTTCCTTCTTTCGACTGCTGCGACCACACCGTAGCCCCGTTTGACGAACCTTCTGCACCATTGGAAAGCTCTCACCGAGCCCTCAAATGGGTATCTGTTAGTTTTTTGTGATCTGATACTTCACCAGGACACATTTTGCCCAATAAGGGTCACTTCACCTCTCCTTAAAATCGAATTTCCTCACTTACGACACTTGTACTTGGGGCACCATCTTGCCTCCTTACTTGTCTTTGTTCGTGTCGATTTTTGTCATGAGTTCCCATCTTGTACTCATGTTTCCATGGTCCCCCATTGGGGCCTTTACTGTGTGGCAGCACCATCGAGTCGCCCTTGTTTAGAGCATCCAAGTTGAGTCATCATTCCCTCCATGGAGTCTATACCGAGTCCCTTTGTACCCCACTATAGCCCTCCATCCTTCATTGCTTGGTCTCTCTCTTGTGTCGCACATTATGACCTTCAGTTCCACTGTCCCCTATCCCTTATGATATCATGTCAGTTGCTTCCATGTCATTCATGCCCTTTATGCTCTAACAAGGGAAGTCGTCCATTCGCTACTCAGTCCTTCCCATTTTCACTATTGTCATTAGTATCAGTCTGTCCGCCACTCTACTATTTCCTCTCATGCCTTAGTTGAGGATCTCTCATTGCCTCACCTATGGCGGACCTCCTTCTGTCGACATCAACACATTCATTCCAGAAGCCAGGTCTAGAGGGTGGTGTACCTTGGTTCCAGCTTCCACTCTTGTTCGGTGCCTCGGATCAGGCCAAGGGATCTCTCATTTCCCTTTGACTTGATTATTTCTCCAGCTCCTTTTAGCATGATCGAGATTCGTATACTTGATGGTCCAGTGATCCAGCAGCAGCTCTTGATGATTCCCGGGTGTGTGTGAGATGTCTCAACCCTCATGAGGGGGTGGCCCTGCAGGTAGCCCCCCACATGCCCGGATGACCTCCTCCTTGCAGCCTTCGATGCAGCTCTAGATATTTGATGATGTTGGCCTTAGCCACTTGCAGCGCCTCTTTGATTTGCATGTATCAATCAGATTTTGTGAGCCCTTCCCCATTTACAGGGGGCATTTGGGTTGTATTTGTATCTCATGTACTCAGATATTATTGTACAAGTCCTGGCTGTTATCCCAGGCACAACATGTATGTGGGATTCCTCATTGTATTTTTATCTCGCTCATGATTATGCCAGCTGTACTTTACGGTTCGGTCCCTTGTTTACTGGACACACTATTCTTTTGTACTTTGTCTCGGCGGGCATAGGTATGCCTCCCCCGCCGCCTTCAGCACAGGTACCCTCTCATAAAAAGAGACTTTTTGCACCTGCGAGTCTCGTCTCCTCAGGGTCTAGTCCTTCAGCACACTATCTACCTCACATTTCTCTCTCTGACATCCCTTTTTGTTGTCTAGTGATCGTGTTCTTACAACATACTTCGGTCATACGATTTGCTCCTGACACTCGCACGCTGGGGGGCAATCTGTTACACCATTTTTTGGTCATCTAACCTATTATCATTAGATGGACCCAAGCACACCATGTAAGACCAATTTTACCCTAAGTAAAATTTCTTTCACTATGTTAAAACAGGAAACCCTAAAAGGAAATATTAAACAAACCTATATTTGTTTGATTTTCCTCATGGAATAATTAATTAAACCATAATTTAATTATTATTCCCAGTCATGTTTAACCCAAAATCAAAGAAATTAATTAGATAAACCTTATTTATCTTATTATTTTCTAGGAATAATTATTTAAACCTTATTTAGATAATATTCCTTGTTAAATATGACCAAATCACCCACAAATAATTAAATAAATCATTATTTATTTAATTGTCTTTCAACCACTTCCTTAAATAATTAAATAAATCATTATTTATTTGATTATCTTCTAACCGCTTCCTTAAAAAGATAAATAAATCATTTATTTATTTATTTTTGACAAATTAAGGGATTTGACCCAAGTCAAATACCTTTTCCCTCCAACAAATATAATAAAATATTTCATAAAAAGTGGATCTAGATCTAGTTAACCCATGCACCAAGATCTAGAATGACCCAATATTTTGTTATAAATAGGAGGGTTTTTCCTACCATTCTTCACCTTTTGTTGCCTATTAGATCACTCTGGATCTATACACTTGGTCCCATTTTTCTACCATTTGCTGTGTGAGCTCCCTTTGAGTTCCATTCTTTGTGTGGGTTTTCTAAACCAACAAGAGAGAGAAATCTTAGATCTGAAGTGCTGAGGACTTCCAAGAACCCATCCCACTGAGGAGAATTGGATATGCCTTCTTGTTTTCCTCCCAGGTGCCCAATTAATATAAAAATTCTTTCAAAAATTGTTCTTGTCTTGTCTATTGTTATATGGAGCAAACCCTTCTTTTTTCTGCTTAATGTCTTTCCATGCATAGATTTGGTTTTTGCAGCTCTTTTATGTCCAACTAACCGCAGATCTGAAGATATTGGCAGCCACTTTTGATGTTAGGGCTATTAGTTATGCGTAGCTAAAGTATTCCTTTTTCGTACACTTCGACAAAGGATTCATACTAACACACTCCTCAGTATCTAAATGAAATTAATCCTCCTACTACTGAATACTGTGTGCCCCCGTAGCAAAGTAACGATCCATGAGACAAAAAACACCTCAATGAATCCTGCCCAAAATTTCTGTACTCTTAGGACTATTGCTTCACATCGCTTGACCTCACACCTGGAGGTATGGCTACATGTGCTCCCTATGCCAATTTGACATGAAATTCCCCCTACTGGAGGTCTCTATTTGAGTGGATTTCTCCACTCAGCCTCTTCTCTGCTTCTCCATTTGTGGATTCTACACGATTTTTTGAGGCTTCATTTTGAGAGGTAAGTCATGCTTTGTATCAAACACCAAGTCTCTAATATTTTCCTTGCTCAAGGATTTTCATTCATCTTCTACCTCAAGTGCATACAATTTATTGACTCGCACATCGATTTTCTTCACCTATCCCATGGTGATGTGTCTAAGGAAAACCTCCGTTTTGATAAATATCACATAGTAGCCACAATCTTCCAACACCACAATAGAAGCAAGATTCTTATTTGGTCCTTGAAAAAACATCACATCCTTGATTCTAAGAGGGGATCCATACTCCCTCTGAAAAGTAATTGTACTGATATCGGTCACGCTATACCTCCCATCATCTCAAAAATCAATGTTTTGCTTGAAGTATTTCTCCTCCAAGTCACTGAAGAGACTCTATAGGGCCTTGTCATATGGAACGAGGCACCACTATCCAGATACCACACACTAACCATAAATTTTATTTCCATGCATGCAATAAGGGTGAAGTCAAGTTTGAGCTATGAAGCCAAAGCTTCACTTTTTGGAGCTACTGCAGACTCCTTATTTCTTGTCTTCATGATAGTGAAAGAACTTGATGTTGGAAAAGAATTTCTTCTTTCCCTGTTGGCTGGAATCAACCTCACCTTGAGACTTCTTTCCCTTGGATTTATTTCCTTTTCTAACTAATGCAAAGTCCTATTCCACTTATTTGGATGAGGTCTCATCTCTAGTGTTTTGGTTTTCTCTTCTTGCACCAAGTCAGACCACAACCACTCCCATTTTGGTAGCTTCTCCATCTCGTTTACTGAATCCTGGTAGTTTTGAAAGCTCTTGGGAGGGCCTAGAAGTGTTAGGCTGACCAGATCATATTAAAAAATTTTAATACGAACACTCCCAATATCATCCCGACATTGGGTGAAATTGCTCAAGTGTTATGGTATTCTGTCGCCTATTTCCATCTTGATCTTCCAAAGTTTTTCCTTTAGTGCCAACTTCCTATGGTAATTGATGTTTTGAAACAAGTATAGCAAGGCTTGCCACATTGAATATAGAGTCTCCTTCTTGTTGGGGCTCAATACAATATGATCTCTAACTCCTTCCAATATGATTGTCCTCACTTTTTCAAACACTTCCTCCAATCTGCTAGATCCTAAGCATAAAATGTTTTAGGTTTAGGAATATTAATATCTATGAATTACTTTAACCCATTATCTTCCAACATCGCCTCCATCGCTTCCTTCCAAGAAATATAATTCGAACTACCATCAAGGGCATATTCAAGTCTCAATCCGTAGAAGGTCATCCTGCTAGCTCTAAATATTTGATTATGAAAATTTGATCTTGCAAAGACAACTTTGAATTATTCTCTTTAAATGTGATTTCAGCTCCAATACCATGTATAAATTCCTTGTAGATTCAAACTGATACTGAGATTGATCTAAATCAAAATACTTGAATCTACTCTACCAACTACAAAAATATTTAAATGATCACAAAAATTACGAAGCATACAAGAGATAAAATTTAATCACACATTACAAAATGATTTCCAGGGGAAAGTCACAACAAAAAATCCCTCCTATCTGTATATTGCGTTAGTAAGAAAATTTGAGAATATTACAATGCTTTTCTCAAGCTCAAGCAACCTCTGCACTATCACAATATATATCACTACTTTACAAGTTAGTCTTCGTCAATACTTAAACAAATACAAGCCTGCGAAAGTTCATATTTCCTTATGTTATTTCCTTGGGAATTAGCCCCTATTATTTAGGGAAATTCCTCATTCATAATTGCACATTCCTTCATAGGCCTTCCTCTGACTTCATGCACCACTTGTACAATTTTGATGACTATACAACTAAAAATACACTGCACTTGAACTCCAATATAAACAGTGTAAGTCGTATATCACACATGCATGAGTTATTTATGGCTGATTTATCAGTTAACTGGTGGCACACTGAATTTTCTCCCCACTGGTAGACCTCCTACTAGTTTTTCCAACAATTGGAACTAGTTTAAATTAATTCAACTCAGTTTGATTGAATTAAATTATTACAACTCAAAATTAACTCAACCTAGGCTCCTATATAGTAGGAACTGATCTACATGACTCAAGTTAGGCGCTCAAATCAAATTAATTGAACCAAATAAGTCAAAATAACTTAGGTAAATCATACACGTTGTCTTTTGATGTGGAATTAAAATTTTCTCCTAATTTAATTCAAGGGAAAATTAAATTAAGAATTTCTTGCTGCATTTTAAACAATTGTAGCAAAAGTATATGACTGACACATTTGTTTTGTAGGGGCTTCCTTGAAAATATTGTGATTTGAGATGAATATGTTATCTAGCGATATCATTGAGAACTGAGGCTATCTTGCATTAAAAAATAGTATATGATGCATTACCTTGAATAAGTGCCTTAATGTATGCTGAGACTCGTGACTGAAGGATGTGAGTGTGATTTGAAAAAAGTGTTTGCTTCAAATATTCTATGCTAAACTCTTTATGTGTTTTAAGGTGTTTGAAGTGATTGATGCAGGATAAAGGATAGATATATATATGGGTATAATGCTGTTGATTGTCTCTTTTCTTCATTGAGTCTACTACTATTTGTCATTAACATAAATGCTTGTGGCTTAAATCTTCATATATAGCTTCAATATGTTAAGTTACTTGAAAATGGTTTTGGTTGAATGGATTTGAGTATTGAAGTGTAATGAGATGTTTCAGGGGAAATCCTTGATTTCATATTATGTTTCCACTAAGTTAATGGTTAATAGTTTTGTACTTGTTACTAAGAGGGGTTTGACTTTGAGATGTTTCGTGGCTCGATGATGAGTATGGATGAATACTGACTTGGTATATCAAAATATTGTTGAGAGAAGGATTTGGACTGGTATTTGATAGTTTAATGGCTTGATAATGATGTTTATATTTGGCTTGGTTGATCAATGATTGATTTCAAAGAGGTTATTGGTATACTGGTATTCAATTATTTAGATTGAGAATATTGTTGGGTGTGGGTCAAGTTTGAAAATTTGATCAAACGTGGCCTACAAGTTTGATGGTTGATTGAGACAAGTGGATCTAGTATGAAAATTTTTAAACATGGTCCAAAGAGGTATTGAGGGTTGGAGCCTTAAGTGAGGGAGTGATAGCTTCTTTCTAGTAGGAGCCAATAAACTTGATTATTGTGTAGTAACTTCCTTCCAGTCGAAGCAGGAGAATTTCTTGATGGTGTAACATCTTGCAGGTAGGAGCCTACATATTGGTAAGAGTCTATGTTAGTACAATACGTAAAATATTTTCTTCACAATATGAAAGATGTTAAAAATGAAAATAGTGGTGGTTTTCTCCCACATTGTGTTTCCACCTAAAAAATTGGTGTCACTATATGTTGATGTGTTGATGTGTTTTGCATTCTTATGGTTTACATGATTTTATACTTAATGTTGCTCATGGTTTATAAAAAAATGTTCTATTTATGAAATACTGGTTCAAGATAAATTTGGAAACGAAAGCATAAATAAAGTAAATTTTGAATTCAGAATGAAATACTGATTCACCCCCCAAGTATTTTTAACAATTAGAATTAGATCAGGTCTCTCCAGTAAATCTTAAGTGATTGAGAGTAGATCACGGAAAATGGGAAGGAAGAAAAAGAAGAGGAAAACACAAAGGAAGAGGTCAAGTTATGAAAGCTTTGACAATGATGTATATGATGTCATGGAAATATTTGCAATCATAAATCAAGGAAAATCAATAACAGAACAAGGCAAGTTAGAAACTATGGATAATAGAGGTATGCTCATACTTAATGATGCTAACTGTTATGAAACCAGCTCCAAAAATAGAAGAAAAGAGATATCAACGCCTTATAAATAAGCCACTTCGAGGGGGAAACCTCCAATACATTACATGAATGAACAATTCTTGGATGATTCAAATTACAAAACCTCCTTTCTATATATAGGAGTCTATGGGGCCACAATGTAATGCTAGTGGGGCCACAATGTAATCCTTGCCGACCTAACAATAATAATTTAAGGGCACAATAATAACAATATGTGGGTTACAAGGGTACAATAATAACAATAAGGGGGTTACACTAACAACAATAAGGGACTATACTAGTAATATAGGGACCTAACATACCCCTCTCCTTCAAAAAAGTGTTGTCCTCAACACTTGAGTAGCTCTGGGTGCTTCTGTATAAAATTCTCATCCTCCCATGTAGAATCTTCAGTGGGTAAGTTCTTCCACTTGATGAGATACTCTGAAATTGATCGATTCCGTAGCTGTCGATTTCTTGTTTCCATGACTGCTTCAGGTTCCAATATGAATTTTCCTTCCTCATCAAGTTCTGGCAATATTGTTTGAACCGGAAGATTTTCACCTATAACCTTCTTTAAGCATGAAACATGGAAAACTGGATGTACTCGCGAAGAAGTAGGAAGCTCCAATTTGTATGCCATAGTACCAATCTTTTGCAACACCTTGTAAGGACCATAGTACTTTGCCGATAATTTATTATCCTTCTTAGCTTGCTTGAGGGACATTTGTTTGTATGGTTGTAGCCATAAAAATACCCAGTCTCCTACATCAAAACTTCTCTCACTGCGATGTTGATCTGCCTGTTGTTTCATTCGATTTTGTGCCAAATTCAAGTTGTCCTTTAAGAGTTGGAGAACTTCTTGTTGATGCTCGATGTGATCTTCCACTACTTGAACCTTCGAATTTTCTCTTAAAGATGATGTGATGGATGGTGGATGATATCCATAAAGTGCCATAAATGGGGTCATTTTTGCTGCAGTATGGAAGGAAGTGTTATATCACCATTCAGCAAGAGGTAACCACTTGACCCATTGTGTTTGTTTATCAGATACAAAACAACGAAGATATCCTTCCAAACATTTATTTACTATCTCAGTTTGACCATCTGATTGAGGATGATAAGATGAGCTATGAGCTAATTGAGTACCCAAACAAGAAAATAACTCCATCCAAAAATTTCCAGTAAAAATGGGATCTCTGTCGCTCACAATAACCCTTGGGCTTCCATGTAGCTTTTGAATTCTATCCATAAATGTAGTAGCAACTGTACTTGCTTTAAATGGATGAGATAATGCACAAAAGTGTGTATACTTGGTAAGTCTATCAACTACCACCATGATGACACTCTTTCCTTCGGACTTAGGTAAACCTGTGATAAAATCCATTGAAATCTTCTCCCAACGTTGACTTGGAATGGATAAAGGTTGTAGAAGTCCCGGGGTCTTAATTGTTTCCACTTTATTCTGCTGGAAAACCAAACATTCCGCCACAAACTTTTGAATATCAGATTTAAGGCCATCCCAAAAAAATTCTTTCTTCACCCTATGATAAGTTTTTAAAAATCCTGAGTGTCCTCCTAAAGGAGAAGTGTGCAATTCCAAAAGAATATTTTGTTTTAGTTAGGAATTCTTACAAAGATATAAGCAATCTTTGCACCATAAGGAATCATTTTTCCAACTAAATGTATCAGATGTACTAGGATCTTGCTACAACTTTTGACTGAGTGTCCACACTTCTTCGTCCTTCTTCCATTCATCTCTTGCTTCGGTTATCCAATCTGGTTGGATAATAGAAATGGCACAAAGAAATGCTTCCACCTCTTCATTCTTTCTTGAGAGTGCATCTGCAACAACATTAAGCTTTCCTTTTTTGTAGATTATTTCAAAGTCATAACCCAACATCTTTGTGACCCATTTTTGCTGCTCTTCTGAAGATAGTCTTTGTTCCAAAAAGTGTCTAAGACTATCATGATCATTTTTTACCTTGAAGTGTCTTCCCATTAGGTAAGTTCGCCATTTCTTTAGTGCATGCAGTATTGCTAACATTTCCTTCTCATAAATAGGTTTTTGTAAATACTTTCCTTTGATTGGACGACTTTCAAAAACAATGGGTCTTCCTTCTTGCATTAAAATAGCACCAATTCCATTTCCTGAGGCATCACATTCCACAATAAAGGTTTTTGTGAAGTTTGGCGTAGCTAAGACCGGTGCTAGGCACATTGGCTCTTTAAGATGTTCAAAGGCCTTAGTTGCTTCAGGAGTCCATGAAAATGCATCTTTCTTCAATAATGTTGTTAGAGGTGCTGCTATTCTCCCATAATTCTTAACAAACTTGCAATAATACCCTGTTAACCCGAGAAATCCTCGCAACTACTTTATGGTTGTGGGGACTTTCCATTCCTTAATGGCTTTAATTTTGTTAGAGTCTACCTTAACACCCTCGTGAGATACAATATGACCCAGATATTCCACCTCTTGTACTCCAAAGAAACATTTGGATGTTTTTGCATATAATTGTTTCTCCCGCAATAGTTTGAGCACCCTGTCAACATGTTCAACATGATCCTTCCAAGACCTGCTGTAGATTAGTATATCATCAAAAAATACTAGCACAAATTTTCTAAGGAAGGGTTTGAAATGGAATTCATCAACCCTTGAAATGTAGAAGGTGCATTGGTAAGGCCAAAAGGCATGACCAAAAATTCATAATGACCCTCATGAATTTGAAATGTTGTTTTTGGAATATCTTCAGTCTTCATTCTAATTTGATGATATCCTGAACGAAGATCCAACTTGGTAAAATAAATTGCTCCATGTAATTCATCCAATAATTCATCAATCACAGGAATGGGAAATTTATCTTTAATGGTGAGCTTATTGAGCTCCCTATAATCCGTACACATTCTCCATGATCCATCCTTCTTGTGTACCAATACTACAGGAGCAGAGAAAGAACTTTGACTAGGTTGAATTATACCCGCCTCTAACATTTCTGCAATCATACGTTCAATTTCGCTCTTTTGGAAGTAAGGATATCTATAAGGCCTGATGTTTGGAGGAACACTTCCTGGAATCAAATGAATAGTATGATCATGATCACAAATAGGTGGGAGTCCCTTGGGAGTTTCAAACACCTTGGAATGATTGTCCAAGACTTGTTGGAGATCTGCAGAAATAGATGATTTTAATGTCGGAACTTCTAGTGAGCATAATTGTGCAATTATGCCTCGTTGTTCTTTCTTTAGAAGCTTTGTCATGACATTAGAGCTTATTATCCTTCCCGGCTTCCCTTCAATATCCCGTAATTCGACTTCCTTTCCTTCTGAAAAAATTTTCAAGAAAAGTTCTTGAAAATTAAAAGTTACCGTCCCCAAAGATTGTAACCATTGTACTCCTAGTACAACATCAGCACCTCCCATAGGAATGGAAAGCATTGGACTAGTCAATACATATTCCCCCATGGTTAGCTTGATATTATGGAATTTTCCAGAGAAATTTATAGTTCCTCCATTTTCCACCATCACTTGACATTCTGGTGCCGGGTATAGGAAACAATTTAATTCCTTGGCTACCTTACAATGAATAAAATTATGGGTGCTACCTGAATCAATCAACACTATTACCTTTTTCTTCTTGATTTGTCCTACTATCTTGAGAGTTTGAGGAGTGGTAATTCCTGCCAGTGCATTACACGATATGGTCGGATTCATTTTTTCCTCTTCTAGGGTTGGTTCCTGGTGTATATCCTCTTCTTGTTCATTTTCTTCTTCCTCTTCACAATCTATGTAAAATAATTTCTTCTCAGCACACTTATGACCTTTAGTGTATTTTCTATCACAACTGTAGCAAAGCCCCTTTGCTCTTTTTTCTTCCAATTTTTGTGGTGTCAACCTTGTAGGTTGTTTAAATCTAGGAGTAGCAACACTTCCCTCTTTATAGAAGTGAGTGGTAGGCTTCCTTGTCGCCATAATTTTACATTCAATTTTTCTTGCCAACCTGAATGCCTTCTCCAATGAATTAGGTTCCAAAACGAGAACTTCATGTTGGATGTTATCCTTTAAAGTACCTATGAAGATATCAATCCTGTGTTCCTCTGGAATATCAGTTACCCTTATATTCAATTTTTGGAAGTCCTCAATGTGCTCCCCCATTAAACCCTTTTGTTTGAGATTTATCAATTGGCTAAAGAAGGTGTTGCTCTTTGTATGCTCATAATGTGCTATCATTTCCTCTGTAAAAATTGACCAAGTGACAATTTTTTTACGGGAGAAAAGCCATCGATACCATACAAATGTATTTTGTTCTAGATGTAAAGTTGCAATGCGTACCTTTTCTGTGTTTTGCACATTATTGAGATCAAAATATTGCTCCATCTGTAGTATCCATGTTACAGGATCCTTGCCATCAAACTTCCTCATATCCATCTTTGGAATATGGTGGTTCTTCCCGCCAACATTAGAGTTTATGAAATCACGATTAGCATTTATTTTGTTCTCATCATGAGTTTCCTCTACTATCTTATCACCATTAGGAAACATTTGTTGCATCAAATTTGTCAAACCTTCCATGTCTGCTTTTAGATCATTCTTCATGTTTTCCATTTTTTCAAAGATCTTAGCTTCCATGCCAACTTCCATGCCATCCATCTTAGCTTCCAAACCATTCATCTTAGCTTCCACACCTTTCTTCAAACCATCCATTTCATTTTTTGTTGCTCTTTGCGATAGCGAAATTTGGTGCACTTGCTCATGGACTCTTGATATCTCATGTTGCATTTCTTCGTCTTCATGAGTCATAGTAGAGCCTTTTGAAGGCTTAATGGGTGTTGAATTATTTTTAGGAGGAATTTTAGAACCCAATACTGATAGTTATGCTCAATAGGCCTTTGGAATAAACTAGAATTGATTTTTCAAACAAGACTTATGCAATTTGAAAAAAAAATACACACCTTTTTCTTGATTTTGAGGAGCTCGATATTGAAACTGAATTATCTCTGTGATTTTGGATCTTCAATATCTGAAATTTAGCCCTAACTTAACCCTTTGAATCTTCTTTCGAATGCAGCAGGTCTGACCTCATTTGGATTCTTCAAGACAAAGTTATGTCCAATCTTCCACAATGACCCAATTATGGACTAGTTCAGTATAGCGAAATTGTATGACTTTCCACGTGTCACTATTTTCTCCTTTGGCTATGAAATTGATAGAAAAGAAGCTACAGTCAGTGCACTTGCGGCCACTTTTTACATCATTCCAATCCGATGCTCAGAGAGAGAGTTATGAAGATTTTCCCATGATAACCTCTTTGCGATGAAATTCAGGAGCTTGAAAAAGACCTAACTTCCACAGATCATATCTCCAAAAATATTGCAAACCAAGCTCTGAAAGTTTGCGATGATGTTCCTCTGGATTTCAGATTTTCTCTCTAAAAATTTCAGTTTTTGAAACTTCGTAGAAAAAAAGTTATAGCACAAATGTCGCGATGACCCATTTAGGTTAAATTCAGGACCCTACAAAAATCCCTAACTTCCAGAGATAATATCTTCGAAAATATTGCGAACCAAGCTCTGAAATTTTGTGATGATGTTCCTCCGGATTTCGGCTTCGCACTCAAAAATTTCAGCTTCTGAACCTTCGTAGAAAAAAAATTATAGCGAAAATGCCACGATGACCTGTTTGGGACATCGAAACCCTAGAATCCAATGCTCTGATACCAAATGTTGTGAAACTAGCTCCAAAAATAGAAGAAAAGAGATATCAATGCCTTAGAAATAAGCCACTTCAAGGGGGAAACCTCCAATACATTACATGAATGAAAAATTCTTGGATGATTCAAATTACAAAACCTCTTTTCTATATATAGGAGTCTATGGGGCCACAATGTAATCCTAGTGGGGCCACAATGTAATCCTAGCCGACCTAACAATAATAATTTAAGGGCACAATGATAAAAATATGGGGGTTACAAGGGTACAATAATAATAGTAAGGGGGTTACACTAACAACAATAAGGGACTATACTAGTAATATAGGGACCTAACACTAACTATTAGGATTGGAAAGAAAATATGAAGTCTAGGATAATATCTGTTGGATCCGATGTTTGGAATTTAGTCAATAATGGTTATAATAAAACTCCACCATTAGGGCAAGAGCTCTAGATGAATAATCAGACATTAAATGAAATATTTTGTAATGTACCTAAATTCAGTATTAGATAAATTTATGCATTATGAGATTGCAAAGGAGGTATGGGATAATCTGTAGGCCATCCATGAATGAGAATGAAAACAAGTAAAGGTAGTTTTTTTCATTAGGTAAACAAATAGGTAATCCTGTTTCTAAAAGATTAAATGCAATATCCCTTTCGAAATATTTTTCTTAAATATCCCTTTCATGAAATTTTAGATATCTTTCCTGGAAATAAAATCAACAAAAATTTCATCCACAAATTCTCATTCAATCTACAAAGAGTGGCCACCCTTGGGGTCAACCATTGATGAGGAGGAGAGAGATGGAGAGATGGCTAGTAGGGCAACAGTATTCACAAGCACTTGCCCTCAAGAGGTGTTGGAGTATGGCAGGACAACATTGCAGGGGATTGGTGGGAAGGGGGAGCGTGGAGTTTCCTATCCAGTGAGGGAGACAACTGTGCATCCATATTTGGGTTTATCATTTGATAAGGTGCAAACAGAGGCAATGCCAGCCATCAAAACCACAACATTTTTAAGCAACAACCCTCTCCATGGGTATATAGACTATGCTTGCAACATAGATTTCCCTCTTTTGTCTATTATAGGGAGATAGGTAGGATTTCTTGGAATAATTTTGTTGGTTGACAAGTCAGTGCATTGGGAGTTGAGCATGGAATATTATAATATTAGTAGACTTATCCATTTCACAGTTTTCCATATGTTAGATTAGTAGGAGATCATGATTTGGTATCCTTTTGATGAGTATCATTCTTAGTCTTGGGCACGTTTTGGTAGGAGGCCTTAAAGGAGAGAGTTATTGCATGTTTTAGCAGGCCATGGATTGTGGACCGAAAATCCATTAATATTTCAATAGCACTAGTGAAACATTAGCAGAGAAAGATTGACCTCGGCCTAGGCTGGAGGTTGGATTGGAGAGAGTTTTTGAGTTGATATTCGGTTCATGGAGAAACAACTATAGCTCGAGATAATGCACAGTCTAAGCCATGTGACTTGGGCGATGATTGGCCATGGTGGCATTGGGATACAGGAGGATTGGTCAATGATAGGTACAGTATCAATTTTGGATCCAGGCATTTATGAGTCTGTTTATGGTGGCTTGACACATAGGCATAACAACATCCAGTGGTTTGTATGGGATCCATGCATTGGGTCTCAGTTGCATCAGGCCAATAGGGTGGTCCAAATATTTGGATTGCTTGAGGGAAATAAATCTTGGGGTGGAGGATTTATAATGTTCCAAAATTTATTTTCCTCCATAGTACAACCAGGGTGGATTTCCAGGACAGGCGATGGCCAGGGAATTAGATCAGGTTCGTGTTATCAGAAGTTCTGAGGGACTTTTGAGGAGTTTTTACGGGATTTGATGGCATTCACTTGGCATATTTCATCATCAGCACAATTTGTATTTCGTTTTATGGCATCCTGATTACTTCAAAATTAGTATTATTATGGAGACTGAATTAATTAATTATGCTTGAGGTGGTATTCTGAGAATATTATTTGATGGAACACCTCAGTGTAATAGCCCGTTGGAACTAGAATGAGGAGATATTCGTGATGGGATGATGAGAAGTGACTTATAGTGTCCAAAGAGAGTACCATGGGTGATTTAAAATTTTCCTTAATTAAAAATGACTTTAATTAGTCATTTAATTAAAGGAAAAAATAATTAATTAGAGGAAAGGGCCTAAAAGTGACTTAAGTGAAATAGAATTAAATTGAAAGTCACTAAGATAAATTCCATGGAGAATCTTCTAGAATAATAACAAAATAATAAAATAAAATGCTTCTAGAGGCTTGGAGATCTATCCATAAGATCTATAAAAGGAGAAGCAGAGGCCATTTGGAGACATCTTGGATTGGATCATTTTTTGTGTGAGAGGTTTGAGATCTTGGATTATCTACTTTAGTAGTAGCCCCAAGATGGAAACCCTCAGGTGATTTAGTGAGAGTGGGCGAGCACCCATCTATTCCCTTGGTGGATCCATTGAGGATTCATAGGTTGCAGTTATTTCCAGTTTGTTTTGGAAGCAAGTTGTTACATTGTTGTAGATCTATTTGGGGCCATTACTTAAACTATCTCCAATTATTGTACCAACAATTTTATAATATTAAAATAAGGCTAAGATCTTCCGCATGCTTATATTGTCTATTATTCAGTTGCAAAGTCTATTTCTATTTTTTCCATAAATATTGTGGTTGATGTTATGCAAATTGTTTATAATGTTAACGGCTTAAATTTTCTGAAGGTAATTTATATGGCAATCTTCTCATGATTTTATGGTTGAATTAATTTCCAACAAAAATCTACAAAATATTTTGAAAGGGATATTACAGTGGTATCAGAGATGGTGATCTTGCTAGCCTGAGGGTTTACTTGCCAAATTATGAGAAAATCTAAGTTCAAGGGTTTTAATGTAGATCAATTTTAGAGGAAGATTGATAGTTTATTATTTTGAGGCATTATTGGATTATTGATTTTGATATCAGTTGTTGGAGTTGTTTAGATGGGTCACTTGTTGTTTAGCAAGATTTTTTTGTGCGGAGAACTCACCCATACTTAGAGGGACTTTGAGTTCCACCCTAGTTTGGCTTTTCATTTCATCCGAGAGAACTTCACCATGATATCTTCAGTATCTGCATTTGGTTTCCCCAACAATGCGTATTTCTCGAGGACACATTTGGGTTCTTGTGTTTGTTTTTGGTTGCAAGGTTCATTAGCTTATGATAGATATAGGAGAAACTAATTTCATTAGCTCTTCATCTATAAGCGAACCTCCAAGGGCTTATTGGGGTGAATTTTGGAGGATCTTGATTTTGCTAAACCATTTCTAGGTTTTGGTCGGATTGGCTTGAGGATTCTGGGATTAATTTTTGAGATTTTTTTGAGCAACATATGTGGGCATTTTGGCCAATCCATTGCAGCAACTAGTGCAGAATTGTTGCCAGAGAGTGTATCCTTGGGGGTCGATTTTGGAAGGTCAAAACCAAGCCAAACAATTTTTGGGTTTTTTTGTGTTTTGGGCAAGGATCACCTTCCCAAATTCATAGAATTTTATGAGCACTTTTCAATGGAAAAATATAGTGCCAAATTCAACCATTAGTTGTAGAAACTAGGAGACATCATAGTATTCAGAGGAGAAGTTTGTTGTAGCAACTATATCATTTGTTATTACTCACTTGAGACTGATGGCTTTTCTTGTGAAAGCCCAGATTGAGTTTTTCATCTCTGATGATCCAAACACTTGAACCATTAAGCCGTGAACAATTATCTAAGCGTAGGACTATCCAGAACAGGTTGCTGAAGCTGTAGTTGGTCACTTGGATCGTTTTGCTAGAGTTTATTGTTGAAACTTTCCTGGGAAGCGCACATACCAGGTGTTATCCTTCTATAGTTTTCTTTCAATGAAGAAAATTTCTAATAAATTCTAATTTGTATATGTAGCTTGTATTTATTGTCATGACTGGCAGAATTTATTAAAACCCTTGTAATAAGTTGTATTGGCTATAGATCTATCCATCAAGGTTTGATAGGAGGGTCGTGAGCCTTAAAATTGGTGAGTGAGAGTTTATTTATTTGTGCAACTTTTTAGTGGTGAGTTTCTATGGTTGAAAAACTTGCCTGTATGCTGGGTATGATGAGCATATTGTTGAGTTAGATATGAATCTACTAGTCATGTCACTGTTTGTCACAGTATTGTATGAGTCAAGTATTACTGTATTTTTGTCAGAGTCTTGCATAAGTCAGCTGATGTACTAAAACATGGATGACACATTCATAAATACTCTTAATAAATTGGAAACAACAATTGACAGAACCCTTTCTAAGGGAACACTTTCTATGCTACAACAAAAACTGCCACAGGAAGAGCATGAATTGGGACACAAAAATCTTCAAACTTGGGACAAACTTGAGATGTATGGGGGTTACACCCAAAGCCCTTCTCAAACTAGAAGAGCTTGATTCACTCCTTTCCGTAGTGGATCAGTCATATGGGAGAAGCTTAATTTGGGCTCTAAAACCAGCCATGCTTGCCTTAACACAACCCAAGTATATGAGGCACCCTTGTATGGGAGTCAAAATTCTAGTTGCCTCTTGTCTTAGTAGTATCTTGAGGTTGACCACACATACAACTCATTATAGTGATAACATTATGATTAGGGTCTTTAGTTTGATAGTGGAGACTCTACAGAATTTGGATAACAGTGAGGGCCCTACCTTCGGGAAGAGGCTAGAGATTCTAGAAGTCATGGCCTTCGTTAGAGTTTATGACCTCATGTTCGAGATGGAGTGTGATGAATTGATCCTGCAGAATTTCTAATGCTTCATCGTTAGGAAACATCATCTTGACACAGTCATAGTGCACACACAATCCATTTTTTCATTATGTATGAGGGGCCATGATGCCATATGCTGAAAGTTATAGACTATATTATATCATTTGGAGGAGATAACTGTTGGTCTCACTTGTTGCTTATGAACTAGCCAGAAGGTTGGTTGAGCAAAACATTGGGTTTTTCAGGAGATAATTAACTAGGGAGGAGCTACTCTAGTTTGGTGGATCATGCAGAAAAAATGAGCTGAGGACGAATGGACTTTGCTTCATCTGCAAAGAATCTTGCGGGCCTGATCACTCATTCTTGAGATATGCATATGAGGTAGAAAAGGTAGAGAAAGAGAACATTCCTTCTATATGTTATAATGAGGAACCTTCTTTGGATGAATCCATGTAGTCATATGAGGATGCTTCTGGTGAGCATGATCAGTCATGTGAGTTGATGACAGTAGGCTAGACTTATATTTCGCTATGCATGGTGAGTATTCAGGGGACTCTAGGGGAGATATTCAGGATGACGA
The DNA here is from genome assembly GCA_034641835.2 of Pinus albicaulis. Classification (NCBI taxonomy): domain Eukaryota; kingdom Viridiplantae; phylum Streptophyta; class Pinopsida; order Pinales; family Pinaceae; genus Pinus; species Pinus albicaulis. The sequence goes on from CM076574.1 coordinate 1,149,298,375, forward strand.
GTCACGTGTGATAAGTCAACATGAGTAGCATACGGTGGATCATGAGTCAATAGAGGAGGAGGATATGAAAAATATACATAATGATCCTTTTTTGGAGGGCAAGTCGGAGGATCTCATTGAGCTCGTGATGGAGGAGGTTGAGCGGCCACCCATGGGGTCAGCCATTGATGAGGAGGAGACAAATGGATAGATGGATAGCAGGATGGAAGTATCTATAGGCACTTGTCCTCATGAGGTGGTAGAGTATGGAAGGACATCGTTGTAGAGGATTGGTGGGCTGGAGGAGTGTGGAGTTTCCTATCCGGCGAGGGAGGCATCAGTGCATCCATCTTTGGTCTACCGATTGATAAGGTGAAAACACAGGTAGTGCCAGCCATCACAACTGCAACATTTCTAGGCAACAACTCTCTCAAGGGGTATATAGACCAGGCTCGCAACATAGCCTTCCCATTTTTTTCCATTATAAGGAGAGGGGTAGTAATTCTTGGACCGATTCTATTGGTTGAGAGGCCAGAGCATTGGGATTTGAGCGTGGACTATTATCAACTTAATAGAATTATCCCTTGCACAACTATCCATATGTTAGATTAGTGGGGGATCATGAGTTGTTATCACATTTCGTAAGGATTATTGTTTCTAATAGAATTATAAGGACACCTATTATATATATACAACACTTAGAACTACATCAGCCCAAAACATCAATTTTACATTCTTGAAAAACCTCATGGAACTTACCATATTTAAGATTGTACCGTTCATTCTTTCAGATACTCCGTTCTATTGGGGATTATAAGGCACAATTGTTTGATGTTTTATCCCATTCTTGAGAAGATATTTTTCAAATTCATTTTAGGTGTTTAATTTTCCATTATCAATGTGAATAGAGTTACTATGAGATTGTGCATCGCTTTCAATCCATGCATGAAAGTTATTGAATTTTTGAAAAAAATCCAGTTTGTTCTTCAATAAATAAACCCAACATGTTCTAGTGTATTCATCAATAAATGTCATCATATATTTATTGCTGTTTGTAGAAGAAACATGAATTGAGCAACATAATTCTGAATGAGAGAGTTCAATTTTTCTATGTGCTCTGGAATGGGAATCATGAAAAGACTATTTTCTGTGCTTTCCTAGAATACTAGCATTACATTGCTTAAGTTTCCTAGGAATTGTAGGCAAACCAGTAACACCATTTTTCTTCAAGAATCAATGTTTTCCATAGTTCAAGTGTCCAAATATAGCATGCCATAAAATACTTGATGGAAATGTATCTTCATCATAGAGAGAATTGTATGCAAAGTTTTTGGCACGAGCATAGGTACCTTGCAGCTTCAAAATTATTTCTTCATCATTCCCCGTCATGACAAGTGAGTGATTTGACGCTTTTTTGACCTCAACCTTGCCATCAAATACATGAATGTAGTGTCCTTGTTAGCGGATGTGGACTAAAGACAACAAGTTTCTCCTCAAATTCGGGAGGTATATAACATCATGTAGAAAAAACTCTTGAAGAACAAGAAATTTTAGCCTAATGGTGCCAAGCCCTGATGGCTTGAGTTTTGACTTGTCTGCAAAGTATTGTACTCCATCTACATTGTCAATGAATTCTTCAAAACATTCTCTTCTAAAATTCACGCCATGAAAAGTTTCTCTTGAATTAAGCAACCAAGCATCTTTCCATGAAGCAAGTGAAGCATTGAACACGTCTTCATTTTCTCCAATATTGCAATGTGCCACAACACAATGAGCGGATTCAGGTGCTTTAAATTTCTCTTTGTCATAGGTTTTACCTTGGGATTCATTTCTTGCTTGCTCAATTTTGTCCCAAGGAAGATTACATGTGGATGCATCATGTCCATATCTATTGCAATGCATGAAATGAATATCAGAATTTTCTCCTTGAAATTGTCTACCCCCTTCCTTTAAAACTTCTTCTTCCTCTCGCTCTTGAGCCACCTCTTCCTCTAGAAGAATATTGAGCATGATTCTTCTCTGTATGTGCAAGAAACATATCTTATTTAGAAGGTTGAGGAGTTGTCTTATTCTCAAAATCATTTTCTCTCTCAAAAAACTTCTTCTCAAGGGAGTCAAAGGTAATCTCCTTAAGATTTCCACTTTTCTGCAATGAATCAAGATAATGTGAGTAAAAGGGATATTGTGCCTTGACATAAGCTATGAGAGGAATGTCTATTTCAAAACCAATGTTTTTAATATCATACGTAATAGATCTTACTTTTGATGCTAAAACAAGAGGGTCATCATTTTTCAATTCAAGACTGAACAATTAATCATCAATTGGACAACATCAAGTTCAAAGTGCGAGTCATAAAATTATTTCAACTTCTTCAAGGAATCATAATAATTTGAGAATGGTGAAATATGGCGACTCACATATTCATTTACATATGCTTCAATCAAGGCATAATCCTTAATGTTCTTGTTTTCCCAAATGGCGATCTCTCTGTCTGAGGTAGGCTTTGCTGATGCATTATCTCCTTCTCCTTCACACATTCCTCTCCACAAATCATTAAAAATGAGAGAGTGTTTAATCTTCCTTGACCATTCTGGATAGTTCTCTTTTCTAAAATAATCCAACAATTGATATTAGTGAATGCATCTTAAAGACTATGAACTCTGCTTCCGATATATAAAAAATTGGACTTCCAGTGTAAAAAAAAACTGCACTCTAGTAGCAATATTTTGAAAAAATATAATTATGGTGACATAGTTATTATATGGGGAAGGTTATGTATGGGAAGGGCACATATGGAAAGAGAGCATATGCGAAGGTGTTATTTGGGGAGGTAATTGTTATCGGGTTTATATGTTATATTAAAACGAGGTGGATATATGATACTATGTGGTATATATATTACAATGTAAGTTTGGAGGAGCCGTATTAACAACATAAACCAGTGGTATACAAAAACCAGTCAAGGTCGGTTGGACAAGTCACCGGTGGTATGGGTATGCTGGGAGGAGTGGTGGTAAGGGAGTGGGAGCGGTTTTAGAGCAACTGGGGTAGAGGGACCTATGGAGAGGGACCAGAGCCGAGGGAATGTGGACTGTGGACTATGGACGAGGCCCCACGTAGGAGTAAGCCGAGGATAGGGTGCCGAGGAGGTATTGTGAAATGGTAAGGGAGGAGTGCAGTGTGGAGTGGTATGAAAATCGAGGGACGAAAGGAGGGCACTATCGAATACTATAAACAATAGTGTGGGATTCATGCCAACGTTATGGTGTGACCGGTGGTAAAAACCATATACAAAGTCCACTATCATTGCCTCATATGCACAGTCAGGTTCTATGGTGTGCCTGAACGCAAAATGATTTAAAAAATCATATCTTAACACAGTCACAAATATTCAACATAGTCGAGACAAATTTAATACAGTAATTGTCGATCTTCATACCTCGACGCATAACTCCCAGAAACTGTCGCACCTCAAGCCCGAATTGCTAGAACACACTCAGACAGCTAGAGAGAAACACCTAGCGACAAAAAATTCAACTCACCAAAATTACCACCAACATATTAGCACAGAGAATGGAGCAATGGCAGAGGTGTTAGTTCTACAAAATAAACAGAACATAGGTAGGAAGGAGTAACAAGGGTAGAGATGGAAGCCAAAAATAGAGATGGATTTGATACCATGTCAAGCCAAAAGGTAATTCCATAATGCAAATTGTGTTTTTGTATTAAGATTGCTCATGGAAATAGACATGGAGGGAGAGACTCTTGGGCTTCACCTCTTTGTGTCTCTTCATATTCCTAATCTCCTTATTTTCTATTTACATTATTTTACATATTCACCCAATTCCAATGGTTAAGTGTCAACACTTAATGTATGCAGAGACCTATGATAGAAGGATGGAAGTCTGTGTGATTTTGAACATAGGTTTTACTTCAAAGGTCCCATGCTAAACTCTTCATGTGTTTTAAGGTGTTTGACGTGATTGATGCAGGACAAAGGAAAAATATATATGAGTCTAATTCTATTGATTGTCTCTTTCCTTCATTGAGTCTACTACTTGTCACTGACAAAAATTCTTGTCGCTTGAATCTTCATAGAGCTTCAATATGTTGAGTTACTTGACAACAATTTTGGTTGAATGAATTTGAGCATTGAGTGTAATGAGATATGTCAGGGATACTCCTTGATTTTATATTATGTTTCCACTAAGTTAATAGTTAATAAAGGATTTTTACTTGTTACTAAGAGTGGTTTAGATTTGAGATGTTTTGCAGCTTGATGATGAGTATGGCTGAATATTGACTCGGTATATGAAATTATTGATGAGTAAAGGATTTGGATTGGTATTTGATAATGTAATTCCTTGAAAATAATGTTGATGTTTGGCTTGGTTGATCAATGGTTAATTTCAGATAGGTTCTTGGTATATTGGTGTTCATTTATTCAGATTGAGCATATTGTTGGGTGTTGGTCTAGTTTGAAAATTTGATGTAATGTGGCTTACATATTTGATGGTTAACTAAGACAAGTGGATGCAGTATGAAAATTTTGAAACGTGGTTCGAAAAGGTACTGAGGATTGGAGCCTTTAGTGATGGAGTGGTAGCTTCCTTCCAATAAGAGATGGTAAATTTTATCAAGGAGTAGCAACTTCCTTCTAGTAGGAGTTGGATAATTTGTGGAGGTTGTATCCTCCTGCAAGTGGGAGCCTATGTATTGGTAAGATTTTGTGCTAGTATAAGATGTAAAATATTTTCTTCATAATAAGAAAGAATACAAAGATGACAAGAATGGTAGTTTTCACCCACATCTGGTTTCCACCTAAAAATATGGTGTCCCTATGTGTTAATATCTTGATGTGTTTTGCATTCTTATGGTTTACATGATTTTATACTTAATGATACTCATGGTTTATAAAACAATATTCTGCTAATGAAATAATGGTTCAAGATAACTTTGGAAATGAAGGCATAAATTAATTAAATTATGAATTGGGAATAAAATATTGATTAACCCCCCCTCTCAGTATTTCTAATAGGGTGTGAATTTACTTGAAAAACCATCCCCTCAAACTTTGGATCTATCTTGGGGGTGGGAAACTACATGAAATATTGTAATGCAACTAGCCTATGGTTGGGCGAAGAGTTGAATTCCCTCCTTTAGTTGTCAAGAATCTTTAAATGCACGATTAAGTGTAAATAAATTATGTATATTCTCTTATGGGATGTATTAATTTTTGTTATATGTGAATGATGTAATGATTTATGAATTTATAAGCCTAAATGAATGCTTGAGTAGTGAGGCTCAATGTTGTGAAAATGTCTGGAATGATTTTCTGTGTATTCAAGAATATGATATATGTTGGGACTATGTTGTCTGTTAGTTACATCCATGTTGAGTGTGTTACTATGTGTTTATGAATACACTATCATACTTCAAATTTTTGTGAGAGATTATATATATATGTAAATTAACGTGTTCCCGTATTGGATGCTCTATCTAAACTAAGCATTTGTAGGTTCAATATTTGTGGCCACAACTCTCAGAAGTTGATAGTCTAGATCACCCCAATGTAAAAACATATTTAAAAGGAGTGATTTAGTTATCTAGGAATTAGGTCTTCGACTATTATACGCCTCAAGACTACAAATTTTCAATGGAAGCCAGGCATTCATATTAGTGTTCATAGACATTACATCGTATATGTCTTTTATATTATAGGTGTATGTTGTTAGTTCTAACAGGTGCCAGAGTTAAACTCATTTTAAGTGGGTGAGAAACTGGTGGTGGGTTTTAGACGTAACACTGAGGGAGCAACTTTCCTTACTTCTTGTTATCAAAAAGTCATGGTACGGTGCATCCTAAATGAGGGCACTAACATGGTTAATCAATCCTATCATAATTCAAAGGTAGAAATTCCCACTGCTCACCACGAACATTTTTCTCATACCAAATTTACTCAACGGTGATACCATTGAATGGAATGTCGTGGGCCGGACGACACGAACCACTAAATTAAATGTTTCATATTGCGTGGAGGTTGCGTGAGCATGTTTAATAATTCCAACATTTTATTGAGATTTGAAGAATTTGTAATGCGTGGAGAATATGTGGAGTGAGTAATGCGTGTGAATATTGCGATCTGACGAACGTGATGTTGGGTCTGCTGAGTGGGGGTGTCAACAGCGACAAATACCCTCTAAATACCAGGATCCAAGATTTTCCGTTATAGGACCCGCGGCGAAGCAGTGGTGGACAAAGTCAAGGTTCTGAACGCCGACATTGTCAACTGCGTATATGATTGACTATCATTTTGTTTTTCTGAAGGCACTACCATTTTTGCTCTTTGCATTCCTACAGGCTATGGCCTCTATTTCTATGATAAAATATGTTGAACCCTAATAAAATAAATAAATTATGTTTTATTTTGGTATGCTCTTTTTGGTAGGCACTTCGTTTTTTTGGTGGTGTTTTCTCATTTTATTATGGAAGTATGTTGATTTATTTAATTTAGTTTTTGGTAATAATTTATGGCAGGTGTTGGTTTTTTTAATTTTTAATTTTTAATTGAGAATGTGTTATATCTGTTTTTAGTTTTTTGTAATTTAATTATATTTAATGTTCTAGGGTTTATCTTGATGTTATTTTGTAACCTGTTATGGCCTTTGTAAGAAAATATGTTGTCTTCTAATAAACATATGTTTTTTAAGGTAACTATAAAAATTATTTTCTAGTACATGTCATCACGAACAAACCACAAAATGAAATTCTTTGTAAAATAGTTTTTAATATTTTTCAAATATACATATATATATATATATATATATATATATATTCGAATTCACCTAAAAGATAAATCTGTAAATCATGTTTTAGCTTTATTCACATTTTTGTCTAATAAATTCCAAAGATACTAGTATGTGTGTGTCTTTTTTTTTTATCTTTAATAACATCATTGTCAAATAAATTTCCATAGAGTATCTATGCATGTAGTTCTTTGCTAATAAGGAATTTTATTGAATCTTTGTGTGAAATTCTAAAGTCCATATTTTTTTCAAGAAAAGAAATATATTATTTTTCCAAGAGAAAATTAGCAATTTTATTTATAAAAAAATAAATTTAAATTTACACGTCTCAAGCATTACTCTTTCATCTTTTATAGATATTACTTTTTCAACACTTCTTCTAAAAAATATTGTGAATTCATAAACTAGTCAAAAAGGTTTGAGTACATAATAATGCTAAAGTAAATTTCCATTGCATCCTTAATTTGCAAAATATATAGAAAATGTGGAGTGGGGTTTAGTTACTTTGCAATCCTTGGTCTTATTTATGAATAAAAAAATGACCAATGGAAACATGGTGACAAGAGGCAATAGGAATCTATAATAGAAATAGCCCATTATTTAGTTCACACAAGCTAGTGTAGGCATAGTTTAATTAATTGTAGCTCTATGGATCTCAATGGTGGGCTTCATCTTGCTTTTAGAACAAAGATATATTTATATTATGTTTTTTTGTTATTTTTTCTTTGCTCTATGTCAATTGGTGTCTATGTATCCCATTTGAATTAAATTTTGTTATGTATCCCATTGGCACTACCTTTTTGTTATGGGATCACTTGGGTCACTTTCTGAATTAGAAAATGCACATGCTATTTTGGTCAAATTTTTAGGTGAATTGTAGTATCTACAAACACTTTTTGAGTGTTAAAATCCCTTGAGAACATCCTTCCTACTATGAGATTTGGAGGCTATTACATGTCTTCCATTGGCCACATATTTTTTGATAAATTCCTTATTGGGTTTTCTATATATGTTATTCAAAATTTGTAGTAGTTGAGTATTAATGTGTTTACGCTCCTCTTGAGATAATATCAACTTGTTGATGGGGAAATTTGTCTCGCCAACAGTTAGGGTGTTTCCCTAGTGAGAAGTCCCAATTAGACCTCACACCATTTAGGATACTGCCAACATGTTGTATTTTCTCCTAGGTGTCAAATGTGGAGATGTTAGGGCAAGTGAAAGAAATAAATTTCTGGGTGATAGGAATGAGGTCAAGCCATGATTGATAACCTGCAAAATGAGATACAAGAATGTAACATCAAAAAAATAAAAAGAAGCATGCCAAAATAAGGATTAGTGAGTTGAAACCATCTCATACATGCATGAAGAGGAAAGTTCCAGGGGTTCATTACAAATAAATTCACAATGCGTTACCAATTGTAACACCCCACCCTACATTTACCGGCTTTTACAAGCTCATTGGGGTAAACATGAGAAGAGAGTTAATATGCATGAGCAAACATCCAAGTTCCAATTATGGAAGTCAGGTCTACCATCCTGAAAGTTTACTGCAACCTCCAGGAACACCAGATCACTCAGATTTCAAGCAACATTTACTAATCAACTTTTCTTGTACTCAAACTACCTTCTTGACTCACTTCAAACCTAGCCGCACTCATGAAAAGCTATGCATGTGACCAAAAGGCTTTGACCGAACTCATAAGCCTTCCTCTATGTGGCTACAAATGAAATTTCTCATTTAAGATACTGTGCCCAAAAGCCCTATTCTATATTTTCAAGGCAAGCCACAAATCAACTCCCCAAAATTTCCTAGAACTCTCCAGAGTTACCTTAATCATATGTAGAAGTATTCAATCACTATTATTAACTCAATTATTTCTCAAAAATTTCTATTACATAATAATCATTTATGCAAACAATTTGTAGACAAAGTACCTATAGCTAATGTTTGCATGTTTGTTCACTGATTCATTAAATCATCGAAGGATCATCAAGAAGGCTCAATGACCCCTGACCCCTCATACGAGCTATTTAAACAATTTTTAGCTCATGCATTCGTATAAATAACCAAGAACCTATTAAACCATGAAATAGGACTATAATAAGAGCACATCTTATACCAAGAATTATGCCTGTAACCAACACTTAACCAAAACGAAGTCATGACAAACTAGTTATAAAATCAACAAAATAACCAATACATGTGCTCATTGATATTAATAAGAAATAACACATAATAACATATGAAACTTCCAACCGAGTCAAGGAATTCCACGTATCGCCCGACCATAGGCACTTGGTTTTTTTTTGTGTGTGTGCTGTTTTCTCATTTTATTATGGGATTATGCTATTTTATTTAATTCTAGTTTTTGGTGATGATCTATGGAAGTGAGGTTATGTTTCTTTTAGCTTTTTATTTTTTATTGGGAATGTCTTATATTTGTTTTTGGCCCTTTGTAATCTAATTATATTTAATGTTTTAGGGTTTATATTGATGTTATTTGGTAACCTACCATGGCCTTTGTAACAAAATATGTTGTCCACTACTTTTTCATTTTGAGAACATGTGTAATTGATATGCATACCATTACATCATGAAGAAACCACAAAATGAAATTCTGACTAGATTGTTGTATTGTTTAACCTATCTCTTCTCTCTTATAAATTACATTATAATCAGTTCATTCATTGCTTCAGTTTTTTCCTCAAATTATTTATAATTTTTAAAAAAAAATTATTTATACTCATTTTTCTTATGGGATTATGATGTTTTATTCCACTTTATGGAATTGAGTAATATTTATTTTGTCTAATCAAATGCCTGAATTATAATAGTTTCTAATATTTTTCTTTTATTAATAATATTATATATATATATTTTCAAATTCACCTACATTCTTTTAGTATAAATATTTATAACACGATCCATTGTAAATCATGTTTTATCTTTAAATTCTTTAATATTTATTTATAATCATTTTTATTATGGAATTATGATGTTTTATTCCTGTTTGTGGTACTGGTTAGCACTACCTTTTTGTTATGGGATCACTTGGGTCACTCTAGGTTAGAAAATACACATGCTCTTTTGGTGAAATTTTTAGGTGAATTGTAGTATATACAAACACTTCTTGAGTGTTAAAATCCCTTATGAACATCCTTCCTACTATGAGATTCATAGGCTATTACATGTATTCTATTGGCCACATATTTTGTGCTAAATTCCTTATTGGTTTTTCTATATATGTCATTAAAAAATTGTAGTAGTTGAGTATTAATGTGTTTATGCTCCTCTTGAGATGATATAAACTTGTTGATGGGGAAAATTGCCTCACCAACACTTCGGGTGTTTCCTTAGTGATAAGTCCCAATTATACCTCACACCGTTTACGATAGTGGCCCCATCCAGTATGTGGGACTGATTACCACCATATTGGATTTTCTCCTAGATGTCAAAGGTAGAGATGTTAGTGTTACACAATATTTTATCATCGTCCCTACAATCCCCATCCCACACATTGGAGGACCATTTCAGTGACTTACGTGTATTTTCATACCTTATAAAAAGTTTCATTGCATCCCTTGGCATGTAAAGAACATTTCCTCTGTTGATCACTCCTCGAGAAGACTCTTAAAAACATGTGTTTCTGGGTCGATGCTGGTAGGAAGTTATAGCCTCGTGCTGATAGGGAAATTAACATTGGACCCAATGCCCATTGGCGCTCTATCTCAATGTCTCACCCACGCTGAGCTGTTTTTGTAATTTTTTTTAAAATAGAAGCGAATTTTCCATTCCTACCTACTTCATGAGCGGAGTCATCATGGTTTGTTCGATTGAATAACACTGAAATCCTCCCTTTGGCTTCTTGTTTCCTACATTTGTGTAACTCCCCAAAGGGATAGGACCTTTATTGCACCTTATGAGGAATCCCAAACCACCTCCTCCTCTCCTATAAATACATCCTTCTCACATGGTTTTAGCTAGCTGAAAAATACTTACTATAGCTGGTGTGAAGAATAAGGCAGAGAGGAATCCATTGTAGAAAGATATTTTAGGCCCATTGCCTCACCAAGTCTGATCCCCAATGAACTAGAGACGCGCTTGACTGAACCTGTCGAAGGAGGCTGCAACATCAAAGCATTATGGTTGTAAACTTATTTCTCTATCATTAATACATAACTGGTTTTTTGGTTCCAATTTTGCGTTTGATCATATGCAAAATGTTTGCTTCTCCTTGACCAATCGAATAGTTGTGAATGAAAATATGTTTTCGTATGCTGTCACCATTCACTTGATCCTTGTGCAGGTACACAAACATTATCACTAAAGGACCATGATGTGTGAAGACAAAGATCAACAAATTGCTGTTGCAAACTACAACAAAAGCGTTGGACCAAGGTAGGCCATCTATCCCAACTCGTTTTCATTTATAAGCTAGGAGTCTGAAAGTCTAGCTTGTTCCCTTGTTGCTAGACCCACTCCTGGGCTAGATGGATCACCTCTGTCTGCAGAGGGGATTTACTTGCACAAAAAGTTGGCGACCATATTGGGGATTAGTGTGTTTGTTGTCTCTCATTGTTCGTCTAGTGTTTTTCTTTTCTGTTCGAATTTTGTCATTTTATTGTTTTTCTGCTTTGTTCTGCCTATTTGACTGTTTTCAGCCATCACATTTAGCCTCAGAGTTTCAAGTCTGACCTCTTCTTAGTGGATTTTTATTTTTTCCACGGTTTTCTGGCTCGGTGCTACTGTTGCTTGAACAGTCATGCCGATTGGCGCTTGTTTCCCTTTTCATAGGCACACCATCTTCTATTTGGTGCAGATTACAGCCTGACAGACGCGCCGAATCATGTAGGTTAAAATTTTAGCCTTTTTCCTAAGTTTTGTCAGTTTCTCCTTCCTCTGGGTTGGATTTTCATCTTTCAATTAGTCCACTGGAATTTCTTTGAATCTCTTGTCTTGTTATTCTCAGTTGTTTTCCCCTTATCTGATTAGTGAATTTTGTCATCCTAGTGTTTCTAGGTGTCTTCTGCTGCTTGTTCAGATACCTTCTCACTGAACCTTTTGAGTTGAGTTTGAGTCAGTTTGGTCTTTTTCCTTTCAGTTTGTAGACTGATTGCCTTAGTTTTACTTTTGGTTCTACGTGTCATTGGGTTGTTGAATGATCATCTTCGTGTTCGTTTAGCTCTCCATTTGTCACCCTGAGCATAGATTACATTTCTCACTAAACCAGTTTGAAAGCCATCTTCTTGCTTGAGGGAGTGTATCTCAGTTTTGAGCGTGTTAAATGTTCATATTGGATTGAACTCTTTGTTTTGGATCATTTCATTCGAATTTCTCAAACCTAGTCTCTATTTTGTCATTTAGTGTAGTAGTGCATTTTACTTCTCATTCATCTAAAAGGAAAAAAATTGCATTCTTTCTCTTTGTTTGAAAATGAAGAACATACTTTTGCATTAGTAGCTTTTAGTGAACAAGGAAAAAACTTTTCGTTTTCTACTTTAGTTTTCTTCGACGCATTAGGAAAATTTATTTGATTGATTGTTGCTTCATTATGATCTACTATCCCTCTCTTAGCTAGCATTCATTGAACTTACAGGGAAAACCTACAAAGCTCTAGGGTAAACCAAAGGAAAAAACCGATAAGTAGACAACCACAACTGGTTCAACCACCAAGACCGTGAGGAAACACAACAGGTAAGGACCAAACTCCAAACCACTAGCAAGGCTCATCCAGAAAAAACAAACCACCTCTGTAGAAACTCCAACAGAAAACAGAATATTACAACACTACACGCATAACCCCCTCCGTAGAGAAACCAAAAATATCCAGAAAATGACAGCCGGGCTACAAAAAAACGGTGAGCAAAGAAAAAAAAAACTTACCTGAGAAAACCCAGAGGAAATAGGGATAATGGAGTAAAAGGTGAAAAAATGCCCAACCCATGAATGGTGCCTCTCGGTAGTGACTGCAATGACACACCATAACTGAATATTGGTGTAACAAATCACTGTATAGTAGCACAAACCCCCCATGGTAAAGAGCCCCCAACACGAAAACGAAAACCTAGATAAAATGTTCTAGAAAATGTTTATACCACCAGGTGCGAACTGTTCCCTGGTTCAGAAAATACCGCCGAGTGCCAAGTGGTGTCCCACCCATCTTCCAACAACACCTTGCCTGCAATGTGCCTCATCGTTCGTCCCCATGCAGCCCGCCAAATGTTCCACTCCAAGCTCACCGCATGATCCACCAATGGAGTTACAACGAGGGGTATTTAGGTTTTTGGATCCGCTAGAAAAATGTCAAAAGATTTATGGCCCTCCATTAACTAGTCACAGAGCTAGGGTTTTTAGTAGAGCAGAGATGAACCGATCTCTAACCTCGAAAAATGATAAAATAGTGGTTCAAGAAATTTCAAGAACAAGTAAAGGGATACATGAGTTTTGTAATTTAAGAGTGTTGGTGATTTAATGGATGTTCTAAAACGTGTGCTATTCACTTATTTAGAGGGTTGCAATTACATAAAAATATTCTTTACTAAAAAATTCCCATGACAAGGATTTTTTCATGATACAAGCTATTTGTAAACATCATCATCATGAACTGGAGCCAATGTCTTATGCAATAAGATATCCCTAGAAAAGGATAATTAAAAGTTAAAAACATGCTGACTATGAGACAATACTCTATATGTTAGTTGGTGGAGCTCAACATTTGAGGTTTCCTTGAGAAGGGCTTCCAAATTTTTAATTTGATTGCATGTCATTGCTTGTTTTTATAATATCCTTGTCTAAAAATCCAACCTTTGAAATGGATACCATCACTCTACAAAAATTATGAATTATACAAAATGCCAAAGTTTCTTAAGTGAATGGTAGAGGCTATACATTTTCAAGAATATTTTAATGAAGGGGGATGTCGATATATTATTTATAAACAAGAAGTTTTTATTTCAATGGATCCACTAGACACTTATGTCAACAATCCAATAGAATGGGTTTTATGTAATAAATTTCCAAGATTTTGACTTGCAAAATTGGTAGCATAAAATGGCTATAAAACATTTGAGAATGAGATTAATTAAAAGGTTATGCGTGATGAAAGTGGATATTGGTCAAATTGATCTAGTCATGAGGTGATAGAATGGCTATGCACCAAGCCATTAAAGGATCAGAATCAAATGTTTTTTTGAAGCAAACATTTCGATATTGATCCAAGCGTGAAGTAGATAACTGAAAGTGAGGACATGATTTTGAGTCAATTCGCTGGATATAGTAATGTGATATGAGGAAAATGTTGTAGTGTGTCATGGGCTAAATGCGGGGTCAATATTGAATGATTTATGTCATCAAAATTGGCATGGTAGTCTTTGTGTTATACTGACCTACTCTCAGTTGAAGGAACCTGAGTTCATTGGGTTGCATTGGCATGGATTACAACATTATAAATTCAATGTGAAAGGGAAATAGATTCCTTGGGAAATCAAATCCATTTCCAATCAAATTTTAATGCATAAAAACTTTAATAGTAGAGTAATTGATCCCATGGTTTATGGAATAATTACTCAAATTTCTTAGTAATATAGAGCGTTTCAAAAACGTTTTTGAAGATTTGAATTGGTATGAGTCCAAATCAAGTGTAGGAATTGAACTCTGGTTGGAAACTTGGTCAAAATGATGGAGGGATATCGCCATAGAGTTCATGATATAGTAAACTATGATAATCAATTGATGAATGCATTAGGATGAGGAATTGACCTCTTGGGAGAAATCGTTCTAGTAAGAATGTTGCCTTGGTAGATTAGTGTGCTGAATGGTAGATTGCATGTGTCCACTGGTCAAATATCTTGATGAGAGAATAATCTAGTCTGGAATTGTTATGAATTGTGTAACTCTTATATGCATGAGTGAATTGTATGTAGAGTTACAATTTTGTGGATATGAAAGTGCATAAAGCCATGTATATTTTCCCTTACAATTGGAATTCTCCCTTATCCTTATGCCTGAATAGTCATTGTAATAAAGTAATATCAAGGAGAGTAAATGTTTATTTCATGGTCCTTTGTGTAAATTTTTGTACACAACGTTATCCAAATTTTTGGATAATCGAGAAAAGTTATGGCACCTATCTCTCAAACTACTTAACACGTGATTTACAATTCCTTTGAATGCATAAGATTTGGATCAGCTTCCAGAGTCCACCAAAGCAATGTAAGATGCAAACTTGTTGGAAGAGCTTAATTCAGACAATTGATCACCAATTTGCATGGGATTTCCTAGAACACATGAAGAACATGAGAGCCGAGTAAGCACTGGGCTATGCTTGAATCCTAAACTTCATTAGGTCAACATAAAAAGGAATTATTCCTTTCAAAATTAGTTGGATATAAATTTGGTTATTTTCTTACAAATGACACAAAGCGAAATAACTATAAATCATATGCATTTGTGTAGGGTGCCATATTCGTGTTTTGATTTGGACCCTTTTAGAGAAAAACTGCAAGAAATCTATTTTTTGCATATGAGAGTCCAAGTAAGGAAATTGCAAAAGGCTTTGAAGATCAAAGGAATACATTGGAGGATATTGGTATATGTTTTTAAAAGGACTGGGGACTTCAAAACTGTCTCAAGCACACATGAGAGTGTTTCTTATGGATATTATGAGATTGATACATTATATAGTTTTTTTTCAGAGTTAAGAGATTAGAATGAAGCATAAACCTAATGGAAACATGGAAGGAATTTTTGAGGATGTATTATTTTTGCATGAGGACATGAAAATGCATTGGCATCGGGGAGATGTTGGGCTCCTATTTTGTTGCATTTTCCAATACCTCATTTAACCTTTTTAATGTTCATGTCTTAAAATCATAACTACATAATGCCCTCTTATTGTGCATATTAACCCTTTGAACCTGAATTTTTTTTGACATGAATAATGATGTAAAATTTATTATAATCATAAATTCCCATCTCTAACATATTAAACCAGACATGAATATTGGCATTGAACAATGTTTACAACTATTTCTTGAACGATAGAGGATGGTTGCTGGCTGGGAACATCTTGAAAAAGGATATTGCCTAACTGGGCTCACTGATATCACTTATATTGTTGGCTTGCATTATCTAGCTAGGTCAAGCTTGCTAACGGTTGGTTGGGATTGATGGAAAAACTGGGGGGATGCATGGACACAACCCAATTATGCCTGGAGAGAGGGATGCTATGTGGGGGCTAAAGCTTGGTATCTCACCGCTTAGAACAGATATTACAAAGTTCATACAAAGCCTTTTATAAATAACTTATGAAGAGAGATTACAAATATCTATGGCTATTAAAAAGATTTGGTGAAGAAAGCCTTTCCTGGAGGGATGGAGTCGACCGAATCTGCTTGGACAGCACAACGTAGTCGACAAGCATTCAACATTCATCTGTAGAGCACCAGCACTGTGAAATTTGAAGTATAGAATCACACACACTTTCACTTTGAAGCATTCACCTGTGAAATTTAGACACACAACTCTCACCCAAGGGGACAGGCGAATTTATACAAAAAATGATTGGCAACTAGTAAATTTGTCGTTCCAACTATCACTGTCCTACAATTGTGCCAGAATTTCCTTCATCTAGCCATTTTGAGGGGTCAATGGGGGAAAAACATCATAATAACCAGAATGGAAAATTAGAATGATAATCTAAAAATGGATTTTCTATTGTAGAAATGAAAACACATGACACTTATGGAAATTTAAACATACAACAACAAGTAAACACACACATCCAAACTACAGGGGATAGATTCTATAAAGTCCATCTACATGATGAATTTACTTTACCTATTGTATATCCTAATATATCAACCTGACACAATTTGTGACATGCAAGAGAATAGAAAGATAAACAAAACTATAGAAGACTAAAGTTTCCCTCATCATCTACCTCCTTGCACATAAGGAATCCTGACTCAATTTTTTACATACAAGAGAATAGACACCCAAACAAAACTCTAGAAGACTAAATTTTCCCTCATCATCTGCCTCCCTGCACATAAAGAATCCCAACAAAATTTTTGACATACAAGAGAACAAAAATTATTCAATTTGCATGATGGGAAACACAGGATTTATAGAACGTTATAAGTCTTTCTTTACCTCCAAAATTCTTGCAATCTCACATTTGAATCCTGTGCTGCCCTCCATTATATGATCTCAATTCAACTCGAGTCTTTCCTAAGCCAAAATCGATCTCTGCACATTAAAAACTAGATTCTCTGAGCTCCATTAGGCTATCCTCGGGCATAAAATAATTTGGGTATTAGAATATTCTTCTGGGTATTCAACATTTCTATTGGGTAGTAAAATGATTATGGATGAGAACGAGTTCTGTGAAATTTTCTCCCTAAGAAAAAGGCTCTGCCTACAGTCATCGCAGGAGCAAAAAAAACTCCAGAAGACTGAAGTTTCCCTCATCATCCGCGTTGCCATCATCGACGTAAATCTGGGTGAAGATTGAAGTTTCCCTCATCATCCACCTCCCTGCACATAAGGAATCCCGACACAATTTTTGACATACAAGAGAACATACACCTAAAAAGAACTCCAAAAGACTAAATTTTCCCTCATCATCTGCATTTCCATCATCGGTGTAAATCTGGGTGAATTTCATTCCAATCACCCTCCAAGACATTAAATCGGGGGTGAATGTCATTCCAATCACCCTCGAAGCTAGTAAATCAGGGGCGAATGCAACCCAAAACCCTCCAAACCAGTAAATCAGGAGGCGAATCCAACCATTCACGGGTTATGCGCCCTTATTTATTTGAGCTAAAACATAATAATTAATTATTTTTAAAATAATTTTGGGGCTAACTATACAAAATTGGTTTTATATAAAAAATTCGCCCCTCCAAAATCTAAAACCCTTTAAAATTCACCTTTGGGCTAAAATTCTCCTTGGTAATCATATACCTAACTACGTGTCAAAGAATTTATATGATGATACAAAATCACTTACAATGATGGATGGAGTTTCTAATTCAACAGATGACAGGTCAGAGGAAATTCATGATCTTAGAATGAAAATTGATCTTGCTTTGAAAAATATTGATAATATTAAAGATAAGTTGCAGTCATATGAAAGAAAGGATCATATTGAATTTGAAAATACTTCCATAGTATCTAAACAATATTGTGAAAGCCTTGAAGCTGAGATCATCTCTCTAAGAACATATCTTGAAAAATTAGATAAGAGGAATGAAGAACTTCTTCAAGTAATTGAAGAACAATAAAATGGGTTGAAAGAAGAGATTATCAAATTAAAGAAGCAAGTAGAATACATAATAAGGGTTGAAGAAAGTATGAAAAAACAATATCAAAAAATGGAGGCTATGGTAATCATTCTAAAAGGTAAATTAGAAGAAAAAGATAAACATTTGATATTTCAAGATAATACTAAGATTTTGGATAACATTCTTAGCATTCAAAGGTCTCCCACTATTAAAAATTGACTTGGATTTCATGAAACTATTAAAGGAGAACCTAGTCTACAAGTTAGTGCAAAGAATCAAAAGGATAACAATCCAAAACTTGAAATGGTAAATAAGGAGAAAAGAATCTAGCCTAACCAACAACCAAAGATTATGAATCCTTAAAGGTGATCATTTTCTCCTAACAATAAAAGTGCTAATCGATTCTCTCCATTGACCAATAATGTTGAATGCTTTATATGTCATAATTATGGGCATGTTGCAGCCAATTTTAGGAGCATATAGTTTCAGTCTCAAGAAAATATGCACTCCACCAGAGGATCATCAACCCCCAGGTACTCAGGTTTGTTAAGGGGGTATTTTCTTTCTTGCAACAAATTTGGTCATAAAGATGTTGATTGCAATAGAAGGAACATGAGACAAGCATATTATGATTCCTCTGCTCCCTTTTCTGGTCACATTAGATGTTTTTCTTGTAACAAGTTTGGGCACGTAGAAAACGAATGCAGGAACATATCAATGAATCACCAAAGACAAAATGGAAGAAAAACAAATGATATCATAAGACCGAAGAAAGATGGATACACCAATATTCTTCATAATCAATAAAACAAGTAAGGTGTGGTTTTTCTCTTTGTGAATCTAAAAATGAAGATGAATGGTACATAGACAGTGGATGTTCTCATCACATGACTGGTAATAAGATTAAGATGGAGTCTCTAAAGAAAAATGAAGATGATAAGGTTATTCTTTCAAACAATGATCCAAAGAAAGTTTTAGGAAAAGGTATAGCCATAATTAACACAAATAGAAAGGAAATTGATACTTTATTAGTTCAAGGCCTAAAACTAAATATTTTAAGTGTAGTCCAAATGGCAGATGAAGGAAATGTAATTTTGTTCACATCAAACAAATGCAAGGTCATGGATAAAGGAATAGGAAAGGTCATAAAAAGAGGGTATAGAAATGTAGAAAAATTATATGTGATTAAAAACTTGAATTCTCGCAGATATAAGGAGGATTTCGACTCGGATTGAAAGATGACAGTTCCCATTGCAGTCTACCGTTCTTGAAAGAATATTTTTAACAATGACTGCACGAGTAATGTGAGGTACATGACCTCTTAAGAGAAGAAGATGATTATCAGGTCCTCATGATCAATGATATACAATCTCAAAGGGAGATATATATAAATGATCTTGATAATGATTCACATGGTTGTTTTGATAACGTTGGTTGCTTATATTTTTGACAGTGCATATGATGTGATAACAAAAAACAGGTACATACTGTAGAAGCTCAAGGGGAGCTGAAATTGTGAAATTTCATTATTTCACTTTTTGTACGTAGATCTTATGAAAGACATACATGTATATATGTGAGTTCTTATACAGATAGTCGCGTATATTTTTCTCTAACAAAGGAACGTGAGACAGGCTCAAGAAAATACTTTGATATACTTCAAACAATTATTATTTTGTTTTCTTGTTTTGATGCTGATGGTTACAGTCTGTTGATGTTACTTATAAGTGGTATTGAGTAATGATGATATATGAGTTGGTACAAGATGAAATTTGATGCTTTTCTGATTGATGAAGATGCTTTGATGTATGAGTTGATGTGGTAAGATCAGATAGTGAACATGTAGCACATGTTTAGGGGGGAGCATTAGCCTTGCTGCTAATGATGCATTGTTGGCATTATGTTTGCTTATTATTTAATATTTGTGATTCTCATGTAGCTGCTCGAATGGTGTTATGTTTTTTTCATTTCTTATGATGAGATTATGGATGCAACCTAATAAAATTTGTAGAAGATTCTCTTTATCTTCACATGTGTAGTTGATGCATGACTAATGATTCATATATTAGGCAAGAACATGCAGATATTCTTGTTGATGACTACTATCGTGAATGATTCCTATAGTGATGATCTTGATTCTTACACATGTTACATCGTGATTATACAAATGGAATGAAGACCTTGGTGATAAGAGATCACATGGATGATTGGTTGATACATATTGATTTTTGATGAAGTAGTTGTGGTATGATAAGTGCATAATGTTGTTGCAAGGTTCGTGAAGACATGGTTATTGATATACTTCTGTTACATCTGTTGGATGATATTTGGAGACATGGATACATTGTCTGATCTTACTGATTTTTTATTACATATGTTGTTGATCCATGTCTATGGTGTTTACTCATGTTGTTTGTGACAAATACTTATGGTGCAGATCCTATTCGGTATTCAGATGGTTGCAAATGACTATCATTGTCTTGATACCTCACTATAGAGGTTTATGGTCCTAGTTATGAATGTAATACCTATGTCTTGATGTAAAGGTCATGAAGAAACCTATGATGTAATCATTGTAATACTTAGTCATGTTTGGACTATTGAGGGTCAAGTCAATTATGCATGTAATCCCATTGTTGGGTAGTTGATGTTATGATGGAGTCAAATATGTAACCCCACTTGGTTGGGTGAATGATGTAAGTTTGAGTCCTTGGTGATAGGTAAGGTCATATTCAATTGAGTCATAGAGTCATGTACTTAATTAAAAATCTTTTAGAATATTCAACATGTGCTCAGGGGGAGCATGGTTAGTATAGAGTGTAGATCAAATCTACAATGCTCATGTCTCTACAAGCAAAGATAATCCTTCATTCGACATTGGTCAACACTTTTCCATTGATGTCAAAGGGGGAGAGTAACTTGGTACTTAAATGATCGGTGCTTAGATTAATGTGTTTTACAAGTGTCTACAGGTTGCGATGTTTTAAATAATCAGTGCTTAGATTAATTTTTTTTACAGGTATCTACAAGTTGTGGTGACCAAACACTAAAGTGGTTTCCATCAAGTCCAGAGGGGGAGATTGTTGGAATTATGACTAATGTGTTGTCCTTGATGACAACCTACTCGATGAGTTGTCTTTTGTTAGCAACCTACTTGATGAATATGTCAATACGATGTATCTACATGCCAATTCAGTAGTGATATAGAAAGAAATATCAATCAGTGACAGAGGAATGATGATAGAAAAGTTTGAAGAAATATTTTGTGCACTATGGTTCTCTAAATACCAAGCGTATTTACCATGGAAGTGGCCCACAATATTGAGCAGAGTAACGATTATTTGATCTCGTCAAAGATTACTAACGGAATTAGTGTGGTTTTGGCCTCTGGTATTGGCTAAGGCTCAAGCTATATGAGGAGGTGAAGATCAAAGTGTTAAGGCACACATATGAGAGGGTGATTGATAAATACTCTGATATGAAGTATGATTGCATGATATGGGTTATTAATGAGTGGATGATCTGAAGTAAGTATGCACCTTGTAATACAGTGATGGATTAGGATCATTAGAACTGAAATGACTATGCATTGTGTGATCTGCTTATGGGTCGATTATGTATGGGTTTTGACGTGTGTTTATTGATGTGTATGTCATGATCTAATATGTCTGAAGTTTTGATAAGAAACACAGTTGTGAGTAGATAATTGCAAATATGTATGCGAGTTTTTCATAGGTAAGGCACGTACACACACAATTTCTCTTCTAAGTAGTAGCGTATATTTCATGTAGTATGTTAATATTTGTACACAAGTTTTAGTCTTTAGAAGGGAATATACACACATAAATGATTTATAAAAAGCGTGTATGAAATATAGGGTTTCTGTTGAAGAATATGTTTGATCTGTCTATACAGTACTGTTGTATTTATGTTTTCTGTTGATGAAGTCTTCATGTTGATCTTGGCTTAATACTTTGTACTTGTTCCTCCAATAGTTGGAACTAATTTAACTAAATTTAACTCGATTTGAATGAATTAAATTATTACAACTCAAAATAAACTCAACCTAGCCTTATATAAAGTAGGAAACACTCTACATGACTCAAGTTAGTCCCTAAAATCAAATTAACCTAACCAACTAAGTCAACCTAACTTAGTTACCTTGTACTAGTTGTATTGTGATGTGGAATTACATTTTTCTCCTAATTTAATTCAAGGGAAAATTAAATTAATAATTTCTTACTGAATTTTTAACACTCCCTCTCAACAAGAGAATGTATTCACATCTATCCTGATCCAGTACCTTTGGAATGTATTCCATGCAACACCTCTCACTATTTTTGTTTCTACTGCAACATCTACAACCGAGAAAAAAAATAACCACTGAATCAATATGCAACTATCTACTGGGAAAATTGTGCTGATGTTGACTCTGCTACTGTGCCTCCTGCTATGCTATCAAAAATTCTATGTACTCCTCAGTATCTGAATGAAATTAATCCTCCTGCTACTGAATACTCTGGGCCCCCATAGCAAAGTAACGATCCATGAGACAAAAAACACCTCAATGGATCCTGCCCAAAATTTCTGCACTTTTGGGACTATTGCTTCACATTTCTTGACCTCACACCTGGAGGTATGGCTGCATGTGCTCCCTATGCCCATTTGACATGAAATTCCCCCTACTAGAGGTCTCTACTTGAGTGGATGTCTCCACTCAGCATCTTCTCTGCTTCTTTGTGGATTCTACACAATTTTTTGAGGCTTCATTTTGAGAGGTAAGTCATGCTTTGTCTCAAACACCAAGTCTCTAATATTTTCCTTGCTCCTTAAGGATTTCCATTCATCTTCTACCTCAAGTGCATACAATTTATTGACTCGCACACCGATTTTCTTCACCTATCCCATGGTGATGTGTCTAAGGAAAACCTCCCTTTTGATAAATATCACATAGTAGCCACAATCTTCCAACACCACGAAAGAAACAAGATTCTTATTTGGTCCTTGAAAAAACATCACATCCTTGATTCTAAGAGGGGATCCATACTCCCTCTAAAAATTAATTGTACTGATATCGGTCACGCTATACCTCCCATCATCTCAAAAATCAATGTTTTGCTTGAAGTCTTTCTCCTCCAAGTCACTGAAGAGACTCTATATTCCTTGTCATATGGAACGAGGCACCACTATCCAGATACCACACACTACCCATAAATTTTATTTCCATGAATGCAATGAGGGTGAAGTCAAGTTTGAACTCTGAAGCCAAAGCTTCACTCGTTGTAGCTACTGCAGGCTCCTTCTTGCTTGCCTTCATGACTGTGAAAGAACTTGATGTTGGAAAAGTATTTCTTCTTTCCCTGTTGGCTGGAATCAACCTCACCTTGTGACTTCTTTCCCTTGGATTTCTTTCTTTTTTTGACTAATGCAAAGTCCTATTCCACTTATTTGGATGAGGTCTCACCCCTAGTGTTTTGGTTTTCTCTTCTTGCACCAGGTCAGACCACAACCAATCCCATTTTGGTAGCTTATCCATCCCATTTACCGAATTCTGGTAGTTTTGAAAGCTCTTGGGAGGGCCTAGAAGTGTTAGGCTGACTAGATCATATTCAAAAATTGTAATATGAACACTCCCAATATCATCCCGACATTGGGTGAACTTGCTCAATTATTATGGTATTCTGTTGCCCGTTTCCATCTTGATCTTCCGAAGTTTTTCCTTCAGTGCCAACTTCCAATGGTCATTGATGTTTTGAAACAAGTATATCAAGGCTCACCACATTGAATATGGAGTCTCCTTCTTTTTGGGGCTCAATAAAATATGATCTCTAACTCCTTCCAATATGATTGTCCTCACTTTTTCAAACACTTCCTCCAATCTGCTAGATCCTGAGCATAAAATGTTGGAGGTTTAGGAATATTAATATCTATCAATTCCTTCAACCCATTATCTTCTAACATCACCTCCATTGTGTCCTTCAAAGAAGTATAATTCAAACTACCATCAAGGGCATATTTGAGTCTCAATCTGTAGAAGGTCATCCTGCTAGCTCTAAAGATTTGATTATGAAAATTTGATCCTGCAAAGACAAATTTGAATTATTCTCTTTTATTGTGATTTTAGCTCCTATACCATGTATAAATTCCTTGTAGATTCAAACTGATAATGAGATTTATCTAAATCAAAATACTTGAATCTGCTCTACCAACTACAAAAATATTTAAACAATCACAAAAATTACGAAGCATACAAGAGATAAAATTTAATCACACATTACACAATGATTTACAGGGGAAAGCCACAACTAAAAATCCCTCCTATCTGTATATTGCATTAGTAAGAAAATTTGAGATATTACAATGCTTTTCTCAAGCCCGAGCAACCTCTGCACTATCACAATATATATCACTACTTTACAAGTTAGTCTTGGTCAATACTTAAACAAATACAAGCCTGCCAAAGTTCCTATTTCCTTATGTTGTTTCCTTGGGAATTAGCCCCTATTTTTTAGGGAAATTCCTCATTCATAACTACACATTCCTTCATAGGCCTTCCTTTGACTTCATGCACCACTTGTACAATTTTGATGATTATAAAATTGAAAATACACTGCACTTGAACTCCAATATAAACTGTGTAAGTCGTATATCACGCATACATGAGTTATTTATGGCTGATTTATCAGTTAACTGGTGGCACACTTAATTTTCTCCTCACTGGTAGACCTCCTACTAGTTCGTCCAACAATTGGAACTAGTTTAACTTAATTTAACTCAGTTTGATTGAATTAAATTATTACAACTCAAAATAAACTCAACCTAGGCGCCTATAAAGTAGGAACTGATCTACATGACTCAAGTTAGGCTCTCAACTCAAATTAATTGAACCAAATAAGTGAAAATAACTTAGGTAAATCAGACACGTTGTATTTGATGTGGAATTACAATTTTCTCCTAATTTAATTCAAGGGAAAATTAAATTAATAATTTCTTGCTGCATTTTAAACAATTGTAGCAAAAGTATATGACTGACTCATTTGTTTTGTAGGGGCTTCCTTGTTGAAAATATTGTGATTTGAGATCAATATGTTATCTAGTGATATCATTGAGCACTAAGACTAGCTTGCATTAAAAAATAGTATATGATGCATTACCTTGAATAAGTGCCTTAATGTATGCTGAGACCTATGACTGAAGGATGTGAGTGTGATTTGAAAAAAGTGATTGCTTCAAATATTCTATGATAAACTCTTTATGTGTTTTAAGGTGTTTGAAGTGATTGATGCATGATAAAGGATAGATATATATGGGTCTAATGCTGTTGATTGTCTCTTTTATTCATTGAGTTGCTGCTATTTGTCATTAACATAAATGCTCGTGGCTTAAATCTTCATATATAGCTTCAATATGTTGAGTTACCTGAAAATGGTTTTGGTTGAATGGATTTGAGTATTGAAGTGTAATGAGATGTTTTAGGGACAATCCTTGATTTCATATTATGTTTCCACTAAGTTAATGGTTAATAGTTTTGTACTTGTTACTAAGAGGGGTTTGACTTTGAGATGTTTCATGGCTCAATGATGAGTATGGATGAATACTGACTTGGTATATCAAAATATTGTTGAGAGAAGGATTTGAACTGGTATTTGATAGTTTAATGGCTTGATAATGATGTTGATATTTTTCTTGGTTGATAAATGATTGATTTCAAAGAGGTTATTGGTATACTGATATTCAATTATTCAGATTGAGCATATTGTTGGGTGTGGTTCAAGTTTGAAAATTTGATCAAATGTGGCCTACAAGTTTGATGGTTGATTGATATAAGTAGATCTAGTATGAAATTTTTTAAACATGGTCCAAAGAGGTATTGAGGGTTGGAGCCTTAAGTGAGGGAGTGATAGCTTCCTTCTAGTAGGAGCCAATAAACTTGATTATTGTGTAGTAACTTCCTTCCAGTCGAAGCTGGAGAATTTCTTGATGGTGTAGCATCTTGTAGGTAGGAGCCTACATACTGGTAAGAGTCTATGTTAGTACAAGATGTAAAATATTTTCTTCATAATATGAAAGATGTTAAAAACGAAAATAGTGGTGGTTTTCTCCCATATTGGGTTTCCACCTAAAAATTTGGTGTCACTATATGTTGATGTGTTGATGTGTTTTGCATTTTTATGGTTTACATGATTTTAAACTTAATGTTGCTCGCGGTTTATAAAAAAATGTTCTATTAATGAAATACTGGTTCAAGATAAATTTGGAAATGAAAGCATAAATAAAGTAAATTTTGAATTCGGAATGAAATACTGATTCACCCCCCAAGTATTTTTAACAATTAGAATTAGAGCAGGTCTCTCCAGTAAATGTTAAGTGATTGAGAGTAGATCAAGGATAATGGGAAGGAAGAAAAAGAAGAAGGAAACACAAAGAAGAGGTCAAGTTAGGAAATCTCTGACAGTGATGTATCTGATGTCGTGGAAATATCTGCAATCATAAATCAAGGATAATCATTAACAAAACAATGCAAGTTAGAAAATATGGATAATAGAGGTATGCTCATACTTAATGATGCTAACTACTAGGATTGGAAAGAAAATATGAAGTCTAGGATAATATCCGTTGGATCCGATGTTTGGAATTTAGTCAATAATGGTTATACTAAAACTCCACCATTAGGGCAAGAGCTCTAGATGAATAGTCAGACATTAAATGAAATTTTTTGTAATGTACCTAAATTTAGTATTAGATAAAGTTATGCATTATGAAATTGCAAAGGAGGTATGGGATAATCTGTAGGCCATCCATGAAGAAGAATGAAAACAAGTAAAGGATGTTTTTTCATTAGGTAAACAAATAGGTAATCTTGTTTTTGAAAGATTAAATGCAATATCCATTTTGGAATATTTTTCTTAAATATCCATTTTGGGAAATTTTAGATATCTTTCCTGGAAATAAAATCAACAAGAATTTCATCCACAAATTCTCATTCAATCTACAAAGAGCGGCCACACTTGGGGTCAACCATTGATGAGGAGGAGAGATATGGATAGATGGCTAGCAGGGTGACGATATTCACAAGCACTTTCCCTCAATAGGTGTTGGAGTATGGCAGGACATCATTGCAAAGGATTGGTGGAAAGGGGGAGCATGGAGTTTCCTATCTGGCGAGGGAGATAGCCGTGCATCCATATTTGGGTTTATTGATTGATAAGGTGCAAACACAGACAATGCTAGCCATCACAACCACAACATTTTTAAGCAACAACCCTCTCCATGGGTATATAGACTAGGCTTGCAACATAGCTTTCCCTCTTTTGTCCATTATAGGGAGATAGGTAGGACATCTTGGAATAATTCTTCTGGTTGACAGATCAGTGCATCGGGAGTTGAGCATGGACTATTATAAGCTTAGTAGACTTATCCCTTTCATATGTGTCCATATGTTAGATTGGCAGGAGATCATGATTTGGTATCCTATTGATGGAGTATCATTCTTAGCCTTGGGCATGTTTCGGTAGGAGGCCTTAAAGGAGAGAGTTATTGCATGTTTCAGCAAGCCATGGATTGTGGACCGACAATCCATTAATATTTCAATAGCACTAGTGCAACATCAGTAGAGAATGATTGACCTCAGCCTAGGCTAGACGCTGGATTGGAGAGAGTTTCTGAGTTTGTTTCTGTTCATGGAAAAACAAATATAGCTTGAGATAATGCACAGTCCGAGCCATGTGACTTGGGCGATGATTGACCATGGTGGCATTGGGATACAGGAGGATTGGTCAATGATAGGTACAATGAGAGATTGGTTTGGGATCTAGGCATTTATGGTTCTGTTTATGGTGGCTTGACACACAGACATAACAACATCCAGTGGTTTTTATGGGATCCAGGCATTGGGTATCAGTTGCATCAGGCCAATAGGGTGGTCCACATATTTGAATTGCTTGAGGGAAAGAATCTTGGGGTGGAGGATTTATAATGTTCCAAAATTGTTTTTCCTCCATAGTACAACCAGGTGGATTTCCAGGACGGGGGATGGCTAGGCCATTAGATCAGGTTCATGTTTTCAGGAGTTCTGAGGGAGTTTTGAGGAGTTTTTACGGGATTTGATGGCATTCACTTGGCATATTTCATCATCAACACAAATTTTCTTTCGTTTGTGGCATTCCGATTACTTCAAAATTAGTATTATTATGGAGACTGAATTAATTAATTATGCTCGAGGTGGTATTCCGAGAATATTATTTGATGGAACACCTAAGTGTAATAGCCCGTTTGAACTGGAATGAGGAGATATTCGTGATGGGATGATGAGAAGTGACTTATTGTGTCTAGAAAGAGTACCGTGGGTGATTTAAAATTTTCCTTAATTAAAAATGACTTTAATTAGTCATTTAATTAAAGGAAAAAATAATTAATTAGACGAAAGGGCCCAAAAGTGACTTCAGTGAAATAGAATTAAATTGAAAGTCACTAAGATAAAGTCCATGGAGAATCTTCTAGAATAATAACAAAATAATAAAATAAAATGCTTCTAGAGGCTTGGAGATCTATCCATAAGATAAAGTCCATGGAGAATCTTCTAGAATAATAACAAAATAATAAAATAAATGCTTCTAGAGGCTTGGAGATCTATCCATCAGATCTATAAAAGGCGAAGCATAGGTCATTTGGAGACATCTTGGATTGGATCATTTTTTGTGTGAGAGGTTTGAGAACTTGGATTATCTACTTCAATAGTAGCCCCGGGATGGAAACCCTCGGGTGATTTAGTGAGAGTGGGCAAGCACCCATCTATTCCCTTGGTGGATCCATTGAGGATTCATAGGTTGCAGTTATTTCTAGTTTTTTTTGGAGGCACGTTGTTACATTGTTGTAGATCTATTTGCGGCCATTACTTAAACTACCTCCAATTTTTGTACCAACAATTTTTATATTTATAAAATAAGGCTAAGATCTTCTGCATGCTTATATTGTATTATTCAGTTACAGATTCTATTTCTATTTTTTCCATAAATATTGTGGTTGATGTTATGCAAATTTTTTATAATGTTAATGACTTAAATTTTCTGAAGGTAATTTATATGTCAATATTCTCGTGATTTTATGGTTGAATTAATTTCCAACAAAAATCTACAAAATATTTCGAAAGGGATATTACAGTGGTATCAAAGTTGGTGATCTTGCAAGCCTGAGGGTTTACTTGTCAAATTATGAGAAAATCCAAGTTCAAGGGTTTTAATGTAGATCAATTTTAGAGGAAGATTGATGGTTTATTATTTTGAGGCATTATTGGATTATTGATTTTGATCTCAGTTGCTCGAGTTGTTTAGTCGGGTCACTTGTTGTTTAGCAAGAGTTTTTTGTGCTGAGAACTCACCCATACTTCGAGGGACTTTGAGTTCCACACTAGTTTGGCTTTCCATTTCATCCAAGAGAGCTTCACCATGATATCTTCAATATCTGCATTTGATTTCCCCAACAATGCATATTTCTCGAGGACGCATTTGGTTTCTTCTGTTTGTTTTTGGTTGCAAGGTTCATTAGCTTAAGAGAGATATAGGAGAAACTAGGTTCATTAGCTCTTCATCTATAAGAGAACCTCCAAGGGCTTATTAGGGTCAATTTTGGAGGATCTTGATTTTGCCAAACCATTCTGGGTTTTGGTCAGATTGGCTTGAGGAGTCTGGGATTAATTTTTGAGATTTTTTTGAGCAACAGATGTGGGCGTTTTGGTCAATCCATTGCAGAAACTAGTGCATAATTGTTGTCGGAGAGCGTAGGGCCTTGGGGGTTGATTTTGGAAGGTCAAAACGAAGCCAAACAATTTTTGGGTTTTTTTTGTGTTTTGGGAAAGGATCAACTTCCCAAATTCATAGTATTTAATGAGCACTTTTTAGTGGAAAAATATAGTGCAAATTCAACCAGCAGTTGTAGAAACTGGGAGACATCATAGTATTCAGAGGAGAGGTTTGTTGTAGCAATTGTATCATTTGTTATTGCTCACTTGAGACCGATGGCTTTTCTTGTGAAAGCCCAGATTGAGTTTTTCATCTCTGATGATCCGAACACTTGAACCATTAAGCCATCAACAATTATCTAAGCCTAGGACTATATAGAACAGGTTTCTGAAGCTGTAGCTGGTCACTAGGATTGTTTTGCTGGAGATTATTGTTGAAACTTTCCTGGGAAGTGTATATACCAGGTGTTATCCTTTTATAGTTTTCTTTCAATCAAGAAAATCTCCAATAAATTCTAATTTGTATATGTAGCTTGTATTTATTGTCATGACTGGAAGAATTTATTAAAACCCTTGTAATAAGTTGTATTGGCTATAGATCTATCCATTAAGGTTTGATAGGAGGGTCGTGAGCCTTGAAATTGGTGAGTGAGAGTTTATTTATTTGTGCAACGTTTGGGTGGTGAGTTTCTATGGTTGAATAACTTGTTTGTATGCTGGGTATGATGAGCATATTGTTGAGTTGGATATGAATCTACTAGTCATATCACTGTTTGTCATAGTATTGTATGAGTCAAGTATTAATGTATTGTTGTTAGAGTCTTGCATAAGTCAGCTGATGTACTAAAACATGGATGACACATTCATAAATACTCTTAATAAATTGGCAACATCAATTGATAGAACCCTTTCCAAGGGAACCTTTCTATGCTACAACAAAAACCGCCACAGGAAGAGCATGAATTGGGACACAAAAATCTTCAAACTTGGGACAAACTTGAGATGTATGAGGGTTACACCCAAAACCCTTCTCAAACTAGAAGATCTTGATTCACTCTCCATAGTGGATCAGTCAGATGGGAGAAGCTTAATTTGGGCTCTAAAACTAGCCATGCTTGCCTTAACACAACCCAAGTATTTGAGGCACCCTTGTATGGGAGTCAAAATTCCAGTTGCCTCTTGTCTTAGTAGTATCTTGAGGTTGACCACACATACAACTCATTACAGTGATAACATTATGATTAGAGTCTTCAGTTTGATAGTGGAGACTCTGCAGAATTTGGATAACGGTGAGGGCCCTACCTTCAGGAAGAGGCTAGATATTCTAGAAGTCATGGCCTTGGTTAGAGTTTATGACCTCATGTTCGAGCTGGAGTGTGATGAATTGATCCTGCAGATGTTCCAATGCTTCATCATTAGGAAACATCATCTTGACACAGTCATAGTGCACATACAATCCATTTTGTCACTATGTATGAGGGGCCATGATGCCATATGCTGAGTGTTTAAGACTATATTATTGATCATTTAGAGAAGATAGCTGTTGGTCTCACTTGTTGCTTATGAGCTAGCTAGAAGGTTCGTTGAGAAAAACATTGGGTTTTTCAGGAGACAATTAAATAGGGAGGAGTTGCTCCAGTTTGGTGGATCATGTAGAAAAAATGGGCTAAGGAGGAATGGAATTTTCTTCATCTGCAAAGAACCTTGGGGGCCTGATCACTCATTCTTGAGATATGCATATGAGGTAGCAAAGTTAGAGCAAGAGGACATTCCTTCTATATGTTAGGATGAGGAATCTTCTTTGGATGAATCCATGTAGTCATATGAGGATGCTTCTGGTGAGCATGATCAGTCATGTGGAGTTGATGACAGCAGGCCAGACTTATATTTCGTTGTGAATGTTGAGTAGTCAGGGGACTCTAGGGGATATATTCAGGAATACGAGTCACCTGTGATAAGTCAACATGAGTAGCATATGGTGGATCATGAGTCAACAGAGGACGAGGATATGAAAAATATACATGATGATCATTTTTTAGAGGGCAAGTCAGAGGATCTCATTGAGCTCATGATGGAGGAGGTTGAGCGGCCACCCATGGGGTCAGCCATTGATGAGGAGGAGACAAATGGATAGACGGATAGCTGGATGGAAGTATCTATAGGCACTTGTCCTCAGGAGGTGCTAGAGTATGGTAGGATATCGTTGTAGAGGATTGGTGGGATGGAGTTGCGTGGAGTTTCTTATCCGGCAAGGGAGACATGAGTGCATCCATATTTGGGTCTACCAATTGATAAGGTGAAAACACAGGTAGTGCCAACCATCACAACCACAACATTACTAGGAAGAAACCCTCTCAAGGGGTATATAGACCAGGCTCGCAACATAGCCTTCCCACTTTTGTCCATTATAAGGAGAGAGGTTGTAATTATTGGATTGATTCTGTTGGTTGAGAGGCCAGAGCATTAGGATTTGAGCATGGACTATTATCAACTTAGTAGAATTATCCCTTGCACAACTATCCATATGTTAGATTGACATGGGATCATGAGTTGTTATCACATTTCGTAAGGATTATTGTTTCTAATATAATTATAAGGACACCTATTATTTATATATACAACACTTAGAACTACATCAACCCAAAACATCAATTTTACATTCTTGAAAAACCTCATGGAACTTACCATATTTAAGATTGTACCATTCATTCTTTTAGATACTCCATTCTGTTAGGGATTATAAGGCACAATTGTTTGATGTTTGATCCCATTATCGAGAAGATAGTTTTCAAATTCATTTTAGGGGTTTTATTTTCCATTATCAATGTGAATAGAGTTAATATGAGATTGTGCATCTTTTTCAATCCATGCATGAAATTTATTGAATTTTTGAAAAAAATCCAATTTGTTCTTCAATAAATAAACCCAACACATTCTAGTGTATTCATCAATAAATGCCATCATATATTTATTACTATTTGTAGAAGAAACATGCATTGAGCAACATAATTCTGAATGAGAGAGTTCAATTTTTCTATGTTCTCTGGAATGGGAATCATGAAAAGACTATTTTCTGTGCTTTCCTAGAATACTAGCATCACATTTCTTAAGTTTCCTAGGAATTGTAGGCAAACTAGTAACAACATTTTTCTTCAAGAATCAAAATTTTCCATAGTTCAAGTGTCCAAATATAGCATGCCATAAAATACTTGATGGAAATGTATCTTCATCATAGTGAGAACTGTATGCAAAGTTTAATAATCAATCCTATCATAATTCAAAGGTAGAAATTCCCACTGCTCACCACTCACCACCAACATTTTTCTCATACTAAATTTACTCAGCGGTGATACCACTGAATGGATTTTCTTGGGCCTAATGACATGAACCACTAAACTAAATGTTTCATATCTTGTATTTTCCATAATTCCCCTTTATAAATATTTTGGATTTATGGTTTTTTTAGTCCTTTAACCGATCTAGATCCATCTATATACTCCTAAACTCCGGATACATCTAGATCCAAGCTTAACACTTGGTTAATATTAGTTAATACTCCAAATATATAGATATATGGATATCTAGAAACTATAGAAATTCCATTTAAATATAGTGGACCTCTAAACTCCCAGATTCCATGTAACCTTTTCCACATAATGGCATATTAGCTTCCATATAATCTCCTTTATCACTTTAGTGCCACATCCACATACCATGTGGCATGCCACATTAACATCCCACATCATATAATCCTATGCCCCATGCCACATCAACATGACATGTTAGGTGCCACATAACTATCCATGTAAAAAAACTATAACCTCTACATGGGTTGTCCATCTAGGATTTAGATCTAATTTTTTCATAAAAAAATGTTATCTAGGTATTTTTGTATTTTTGGAACCATCATAATAGTTCTACCATGATTCCTCTTCTCAAGGTCCTATCGTATGTAGTCTCTTCCATCCAACACCTAGGTATTTTAGTAAATCCCTTTATAAAGTCTTCTTGATGTCTCGATATTTGGATGTCTGTATACATGGAACATCCACACTTTCCCACTACATGATTATTAACCATCTAGATATCTAAATATCTATATATTCAAGACATCCCATGCCTCTGCTAGCACTTT
Organism: Pinus albicaulis; assembly: GCA_034641835.2. Lineage (NCBI taxonomy): Eukaryota > Viridiplantae > Streptophyta > Pinopsida > Pinales > Pinaceae > Pinus > Pinus albicaulis. The sequence continues at coordinate 1,149,332,322 of CM076574.1, forward strand.
GACAAGGAGATATGCTTAAATGTTAGATTATCAATATTTTTGGATAATAGGGACATTTAATCTTGTTGGGACTCCATTCCCTTAGCCTCTTTTGCTCAATATTCATCAATCAAAGCTACCCCATTGGTTCATATGGCCAAGGGATAAGGCTTGTATCTGATCCCAAAATTTCTAATTCAATCCCTCAATTTCGAAGAAATTACATGATTTTTATGGAGTTTCTTAGCCCATTCTAGTGATTGATTTTTTATCCCTACAGGGAAAAGGCTTACCCAAAAGGATTCTGAGGGTCAAAAAATCCTCAAGAGCCTTTAAAATTATTCCAAAATCACTACCCAAAAAGGCACCTTCTCAAAAGGTTACGAAGAAATGGCCAATGGACAAACCCATAATTTCCCCGAAGATTGGTCGCACTCCTTTGAGCTACAAAGTGCATATTTCCCACTCCAAGAACTTACAAATAGAGAGGATTTACAATGAAATCACACACACACACATGATTTTATGGATAGAGAGGCTCCTCTTGTTAAACATTTTGAGCCCATCAAATTACATAAAAATAAAATAAAATTAAAAAAGTTGAAAACAATATCCATCTTAACTCTGGATCTACTAGGGGTCAAATCAAATCTCATGTCATCTCTCAAGTCTTATTAAACATTTTGACTTTTTCAAATTACATAAAAATAAAAACAAATTGGAAAACAAAAATAAACAAAACAAATTTGAAAACGATATCCTTATTGAAATAATAAGAAAAAAATACCATTTTGTCAAAGTAATTGTAAACTCTAATTGATGATATGGTTAACTTAGTCAAAAACCCAATCATATATATATATATATATATATATATATATATATATATATATATATATAATTTTTTCATTTTTAATTTTTAATTTATTTTTATTAACTTTAATAAATGTAATATATATATATATATATATATATATATATATATATATATATATATATATATATATATGTATATATGTATATATGTATATGTATATGTATATGTATATGTATATGTATATGTATATGTATATGTATATGTATATGTATATGTATATGAAAAAAATGGGATTTTGAAAAACTAATTGTAAACTCTAATTTGTAATATGATTAACATAGTCAAAATCCCTTTTTTTTTCTTTTTTTCTTTTTTAATTTCAAATTTATTATGTGTTAATTTTAATAAATGTAATATCAAATTGTTATATATATATATATATATAAAACTCTAATTTGTAATATGAATAATCTAGTTATTTGTCAAAATCTTATATATATTTTTAATAAATTTAATAGCAAATTGTATAGTAGTGGTATATAAAGACTAATTTAGATCAATTTTTACTATATATACACACTGAAATTCTAGAAAAATGACAATTAACATGATGAATAATCCTTGAAATATGCACACTCAAAATATATAAATATATTTATAGAATTTTGGCTTCTGTGATCCATCTTAAAATTATGTAGAATTTTTTTGGTAATAATCACATTCAAATGAACATTGTCGATGAGTTTCAAACCAACCAGTGTGGTTCATCAGGTGATGATGAACCACATTGGTTGGTTCAAAACACTCATTTGAATGTGATTATTACCGAAAAAATTCTACATAAATATATAAATATAATTAAAAATAATGATAGTTATTTAATAAATTAATATAATTATATAAATAAAATGGTTAGTAAATTACTTTATGATGGACATCAAAACATCTATCTCATAATATATTTCGCATTGCCAAAGATTTAAAAAATTATAAAAATTAATTAAATTCTAATTATTACTAATTATAAAAAGAATATATATATATATATATATATATATATATATAGTTGATTTGACTAATTAGGGATTTGAATCTTGAATTTTATGGTTTACATAATATTTTATAATATGGTGATTGCCAATTGAGTTGTCTAGTTAGCAAATATAAATACATTTTAAAAACATGTAAAAATATTATTAATCATGCAGATTCACTCTAAACTTATCTTAAGTAGCCTTTGTTACAATACCATGGTTTAAGAGTACCACATGATATCCACTATAACATATGTTGATAAATTAATTAACTTGAAGATAAATCTTAACCCTCTATTTATAATTGTTATTGAGAATATTCTAACCTATTTCATTTAAAATAAATCTCTACAATTCACATAATAATAAATAATAATTAAATAAAAATTATAAAAATCCTATTTTATTTTAAAATTCTTCTTTTCCGTATATCTTTTCAAAGCCAGAATTCTTGGAGAGCAACATATCTGTGCTTCATTTTATTTTATTAGAGGAGAGGGGATCTGTGCTTCGCAATATGAAATCCCAACTACAACTTGCGTTATTTGTGTTTCTGCTGGTGTGTGTGACCAACATGGCGGAGGCAGCTCGGCTCCTAGGTAAACACTTTTCATTATATTCCTCCGTTTTCGATATGCATAATAGCAATATTATGTATGCTTCCTAGCGTTAGGGTTTTATGATTTTTTCGATATTCATAATAACAATATTATGTATGCTTCCTAGGGTTAGGGTTTTATGATTTTGGGATATATGGATATGCATAATAACACTATGTATGATTCCTAGGTTTTTATGATTTTGGGTTTTATGCATAATAACACTATGTTTTGTGTTTGTGGTGTTACAGTTTCGAGTGATGAGAGTTGGGACCGTCTGTGTAAGTTCAGCGACTTGACGTGCAATATCACGAAACCTGTAGAGGAAGAATGTGTCGATATTGGAGTGAGTAATGCATGTGAATATTGCGATATGACGAACGTGATGTTGGGTCTGCTGAGTGGGGGTGTCACCAGCGACAAATACCCTCTAAATACCTCCAAGATTTTCCGTTATATGACCCGGCGAAGCAGTGGTGGACAAAGTCAAGGTTCTGAACGCCGACATTGTCAACTGCGTATATGATTGACGATCATTTTGTTTTTCTGTGGGTCGGGGTTCATCGCCACTACATGGCACTTCCATTTTTGCTCTTTGCTTCTATTTCTATAATAAAATATGTTGAACCCTAATAAAATAAATAAATTATGTTTTATTTTGGTATGCTCGTTTTGGTAGGCACTTCATTTTTTTGATGGTGTTTTCTCATTTTATTATGGAAATATGTTGATTTATTTAATTTAGTTTTTGGTGATGATCTAGGGCAGTGAGGTGTTGTTTTTTTTTTTTTTTAAATTTTTTTTTATTGACAATGTGTTATATTTGTTTTTAGTTTTTTGTGATTTAATTATATTTAAGGTTTTAGGGTTTATATTGATGTTATTTTGTAACCTGCCATGGCCTTGGTAACAAAATATGTTGTCATCTAGTAAACCTGTGTTTTTTTAAGGTAACTATTTTTTTTTCCATTTTGGATTTTAAAATTATCTTCCTCACGAACAAACCACAAAATGAAATTCTTTGTGTAATGGGAATGCATGAGTTAAAATAGTTTCTAATATTTTTCATATATATATATATATATATATATATATATATATATATATATATATATATATATATATATATATATTCTCAAATTCACATAAAAGATAAATCTGTAAATCATGTTTTATCTTTATTCACATTTTTGTCTAATAAATTCCAAAGATACTAGTATGTGTGTGTCTTTTTTTAATCTGTAATAACATTACTGTCAAATAAATTTCCATAGAGTACCTATGCATGTAGTTGTTTGCTAATAAGGAATTTCATTAAATCTTTGTATGAAATTCTAATGTCCATATTTTTTTCAAGAAAAGAAATTTATTTTTTTTCCAAAAGAAAATTAGCAATTTTATTTATAAAAAAATAAATTTAAATTTACACATGTCTCAAGCATTACTCTTCCATCTTTTATAGATATTACATTTTCAACAATTCTTCTAAAAAATATTGTGAATTCATAAACTAGTCAAAGGGTTTGAGTACATAATAATGCTAAAGTTAATTTCCATTGCATCCTTAGTTTGCAAAATATATAGAAAATGTGGAGTGGGGTTTAGTTACTTTGCAATCCTTGGTCTTATTTATGAATAAAAAAATGACCAATGGAAACATGGTGACAGGAGGCAATAGGAATCTATAATACAAATAGCCCAATATTTAGTTCACACAAGCTAGTGTAGACATAGTTTAATTAATTGTATCTCTATGGATGTCAATGGTGGGTTTCATCTTGGTTTTAAAGCAAAGATCTATTTATATTATGTTTTTGTGTTATTTTTTCTTTGCTCTATGTCAATTGGTGTCTATGTATCCCATTTGAATTAAATTTTGTTATTTATCCCATCCGCACTACCTTTTTTTTATGGGATCACTTGGGTCACTCTGGAAATTAGAAAATTCACATGCTATTTTGGTCAAATTTTTAGGTCAATTGTAGTATCTACAAACACTTTTTGAGTGTTAAAATCCCTTGAGAACATCCTTCCTACTATTAGATTTGGAGGCTATTACATGTCTTCCATTGGCCACATATTTTTTGATAAATTCCTTATTGGGTTTTCTATATATGTTATTCAAAATTTGTAGTAGTTGAGTATTAATGAGTTTACTCTCCTCTTGAGATAATTTCAACTTGTTGATGGGGAAAATTGTCTCACCAAAAGTTAGGGTGTTTCCCTAGCGAGAAGTCCCAATTAGACCTCACACTGTTTAGGATAGCGGCCCCATTCGGTATATGGGATATTCTGTCAACATGTTGGATTTTCTCCTAGGCATCAAATGTGGAGATGTTAGGGCAAGGGAAAGAAATAAATTTCTGGGTGATAGGAATGAGGTCAAGCCATGATTCATAACCTACAAAACAAGATACAAGAATGTGACATTAAAAAAATAAAAAGAATCATGCCAAATAAGGATTAGTGAGTTGAAACCATCTCATACATGCATGAAGAGGAAAGTTTGAGGGGTTCATTACAAATAAATTCACAATGCATTACCAATTGTAACACCCCACCCCACATTTACCCGCTTTTACAAGCTCATCGAGGTAAACGTGAGAAGAGAGTTAATATGCATGACCAAACATCCAAGTTCCAATTATGGAAGTCACCATCCTGAAAGTTTACTACAACCTCGAGGAACACCAGATCACTCAGATGTCAAGCAACATTTACTAATCAACTTTTCTTGTACTCGAACTACCTTCTTGACTCACTTCAAACCTAGCCGCATGCATGACAACCTATGCATGCCACCAAAAGGCTCTAACCAAACTCATAAGCCTTCCTCTATGTGGCTACAAATGAAATTTCTTAATTAAGATACTGCGCCCAAAAGCCCTATTCTATATTTTCAAGGCTAGCTACAAACCAACTCCCCAAAATTTCCTAAAACTTTCTAGAGTTACCTTAATCATATCTAGAAGTATTCAATCACTATTATTAACTCAATTATTTCTCAAAAATTTCTAATACATAATAATCGTTTATGCAAACAATTTTTAGACAAAGTACCTATAGCTCAGGATTGCATATTTGTTCACTGATTCATTAAATCATCGAAGGATCATCAATAAGGCTCAATGACCCCTCATATGAGCTGTTTAAACAATTTTTATCTCATGCATTCATATAAATAACCAAGAACCTATTAAACCGTGAAATAGGAATATAATAAGAGCACATCTTATCCCAAGAGTTATGCCTGTAACCAACACCTAACCAAAATGAAGTCATGACAAACTAGTTATAAAATCAACAAAATAACCAATATATGTGCTCATTGATATTAATAAGAAATAACACATAATAACATATGGAAATTCCAATTGAGTCAAGGACTTCCACGTATCGCCCTACCATAGGCACTTGGTTTTTTTTTTTGTGGTGTTTGCTCATTTTATTATGGGATTATGCTATTTTATTTAATTCTAGTTTTTGGTGATGATCTATGGAAGTGAGGTTATGTTTCTTTTAGCTTTTTATTTTTTATTGGGAATGTCTTATATCTGTTTTTGGCCCTTTGTAATCTAATTATATTTAATGTTTTAGGGTTTATATGATGTTATTTGGTAACCTACCATGACCTTTGTAACAAAATATGTTTTCCTCTAATAAACATGTGTTTTTTAGGTAACTATTTTTTTTCCATATTGGGTTTAAAAATTATTTTCCACTGCTTTTTCATTTTGAGAACATGTGTAACTGATATGCATACCATTCCATCATGAAGAAACCACAAAATGAAATTGTTGTATTATTTAACCTATCTCATCTCTCTTATAAAGTCATTGATATTAATAAGAAATAACACATAATAGCATATGAAAATTCCAACTGAGTCTATGCATACCATTCCATCATGAAGAAACCACAAAATGAAATTGTTGTATTATTTAACCTATCTCATCTCTCTTATAAAGTCATTGATATTAATAAGAAATAACACATAATAACATATGAAAATTCCAACTGAGTCTATGCATACCATTCCATCATGAAGAAACCACAAAATGAAATTGTTGTATTATTTAACCTATCTCATCTCTCTTATAAAGTCATTGATATTAATAAGAAATAACACATAATAACATATGAAAATTCCAACTGAGTTAAGGACTTCCACGTATTGCCCGACCATAGGCACTTGGTTTTTTTTGGTGGTGTTTGCTCATTTTATTATGGGATTATGCTATTTTATTTAATTCTAGTTTTTGGTGATGATCTATGGAAGTGAGGTTATGTTTCTTTTAGCTTTTTATTTTTTATTGGGAATGTCTTATATTTGTTTTTGGCACTTTGTAATCTAATTATATTTAATGTTTTAGGATTTATATGATGTTATTTGGTAACCTACCATGACCTTTGTAACAAAATATGTTTTCCTCTAATAAACATGTGTTTTTAGGTAACTAATTTTTTTCCATATTGGGTTTAAAAATGATTTTCCACTGCTTTTTCATTTTGAGAACATGTGTAACTGATATGCATACCATTCCATCATGAAGAAACCACAAAATGAAATTGTTGTATTATTTAACCTATCTCATCTCTCTTATAAAGTGCATTATAATCAGTTCATTCATTGCTTCAGTTTTTTCCTCAAACTATTTATAATTTTTAAAAAATTTATTTATACTCGTTTTTCTTATGGGATTATGATGTTTTATTCCACTTTATGGAACTGAGTAATATTTATTTTGTCTAATCAAATGCCATGATTAAAATAGTTTCTAATATTTTTCTTTTATATATATATATTTTCAAATTCACCTACATTAATTTAGTATAAATATTTATAACAAGATCCATTGTAAATCATGTTTTATCTTTAAATTCTTTAATATTTATTTATACTCATTTTTATTATGGAATTATGATGTTTTATTCCTCTTTGTAGTACTGGTTAGCACTACCTTTTTGTTATGGGATCACTTGGGTCACTCCTCGTTAGAAAATGCACATGCTCTTTTGGTGAAATCTTTAGGTGAATTGTAGTATATACAAACAATTTTTGAGTGTTAAAATCCCTCATGAACATCCTTCCTACTATGAGATTCGAAGGCTATTACATGTCTTCTATTGGCCACATATTTTGTGCTAAATTCCTTATTGGTTTTTCTATATATGTTATTAAAGAATTGTAGTAGTTGAGTATTAATGTGTTTATGATCCTCTTGAGATGATATAAACTTGTTGATGGGGAAAATTGCCTCACCAACACTTTGGGTGTTTCCTTAGTGATAAGTTCCAATTATACCTCACGCCATTTACGATAGCGGCCCCATTTGGTATGTGGGACCGACTACCACCATTTTGGATTTTCTCCTAGCTGTCAAATGTGGAGATGTTAGTGTTACAAAATATTTTATCACCGCCCCTACAATCCCCATCCCACACATTGGAGGACCATTCCAGTGACTTCTGTGTATTTTCATACCTTATAAAAAGTTTCATTGCATCCCTTGGCATGCCAAGAAAATTTCCTCTGTTGATCACTCCTCAAGTAGACTCTCAAAAAAAAGTGTTTCTGGGTCAACGCTAGTAGCCAGTTATAGCCTCACGTAGATAGGGAAATTAACATTGGACCCAATGCCCATTGGCACTCTGCCTCAATTTCTCATCCACGCCGAGATGTTTTTGGAATGTTTTTTAAAATAGAAGTGAAGTTTCCATTCCTTACTACTTCGTGAGCGGAGTCATCCTACATGCATCCTAAATGAGGGAACTAACATGGTTAATCAATCCTCTCATAATTCAAAGGTAAAAATTCCCACTGCTCACCACTCACCACCAACATTTTTCTCATACTAAATTTACTCAGCGGTGATACCACTGAATGGAATGTCGTGGGCCTGATGACATGAACCACTAAATTAAATGTTTCATATTGCATGGAGGTTGCATGAGCATCATGTGGTTAGCATGTTTAATAATTCCAACATTTGTATTGAGATTTGAAGAATTTGTAATAGTGGGATTTTATAAACCCACATCTATAATAGACCTTGGAGATCAAGTTAAACGATAAGTAACACCTCTCATAACTTGAGGTAATTTAAGGGGGTGGGAGGTGGTTACTTCTGCCACTTGTAATGCCACCTCACCTCCATATGTCACTTAGAATAGGGTCAATTGGACACCCAAAAATTTCAAATCTACTTGCCACATTTCCTCATCTTATTTTTTCACATCATGGCCATATATATATTTTTCCTTCCTAGTGCCATACTAACGTTGATATTATTCATAGGTAGAGGTCCTTTTCCAAAGTGTCCAAACTATACAATGATACAATAGTTAAATCATTTGTTACACATGGTAGTCCCTACCCACATGTCACCAAATTTTATAGGGCCATGTACTTAACCTAAAGCATCAACCTTCCATATCTATATCTTGTATTTTCCATAATTCCCCTTTATAAATATTTTGGATTTATGGTTTTTTTAGTCTTTTTACCAAGCTAGATCCATCTATGTACTCCTAAACTCTTGATACGTCTAGATCCAAGCTTAACACTTGGTTAATATTAGTTAATACTCCAAATATATAGATATATGGATATCTAGAAACTATAGAAAATCCATTTAAATATAGTGGACCTCTAGACTCCAAATTCCATGTAACATTTTCCACATAATGGCATATTAGCTTCCATATAATCTCCTTTAGCACTTTAGTGCCACATCCACATACCATGTGGCATGCCACATTAACATCCCACATCATATAATCCTATGCCTCATGCCATATCAACATGACATGTTAGGTGCCACATAACTATCCATGTAAAAACACTATAACCTCTACATGGGTTGTTCATCTAGGATTTAGATCTAATTTTTTCATAAAAAAAATGTTATCTAGGTATTTTTGTATTTTTGGAACCATCATAATAGTTCTACCATGATTCCTCTTCTCAAGGTCCTATCATATGTAGACTCTTCCATCCAACACCTAGGTATTTTAGTAAATCCCTTTATAAAGTCTTCTTGATGTCTCGATATTTGGATGTCTATATACATGGAACATCCACACTTTCCCACTACATGATCATTAACCATCTAGATATCTATATATATATATATTCAAGACATCACATGCCTCTGCTAGCACTTTGACAAGGAAATAGGCTTAAATGTTAGATTATCAATATTTTTGGATAATAGGGACATTTAATCTTGTAGGGATTCCATTCCCTTAGCCTCTTTTTCTCAATAGTCATCAATCATAGCTATCCCATTGGTTCATATGGCCAAGGGATAAGGCTTATATCTGATCCGAAAATTTCTAATTCAATCCCTCAATTTCGAAGGAATTAAATGATTTTTATGGAGTTTCTTAGCCCATTCTAGTGATTGATTTTTTATCCATATAGGGAAAAGGCTTACCCAAAAGGATTCTAAGGGTCAAAAAATCCTCAAGAGCCTCTAAAATTATTCCAAAATCACTACCCAACAAGGCACCTTCTCAAAATTTTACGAAGAAATGGCCAATGGACAAATCCATAATTTCTCAGAAGATTGGTCGCACTCCTTTGAGCTACAAAGTGCATTTTTCCCACTCCAAGCACTTACAAATAGAGAGGATTTACAATGAAATCACACACACACATATGATTTTATGGATAGAGAGGTTCCTCTTGTTAAACATTTTGAGCCTATCAAATTACATAAAAATAAAATAAAATTAAAAAAGTTGAAAACAATATCCATCTTAACTCTGAATCTACTAGGAGTCAAATCAAATCTGATTTCATCTCTCAAGTCTTATTAAACATTTTGACTTTTTCAAATTACACAAAAATAAAAATAAATTGGAAAACAAAAATAAACAAAACAAAACAAAACAAAGGTGAAAACGATAGCATTTTGACAAAATAATTGTAAACTCGAATTTGTGATATGGTTAACTTAGTCAAAATCCCAATATTTTTTTTTTCATTTTTAATTTCAAATTTATTATTTATTAACTTTAATATATGTAATATCATATATATATATATATATATATATATATATATATATATATATATATATATATATATATATATATATATATATATATATATAAAATAGGATTTTGACAAAGTAATTGTAAACTCTAATTTGTAATATGATTAACATAGTAAAAATCTCATTTTTTTTTTTTAAATTTCAAATTTATTATGTGTTAAATTTAATAAATGTAATATCAAATTGTTATATATATATATATTAAACTCTAATTTGTGATATGAATAATTTAGTTATTTGTCAAAATCTTATATATATTTTTAATAAATTTAATATCAAATTGTATAGTAGTAGTATATAAAGACTAATTTAGATCAATTTTTACTATATATACACACTGAAATTCCAGAAAAATGACAATTAACATGATGAATAATCCTTGAAATATACACACAAAATATATAAATATAATAAAAAATAATGATAATTATTTAATAAATTAATATAATTATATAAATAAAATGGTTAGTAAATTACTTTATGATAGACATCAAAACATCTAATTATTACTAATTATAAAAAGAATATATATATATATATATATATATATATATATATATATATATATTATATATATACATATACATATACATATACATATACATATACATATACATATACATATATCTATATCTATATCTATATCTATATCTATATCTATATCTATATCTATATCTATATCTATATCTATATCTATATCTATATCTATATATATATATATATATATATATATATATATATATATATATATATATATATTCTATTTTTAGTTATTGTTGATTTGACTAATTAGAGATTTGAATCTTGAATTTTATGGTTACATAATATTTCATAATACGAAGATTGTCAATTGAGTTGTCTAGTTGACAAATATAAATATATTTTGATTCACTCTAAATTTAACTTAAATAGCTTTTGTTACAATACCATGATTTAAGAGTACTACCTGATATCCAATATAATATATGTTGATAAATTAATTAACTTGAAGATAAATCTTAACCCTTTATTTATAACTATTATTGAAAATATTCCAACATATTCCATTTAAAATAAATCTCTACAATTCACATAATAATAAATAATAATTAAATAAATTATATATTCTATTCTAAAATAATTACCAGCCCATCAAACACCTATAAATAGAAGAGAATTCTGGCTTTGAAAAGATATACTGAAAATAAGAATTTCGTGCTTTTGAGAGTGACAAGTGGGAGAGCAACATATCACTGCTTTATTTGATTTTATTAGAGGAGAGGGGATCTGTGGTTCGCAATATGAAATCCCAACTACAACTTGCGTTATTTGTGTTTCTGCTGGTGTGTGTGGCCAATATGGCGGAGGCAGCTCGGCTCCTAGGTAAACACTTTTCATTCTATTCCTCCGTTTTCGATATGCATAATCGCAATATTATGTATGCTTCCTAGCGTTAGGGTTTTATGATTTTTTCGATATTCATAATAACAATATTATGTATGCTTCCCAGGGTTAGGCTTTTTCAATATTATGTATACATAATAACATTATGTATGCTTCCTAGGGTTTTATGATTTTGGGTTTTATGCATAATAACACTATGTTACTGATGTTACAGTTTTGTGTGATATTGGGTCTGCTGAGTGGGGGTGTCACCAGCGACAAATATCCTCTAAATACCACCATTCCGAAGGAAGGAGGATCCAAGATTTTCCGTTATATGACCCGCGGCGAAGCAGTGGTGGACAAAGTCAAGGTTCTGAACGCGGACATTGTCAACTGCGTATATGGGCCGGGGTTCATCGTCACTCCACGGCACTTCCAGTTTGGCCATATATATATTTTTCCTTCCTAGTTCCATACAAACGTTTATATTATTCATAGGTAAGGGTCCTTTTCCAAAATGTCCACACTATACAATGATACAACAGTTAAATCATTGGTTACACATGGTAATCCCTACCCACATGTCACTAAATTGTATAGGGCCATATCCTTAACCTAAAGCGTCAACCTTCCATATCTATCTCTTGTATTTTCCATAACTCCCCTTTATAAATATTTTGGATTTATGGTTTTTTTAGTCTTTTGACCGATCTAGATCCATCTATGTACTCCTAAACTCTGGATACATCTAAATCCAAGCTTAACACTTGGTTAATATTAGTTAATACTCCAAATATATAGATATATGGATATCTAGAAACTATAGAAAATCCATTTAAATATAGTGGACCTCTAGACTCCCAGATTCCATGTAACCTTTTCCACATAATGGCATATTAACTTCCATATGATCTCCTTTAGCACTTTAGTGCCACATCCACATACCATGTGGCATGCCACATTAACATCCCACATCATATAATCCTATGCCTCATGCCACATCAACATGACATGTTAGGTGCCACATAACTATCCATGTAGAAACAATATAACCTCTACATGGGTTGTTCATCTAGGATTTAGATCTAATTTTTTCATAAAAAATATGTTATCTAGGTATTTTTGTATTTTTGGAATCATCATAATAGTTCTACCATGATTCCTCTTCTCAAGGTCCTATCATATGTAGACTCTTCCATCCAACACCTAGGTATTTTAGTAAATCCATTTATAAAGTCTTCTTGATGTCTCGATATTTGGATATCTATATACATGGAACATCCACACTTTCCCACTACATGATTATTAACCATCTAGATATCTAAATATTTATATATTCAAGACATCACATGCCTCTGCTAGCACTTTGATATGGAAATAGGCTTAAATGTTAGATTATCAATATTTTTGGATAATAGGGACATTTAATCTTGTAGGAATTCCATTCCCTTAGCCTCTTTTTCTCAATAGTCATCAATCATAGCTACCCCATTGGTTCATATGGCCAAGGGATAAGGCTTATATCTGATCCCAAAATTTCTAATTTAATCCCTCAATTTCGAAGGAATTAAATGATTTTTATGGAGTTTCTTAGCCCATTCTAGTGATTGGTTTTTTATCCCTATAGGGAAAAGGCTCACCCAAAAGGATTCTAAGGGTAAAAAAATCCTCAAGAGGCACCTTCTCACTACCCAAAAAGGCACCTTCTCAAAAGGTTACGAAGAAATGGCCAATGGACAAATCCATAATTTCTCGGAGGATTGGTCGCACTCCTTTGAGCTACAAAGTGCATATTTCCCACTCCAAGCACTTACAAATAGAGATGATTTACAATTAAATCACATACACTCACATGATTTTATGGATAGAGAGGCTCCTCTTGTTAAACATTTTGAGCCTATCAAATTACATAAAAGTAAAGTTAAATTAAAAAATTTGAAAACAATATCCATCTTAACTCTCGATCTTCTAGGAGTCAAATCAAATCTGATTTCATCTCTCAAGTCTTATTAAACATTTCGAATTTTTCAAATTACATAAAAATAAAAATAATTTGGAAAACAAAAATAAACAAAACCAAACTAAACAAAGTTGAAAACAATATCCTTATTGAAATAATAAGAAAAAAATACTATTTTGACAAAGTAATTGTAAACTCTAATTTGTGATATGGTTAACTTAGTCAAAATCTTAATTTTTTTTTTTTTCATTTTAAATTTTAAATTTATTATTTATTAACTTTAATAAATGTAATATCACATATATATAAAATAGGATTTTGACAAAGTAATTGTAAACTCTAATTTGTAATATGATTAACATAGTAAAGATCCCTTTTTTTTTTTTTTCAAATTTCAAATTTATTATGTGTTAAATTTAATCAATATAATATCAAATTGTTATATATATATATATATATATATATATATATATATAAAACTCTAATTTGTGATATGAATAATCTAGTTATTTGTCAAAATCTTATATATATTTTTAATAAATTTAATATCAAATTGTATAGCAGTAATATATAAAGACTAATTTAGATCAATTTTTACTATATATACACACTTAAATTCTAGAAAAATGACAATTAACATGATGAATAATCTTGGAAATATACACACTCAAAATATATAAATATAATAAAAAATAATGATAATTATTTAATAAATTAATATAATTATATAAATAAAATGGTTAGTAAATTACTTTATGATAGAAATCAAAACATATATATATATATATATATATATATATATATATATATATATATATATATATATATATATATATATATATATATATATATATATATATCCTATTTTTAGTTATTGTTGATTTGACTAATTAGAGATTTGAATCTTGAATTTTATGGTTACATAATATTTCATAATATGAAGATTGTCAATTGAGTTGTCTACTTGACAAATATAAATACATTTTGATTCACTCTAAATTTAACTTAAATAGCTTTTGTTACAATACCATGGGCCAATACCATGGTTTAAGAGTACTACATGATATCCAATATAATATATGTTGATAAATTAATTAACTTGAAGATAAATCTTAACCCTTTATTTATAGCTATTATTGAAAATATTCCAACATATTTCATTTAAAATAAATCTCTACAATTCACATAATAATAAATAATAATTAAATAAATTATAAAATCCTATTCTGTTCTAAAAAAAATAATTACCAGTCCATCGAACACGTATAAATAGAAGAGAATTCTGGCTTTGAAAGATATACTGAAAAGAAGAATTTTGTGCTTTTGAGAGTGACAAGTGGGAGAGCAACATATCACTGCTTCATTTGATTTTATTAGAGGAGAGGGGATCTGTGCTTCGCAATATGAAATCCCAACTACAACTTGCGTTATTTGTGTTTCTGCTGGTGTGTGTGGCCAATATGGCGGAGGCAGCTCGGCTCCTAGGTAAACACTTTTCATTCCATTCCTCCGTTTTCGATATGCGTAATAGCAATATTATGTATGCTTCCTAGCGTTAGGGTTTTATGATTTTTTCGATATTCATAATAACAATATTATGTATGCTTCCCAGGGTTAGGGTTTTATGATTTTGGGATATATGGATATGCATAATAACATTATGTATGCTTCCTAGGGTTTTATGATTTTGGGTTTTATGCATAATAACACTATGTTACTGAAATCATGCTCATGTTTTGTGTTTGTGGTGTTACAGTTTCGAGTGATGAGAGTTGGGACCATCTGTGTAAGTTTAGCGACTTGACGTGCAATATCACGAAACGTGTAGAGAAAGAATGTGTGGAGAAAGAGAAAGAATGGGTCGATATTGGAGTAAGTAATGCGTGTGAATATTGCGATATGACAAACGTGATATTGGGTCTGCTGAGTGGGGGTGTCACCAGCGACAAATATCCTCTAAATACCACCATTCCGAAGGAAGGAGGATCCAAGATTTTCCGTTATATGACCCGCGGCGAAGCAGTGGTGGACAAAGTCAAGGTTCTGAACGCGGACATTGTCAACTGCGTATATGATTGACTATCATTTTGTTTTTCTGAGGGCCGGGGTTCATCGCCACTCCACGACACTTCCAGTTTTGCTCTTTGCATTCCTACAGGCTATGGCCTCTATTTCTATAATAAAATATGTTGAACCCTAATAAAATAAATAAATTATGTTTTATTTTGGTATGCTCGTGTTTTTTGTGGTGTTTTCTCATTTTATTATGCAAATATGTTGATTTATTTAATTTAGTTTTTGGTGATAATCTATGGTAGTGAGGTGATGTTTTTTTTTTTTAAATTTTTTATTGGGAATGTATTAAATCTGTTTTTAGTTTTTTGTAATTTAATTATATTTAGTGCTTTAGGGTTTATATTGATGTTATTTTGTAACCTGCCATGGCCTTTGTAACAAAATATGTTGTCCTTTAATAAACATGTGTTTTTGTAGGTAACTAATTTTTTTTCCATTTTGGATTTAAAAATTATTTTCCAGTGCATGCCATCAAGAACAAACCACAAAATGAAATTCTCTTTGTAATAGGAATACAAGAGTTAAAATAGTTTCTAATATTTTTCATATATATATATATATATATATATATATATATATATATATATATATATATATATATTCAAATTCACTTAAAAGATGAATCTGTAAATCATGTTTTATCTTTATTCACATTTTTGTCTAATAAATTCCAAAGGTACTAGTATGTGTGTTTCTTTTTTTAATCTTTAATAACATTATTGTCAAATAAATTTCCATAGAGTATCTATGCATGTAGTTCTTTGCTAATGAGAAATTCTATTAAATCTTTGTATGAAATTCTAAAGTCCATATTTTTTTCAAGAAAAGAAATATATTCTTTTTATAAAAGAAATTTCTAACATACAACATAACAAAAATTATTCAATTTGCAGGATGGGAAACACAGGATTTATAGAACGTTATAAGTCTTTGTTTACCTCCAAAATTCCTGCAATCTCACATTTTAATCCTGTGCTACCTTCCATTATATGATGTCAATTTAACTCGAGTATTTCCTGAGCCAAAATCTATCTCTGCACATAAAAAACTAGATTCTCCGAGCTCCATTAGGCTATCCTCGGGCATAAAATCATTTGGGCATTAGAATATTCGCCTGGGTATTCAACATTTCTATTGGGTAGTAAAATGATTATGAATGAGAACGAGTTTTGTGAAGTTTTCTCCCTGAGAGAAAGGCTCTGCCTGCAGTCATCCCAGGAGCAAAAAAAACTTCGGAAGACTGAAGTTTCCCTCATCATCTGCGTTTCCATCATTGACGTAAATATGGGTGAAGAATGAAGTTTCCCTCATCATCCACCTCCCTGCACATAAGGAACCCCGAGACTATTTTTGACGTACAAGAGAACATCCACCTAAACAAAACTCCAAAAAACTATAGCTACCCTCATCATCTGCATTTCCATCATCGGTGTAAATCTGGGTGAATTTCATTCCAATCACCCTCCAACCTAGTAAATCAGAGGCGAATGCAACCCAAAACCCTCCAAACCAGTAAGTCCAGAGGCGAATCCAACCATTCACAGTTTATGTGCCCTTATTTATTTGAGCTAAAACATAATAATTAATTATTTTTAAAATAATTTTGGGGCTAACTATACAAAATGGGTTTTATATAAAAAAATTTCCCTTCCAAAATCTAAAACCCTTTAAAATTCACCCTTGGGCTAAAATTCTCCCTGGTAATCATATACCTAACTATGTGTCAAAGAATTTATATGATGATAAAAAATCACTTACAATGATGGATGGAGTTTCTAATTCAATAGATGACAGGTCGGAGGAAATTTGATCTTAGAATGAAACTTGATCTTGCTTTGAAAAATATTGATAATATTAGAGATAAGTTGCAGTCATATGAAAGAAAGGATCATATTAAGTCTGAAAATATTGTTGTAGTATCTAAACAATATTGTGAAAGCCTTGAAGCTGAGATCGTTTCTCTAAGAACATATCTTGAAAAATCAGATAAGAGGAATGAAGAACTTCTTCAAGTAATTGAAGAACAATAAAATGGGTTGAAAGAAGAGATTCTAAAATTAAAGAAGCAAGTAGAAGAATTAAAAAGGCTTGAAGAAAGTATGAAAAAAAATATCAAAGAATGGAGGTTGTGGTAATCAATCTAAAAGGAAAATTAGAAGAAAAAGATAAACGTTTGAGATTTCAAGATAGTACTAAGGTTTTGGATAACATTCTTAGCATTCAAAGGTCTCCCACTATTAAAAATTGACTTGGATTTCATGAAACTATTAAAGGAGAACCTAGTCTATAAGTTAGTGCAAAGAATAAAAAGGATAACAATCCAAAACCTGAAATGGTAAATAAGGAGAAAAGGATCCAGCCTAACCAACAACTAAATATTATGAATCCTTA
This sequence comes from Pinus albicaulis, assembly GCA_034641835.2. NCBI lineage: Eukaryota > Viridiplantae > Streptophyta > Pinopsida > Pinales > Pinaceae > Pinus > Pinus albicaulis. The sequence goes on from CM076574.1 coordinate 1,149,350,606, forward strand.
AAGGTGATCATTTGCTCCTAACAATAGAAGTGCTAATCGATTCTCTCCACTGACCAATAATGTTGAATGATTTATATGTCATAATTATGGGCATGTTGCAGCCAATTGTAGGAGCATATAGTTCCAGTCTCAAGAAAATATCCACTCCACCAAAGGATCATCAACCCCCAGGTACTCAGGTATGTTAAGGGGGTATTTTTTTTCCTTGCAACAAATTTGTTCATAAAGATGTTGATCGCAATAGAAGGAACATGAGACAAACATATTGTGATTCCTTTGATCCCTTTTCGGGTCACATAAGATGTTTTTCTTGTAACAAGTTTTGGCACATAGAAAATGAATGCAGGAACATATCAATGAATCACCAAAGACAACATGGGAGAAAAACAAATGATATCATAAGACCGAAGAAAGATGGATCCACCAATATTCTTCATAATCACTAAAAACAAGTAAGGTGTGGTTTTTCTCTTTGTGAATTTGAAAATGAAAATGAGTGGTAATAGACATTGGATGTTCTCATCACATGACTGGTGATAAGAGTAAGATGGAGTCTCTAAAGAAAAATCAAAATGATAAGGTTATTATTTCAAACAATGATCCAAAAAAAGTTTTAGGAAAAGGTATAGCCATAATTAACACAAATAGAAAGGAAATTGATACTTCATTAGTTCAAGGAATAAAACTAAATATTGTAAGTGTAGTCCAAATGGCAGATAAAGGAAATGTAGTTTTTTTCACATCAAACAAATGCGAGGTCATGGACAAAGAAATATGAAAGGTCATAGAAAGAGGGTATAGAAATGCAGGAAAATTATATGTGATTAAAAACTTGAATTCTCACAGATATATGGAGGATTTCGACTCAGATTGAAAGATGACACTTCCCATTGCAATCTATTGTTCTACAAAGAATATTGTTAACAATGAATGCACGAGTAATGTGAGGTACATGACCTCTTAAGAGTAGAAGATGATTATCAGGTCCTCAAGATCAATGACATACAACCTCAGAGGGAGATATATATAAATGATCTTGATAATGATTCACATGGTTGTTTTGATAATGTTGGTTGCTTATATTTTTGACAATGCATATGATGTGATAACATAAGAAATGTACATACTGTAGAAGCTCAAGGGGAGCTGAAATTGTGAAATTTCATTATTTCACTTTTTGTACACAGATCCTATGAAAGACAGACATGTATATATGTGACTTCCTATACAGGTAGTCGCGTATATTTTTCTCTAGCAAAGAAATGTGAGACATGCTCAAGAAAAGACTTTGATATACTTCAAACAATTATTATTTGGCTTTCTTGTTTTGATGCTAATGGTTACAGTCTGTTGATGTTACTTATAAGTGGTATTGAGTAATGATGATCTATGAGTTGGTACAAGATGAAATTTTATGCTTTTTTGATTGATGAAGATGCTTTGATATATGAGTTGATGTGGTTTAATCAGATAGTGAACATGTAGCACATGTTCAGGGGGAGCATTAGCCTTGCTGCTAATGATGCATTGTTGGCATTATGTTTGCTTATTATTTAATATTTTTGGTTCTCATGTAGTTGCTCGAATGGTGTTATGTTGTTGTCATTTCTTATGATGAGATTATGGATGCAACCTAATCAAGTTTGTAGAAGATTCTCTTTATCTTCACATGCGGAGTTGATGTATGACTAATGATTCAGATATGAGGAAAGAACATGCATATCTTCTTGTTGATGACTAATGTCGTGAATGATTCCTATAGTGATGATCTTGATTATTACACATGTTACATCATGATTATGCAAATGGAATGAAGACCTTGGTGATAAGAGATCACATGGATGATTGGTTGATACATATTGATTTTTGATGAAGTATTTATGGTATGATAAGTGCATAATGTTGTTGCAAGGTTCATGAAGACATGGTTATCGATATACTTCTGTTACATCTATTGGATGATATTTGGAGACATGGCTACATTGTATGATCTTACTGTTTGTTTCTCACATATGTTGTTGATCCATGTCTATGGTGTTTACTCATGTTGTTTCTGACAAATACTTATGGTGCAGATCTTATTCAGTATATGATGGTTGTAGATGACTATCATTGTCTTGATACCTCACTATAGAGTTTTATGGTCCTGGTTATGAATGTAATACCTATGTCTTGATGTAAAGGTCATGAAGAGACCTATGATGTAATCATTGTAATACTTAGTCATGTTTGGACTATTGAGGGTCAAGTCAAATATGCATGTAATCCCATTGTTGGGTAGTTGATGTTATTATGGAGTTAAATATGTAACCCCACTTTGTTGGTTGAATGATGTAAGTTTGAGTCCTTGGTGATAGGTAAGGTCATATTCAATTGAGTCATAGAGTCATGTACTTCATTAAAAATCATTCAGATGATTCAGCATGCGCTCAGGGGGAGCATGGTTAGTGTAGAGTGTAGATTATATCTACAATGCTCATGTCTCTACAAGCAAAGAGAATCCTTCATTTGACATTCGTAAAATTTTTTCCATTGATGTCAAACGGGGAGAGTAACTTGGTTCTTAAATGATCGGTGCTTAGATTAATGTGTTTTACAGGTATCTACAGGTTTCAATGTTTTAAATAATTAGTGCTTAGATTAATTTTTTTTATAGGTATCTACAGGTTGTGGTGACAAAAACCAAAGCGGTTTCCATCAAGTCCAAAGGGGGAGATTGTTGGAATTATGACTAATGTGTTGTCCTTGATAACAACCTACTCGATGAGTTGTCTTTTGTTAGCAACCTACTTGATGAATATGTCAATATGATGTATCTACATGCCAATTCAGTCATGATATAGAAATAAATATCAATCAGTGACAGAGGAATCATGAAAGAAAAGTTTGAAGAAATATTTTGCACACTATGGTTCTCTAAATACCAAGGGTATTTACCATGGTATTGGCCCACAATATTGAGCGGAGTAACGATTATTTGATCCCGTCAAAGATTACTACCGGAATTAGTGTGGTTTTGGCCTATGGTATTAGCTAAGGTTCAAGCTATATGAGGAGGTGAAGATCAAAGTGTTAAGGCACACATATGAGACGACGATTGATGAATAATCCGATATGAAGTATGATTGCATGATATGGGTTATTAATGAGTGGATGATCTAAAAAAAGTATGCACCGAGTAATATAATGATGGATTAGAATCATTAGAACTGAAATGACTATGTATTGTATGATCTGCTTATGGGTTGATTATATATGGGTTTTGAAGTGTGTTTATTGATGTGTATGTTGTGATCTAATATGTATGAAGTTTTGATAAGCAACACAATTGTGAGTAGATAATTGCAGAGCTGTACACAGGTTTGTCATAGGTAAGGCACATACACACATGAGTTCTCTTCTAAGCAGTAGCGTACATTTCATGCAGTATGTTGATATTCGTACATAGGTTTTAGTCCTCAGAAGGGAATATACACACATAAATGATTTATGAAAAGCGTGTATGATATATAGGGTTTCTGCTAAAGGATATGTTTGATCTATCTATGTAGTATTATTGTATTTATGTTTTCTGTTGATGAAGTCTTCATGTTGATCTTGGCTTAATAGCGATGTCTGAAGTTGAATTGTTTGAGTATTGATTTGTTGAAGAATGTCCATGATGCAGCTAACTATTTGAGGTTTAAAGATCTATGATCTAACAATGTTTCAGTATGCCTCTATGAAATGCATTGTCTAGTTCAAATTGACAGTCGTTTGGAATTTCGTATGTTAATATCTGTACGTAGGTTGCATTCATGAAAATCACATATATGTGTAGGTTTGTTTAAGAAAAGTAGTGCACATATTTTATCATATGATTGATCAGGGTTGTAGTTGATTCAACATGTTGATGCAGTTTTTTGGGTTTAGTACTAATATTAAGGTTACAATGATCTCACTATTTTGAATTTTTAAGAGGTTGGTTGATTTGACTTGGTGATTGTTTGATTCAATGATTGAGTGATTGGTCGAATGACTTGGTACAATGATTACTTTTAGTTTTGATATACGGTATTGGGATTAAATTGATGGTAGTAGGTTCAGTCTGAAAATTTGATGAAAAGTGCCCTACAAGTTCTGATGTGTTGAAGCAGGTGGATCCAATATGAAAATTTTTGAAGCATGGTCCACGATGGTGCTGAGGGTTGGAGACTTTTGTGAGGAATTCGAAGCTTCCTGCCAGTAGTAGCCAGTGAATAGATCAGGGGGTTGGATATACTTTCAAGTGGGTGTTGGTAAATGAGATTAGGGGGTTGGAGCTCCCTTCAAGTGGGTGCAAGAGAACGAGTGAAGTTTGTAGCCTTCTACAGGTGGGTTCATGCATGCTGGTATGAGTCTCTACCAATAGAAGCTTGTAAGAAGTTTTCATTATAATAAAATTGGATATAGAGACGACATCAATGATGGTTTTCTCCCACATTAGGTTTCCACCTTAAATACTGGTTTTCGTGTGTGTTTCTTATGTATGATATTTTATTCTATTCTTTTTGCACATGATTACTACTTATCAAATTTCTGATGAACCACTGATCCACTGGTTTAAGTTAAACATTCAAGGAATTAAGTGAAATATAAGTTCACTTATTATATGCTAGTTGTCTGAATAACAATCACATACATACAAATATTTACTCTAGTAAAGTCGTGTATAGAAATCTGAGTAAGAAAATAAAAAGTTATGTATGTTTTAAAATACCGATTCACCCCCCCACTCTCAGTATTTTCCCCAACAATTACCAGTGAAATTTTTGGGTGATAGAAAGAGGTTGTATGAAAAAAATAGTATAATAGAGATATATGTATGTTGATGGTTGTCTTATGATGTTTGTTTGTTTCTAGTTGTGAGCACAAATTATAGGTATATGAATGAAAAAAATTGAAGAATGTTGTTGTAGAAATTCCTTGGAGAGTCAAACTGCTAATGAGATTTATCTAAATCAAAAGACTTGAATCTAGTCTACCAACTACGAAAACAATTAAATGATCACGAAATCACGATGCGTACAAGCAAGATAATTCAATCACACATTACACAATGATTTATAGGGTAAATCCATAGCTAAAAACCCATCCTATCTTTATATTTCATTAGTTATAAAAATTGAAAAGATTACAATGTTTTTCTCAAGCCCGAGCAACCTCTGCACTATCACAATCTATCTCACTACTTCACAAGCTAGTCTTCATCAATAGTTAACCAAATACATGACTTACCAAGGCTCTTTTTCCTTGCATTGTTTTCTTGGGAATTAAACTCTATTATTTAGTGAAATTACTCATCCATAACTATGCAATCCTTCATAATCCTTCCTCTAACTGCATGCAACACCTGTACAATTTGGATGATTATACAACTGATAATACAATTCCCTTGAACTCCAATTTCAACTAGGTAACTCATATTTCCTGAATGCATGATTTATTTATGGCTGATTTATAAGTTAAATGGTTTCACACTGAATTTCACCCCACTGTTATACTTCCTACTTGTTCCTCCAACAGTTGGAACTAGTTTAACTAACTTTCACTCGATTTGAATGAATTAAATTATTACAACTAAAAATAAACTCAACCTAGCCTCATATAAAGTAAGAAACACTCTACATGACTCAAGTTAGGCCCTAAAATAAAATTAACTTAACCAACTAAGTCAAACTAACTTAGTTACCTTATACTAGTTGTATTGTGATGTGGAATTACATTTTTCGCCTAATTTAATTCAAGGGAAAATTAAATTAATAATTTCTTACTGAATTTTCAACACTCCCTCTCAACAAGAAAATGTATTCACCTCTATCTTGATCAAGTACCTTTGGAATTTATTTCATGCAACACCTCTCAGTATTGTTGTTGCTAGTGCAACATCTGCATCTGAGAAAAAAAAATAACCATTGAATCAATATGCAACTATCTACTGGGAAAATTGTGTTGATGTTGACTCTACTACTGTGCCTCCTGCTATGTTGTCAACACTAGTATGCAATCCTCAGTATCTGAATGAAATTAATCCTCCTGCTACTAAATACTATGGGCCCCCGTAGCAAAGTAACAATCCATGAGACAAAAAACACCTCAATAGATCCTTCCCAAAATTTCTGCACTCTTGGGACTATTGCTTCACATCGCTTGACCTCACACATGGAGGTATGGTTGCGTGTGCTCCCTATGCCGATTTGACATGAAATTCCCCCTACTGGAGGTCTATACTTGAGTGGATGTCTCCACTCAGCCTCTTCTTTGCTTCTCCATTTGTGGATTCTACACAACTTTTTGAGGCTTCATTTTGAGAGGTAAGTCATGCTTTGTCTCAAACACCAAGTCTATAATATTTTTCTCGCTCCTTAAGGATTTGTATTCATCTTCTACCTCAATTGCATACAATTTATTGACTCACACACCAATTTTCTTCACCTATCCCATGGTGATGTGTCTAAGGAAAGCCTCCCTTTTGATAAATATCACATAGTAGCCACAATCTTCCAACACCACGACATAAACAAGATTCTTATTTGGTCCTTGAAAAAACATCACATCCTTGACTATAATAGGGGATCCATACTCCCTTCGAAATGTAATTGTACTGATATCGGTCACGCTATACCTCCCATCATCTAAAAAATCAATGTTTTTTTTGAAGTCTTTCTCCTCCAAGTCACTGAAGAGACTCTATATTCCTTGTCATATTGAATGAGGCACCAGTATCCAAATACCACACACTACCCATAAATTTTATTTCCATGCATGTAATGAGGGTGGAGTCAAGTTTGAACTGTGAAGCCAAAGCTTCACTTGTTGCAGCTACTGCAGTCTCGTTATTTCTTGCCTTCATGATAGTGAAAGAAGTTGATGTTGGAAAAGTCTTTCTTCTTTCCCTGTTGGCTAGAGTCAAGCTCACGTTGGGACTTATTTCCCTTGGATTTATTTATTTTTCTGACTAATGAAAAGTCCTATTCCACTTATTTGGATGAGGTATCGTTTCTAGTGTTTTGGTTTTCTCTTCTTACACCAGGTCAAACCATGACCACTCCCATTTTGGTAGCTTCTCCATCCCATTTATCGAATCTTGGTAGTTTTGAAAGCTCTTGGGAGGGCCTAGAAGTGTTATGCTGACCAGATCATATTCAACAATTGTAATATGAACACTCCCAATTTCAGCCCGACATTGGGTGAACTTGCTCAAGTACTATGGCATTTGTTGAGATTCAACAAGATGATGAGCTTAGTGAAAAGAGTCACCTTCACTAAGTGGGCCCGTAGGCTATTTTTGGCGCAAGTCTATTTTTAGACATGGTGATCATATTTCAGAAGTTTTAGGATGCTATTTGTGGATGGTTGATCAAGTTGGAAAAATATATGAAATTCTATTTTTAGAATATTGCGCGAATTCTATTTATAGATCATTGATCTAAAAATAGATTCATGTCGGTTATTATTAGCTCTTAATAATAATTAGACTCTAAAAAACAACTTATTCTCTTGGAGCACTTAATTTCAGTATACAGATTTGGAAAATCAGTGGGCTAAAGGAATTACACAATTCCTAAGGGTTTACTGGAGTTCATGCATGGAGGACTCAGTTAGAACTGAAGTGGAAAAGTTATGACAGAGTTGGAAGAGTAGTTCATGGAGTTGTATTCAGTTTAACTCAGTTAGACTCAATTGAGATAGTTGTATCTAATCTAACTGAATGATACACTAGTGAGTGAATTAATTAGTTAATTAATTCACAAATAATAACTCATTAATCAACTGAATAATGCAGCAGTTAACTAGAGTGCATGTTAGATCCAGTGGAGACCCAGTGAAAAGATAGGTGAAAGGGTGAGATAGACTATCTGTTGTGACCATAGTGATGCATGGATTTCATCTACATATACATTGGAGTTTCCAATGATAATCACGCAGTCAAGGATGGTGGGATTGCATCAAATTAGTCTTTGTAATCAACTTGGATTGCATAGTGGAGGCAAGCTAGCAGGAGGATTGAGATTGGTGCATGGATTTGCAGATTTCTTCTATGTTAGTCTGTGACGATTGATTTTACTGAGAGCTTTATGTACTAAGATTTGTATGAGATTGTTACATGATATCCATAATACATAATATATGATAGTTGGGGTTTTTAGCTTCAGGATTTCCTGTTAAACAACTGTGTTATGTGCGATTGTTTTTATGCTTCACATGTGTGTGCAATTAATTTTCTGCAAAAGATTAACAATGGAATGATTCTGTATTTTGCAAGAAGTTAAATATTATGAGATTAGGGGAATATAGGAAATATGCATGCTTAATGTATATAATTTCTACATGGTATTAGAGCAGTGTTAATTCTTGAAGATTGCAATTGTGAAGAATTGTTGAGTTTGTGTTGGTGGACAATTCGAATTTTCTACAGAAGATTCTTGGTGCAGAAGTTGAATATACATTGAAATGTATTTCAATGGGTTGCGATTGGAGTATGCGCTTGATGGGAGCTCAAATTACATAGCCTGGAAGGATAGGATGGAGGCGGTGCTGGAGGATAATGGAATGAAGGATTTCATCGATAGCGATGTTCCTAAGCCGGGATCTAGCAATGCTGCATTGCTTGACACATGGAAAAAGAAGACAACAAAGACAAGAAGAATTTTGTTGGAAGGTGTGAAGGACCATATTGTGTCCAGAACTCATGGGAAAGCCACTCCATTCTTAATGTGGAAGGCTTTGACAGATTTGTTCCAAAGAAGAAGCGACCAGAGGAAGTTGGCACTTAAAGACAAGCTCAGAAAAATAAAAATGGAGAAGGGCGACAATATTCCAAAATACCTCATGAAGTTTGTCCACTGCAAGGATGAACTGGGAAGTGTGGGGGTTACTGTTGATGAAGAAGACTTAGTGATCTTGGCTCTCCTTGGGCTTCCGAAGAGTTGGCATAGCTACGAAGACTCTGTTAATGGACTGGATGGGAGCGACTTTGGTCGGATCTTGTGTAGGGGGAGATAAGGTGGGGTACCAGGGATGGATCTTCATCGAAGAATGAAGATGAAGAGAATTGCGCTTTGGATGCCAAAGGAAGGAAAGGGAAGGGAAAGAAATTTCCTTCAAAATCTGAAGCTAAAGGCAAGAATCAGGATTTGTCCAAGGTGAAGTGTTTTCGCTGTCACGAACATGGGAATTTCGCCACTAACTGCCCACAGAAGAAGAAGAAAAAGAAGCCTACTGGAGCTGTAGTTGGAGAGGCCTTAGCCTCACAATTTGAACTTGATTTCTCTTTGATCGCATGCTTGGTTTCAAGCCATATGGGATTGGTGTGGTATCTTGATACTGGTGCATCTTTCCATATGATGGGAGACAAGGAGTTGTTTAGTGACTTGGAGGAGAATGACCTCGAGATGCATATAGAGATGGGCGACAATGGTCGATACAAAGACCGGAATTGGACCATTACCTTTGAGAGGGAGTCTAGTAATCTATTCTTGTTGAAGGATGTTATGCATGTTCTAGGTCTGAAGAAGAACTTGGTCTCAGTCACAATACTGGAAGACAAAGGTTATGATGTTTTTTTCAGTGAGGGAAAATCTTTCCTTTGACATAAAACAATGGGTCAAACCAAGAAGATAGGGGTTCAAATTAAGAATCTCTACAAGCTAGAGTTAGATGGCTACGCTGCAATGGCGGGCAAAGCAGAAAAAGTGGTGAGCTGGGATGAGGGAAAATTATGGCACAGGAGATTGGGCCATATTTGTAACACCCCCAATTCATGTGTTTTAATTTCAAAGTTAGACATTTGAACTTTAATCCTAAGGGGAGTGGACCCCAAAGGATAAATATGTTGTGAATGTAATTAAATATTTAATTGAGGAAATGAATAAAATGATGTTGTGCAGATTCACCAAAATGAGATTTATGAGATCACTTGCTAAATCCATGAGGATGGATGAAGCAAATATTTCCCCACAATCTTTCAAAAATCCTTGAAAGAAATTAATTCTAAATTTAGATTTTTGAGGAAAAATCTGAATTCCCCAATGATGAGGAAAGTAGTTGGGAAGAGGTAAAAAGCTGGAAAAGCTGGGAAAAGCATAAAACAACTTTAAATAATCCCTAAAATGGGAAGCCTAGGAAAACAGGAAGAAAAACATCCTGAGATTCTGGACGCAGAATTAGAAACATGCTTTGGGGAACAATAGCTTAAATAAACTGCTCCTAAACAGATTAGAGGTTGATCTGTTCTAGGAAATGATCTCAGCTCGGGGGTGAGTTTTGGGAGACAGAAGGACTCTACGGTTGGGAGGTTGGTCATTTTCATGAGTGGTATGTCTTTAAAATTTTTGATGTGTTTATCTCATAAGGAATGAATTGGATACATATAAAAGTTGATTGTATACTAGAGTTATAAATGCTACATTTAATAGAATTGGTCGTAAGGAATTCACCTTTACAATTCTGCATAGTTGTAGAAATAAATCTGGGGAGTAGAATCCAACGGAATCTCTAAACCAGTGTTGATTTAAATCTGAGGATATATATTTCTCCACAGACAAAAATACTGGTGATTTAAATTTAATCTGCTTCTGATTTATATAATGATTCTAACTCATATATACATAGGAGAAAGCAATCTGAGATTTTCTATACTGTACTCGAAAATAGAAGTATAGGAACTGTTATCTAGATTGTGTATTAAACGAAGAAAACAAAATATGTACCGACTAACTTCTAGGATCAGTACTCCATTTATACATGAATAGAATCACAATAGCCAGTTATGTCTGCATGTAGATAAGTAACACTACATCAAAAGGAAGCCCATAACAAAATTCATGGATTACAACTAATGTGTAAAAGAAGGATAAGAAGGAAATTTAACATGCAGTTTGAACATACGCAAGCCATAATTACCTGTACATAATCTACTTGATTTTGTAAATAAAGGACAGGAAAGTATAGTGTCATATTATAAATGCAAATGTTTTCCAGACACAGATCTATATCAATATACATATTAGTACATCACTGTAGATGGTTACCAAGCCTGATGACGTATGATGCTAAAAATTTACCCATTGCAAACTAATACTTATCTTAATCCTGAACCCATGAAAAGAGCATAGTTGACAATACTTGGTGCTATTTCAATAATAGGGAAAATATTTAGCAGTATTATTATCAAATTCAAATCTAGTGTGGTAGGAGAAAAACACACAAAATGCCTTTGATTTCTAGCAAACTGATGGTAACAATAAACGAGGTAGAATAATCGTTGAAAAGCTACAATCAAATTTAGAGTTATAAAATGAGGTGCAACCGAGCTTACTGTGAAGGAGCACAGTTAAACTGATAAATAACATAACCTTTACTCGCAGGAATATAATCTAAACCCTGTATGGCCTGTAAGCAGTAAGGTCACAACACACAAACGAGTCGTAAAATCCGTAGTTGCAGAACAGTGCCATAGATAAGTATAAATCGAAACTCAAGTTAAAAGAGTAAAATAATATCCTTGTTTCAGATACATAAGAATAACCATAAGCCAAATTGATATTAGGAAACTGACAGAGTTATATAAACAAAGTATTCCACGATACAAGTCCACTGTGGCATGGGAACAATATCAAAATTATAATGTTTCCCAAACTGAGCTAAAGAACGAGTTTGGGTCGAACCCAAAATCTGAATAACTAAAATTATACAACGATATCAAGCACGGTATTAAACTATTGAAAACGTTTTAGAATGAGGTGAAGAGAACTGGTTCCTTCAAACCAGCGTTCTACGAGTACCGACCTGGAAAGGACCAAAGAAATTTTATGTTAAGGCTGACAAGAGCTACGACTTCCATGGTTCACGAGAGAGAGTAATAAGTCAGTTGTAATTACCTGTAGGAGTAAAACCTTCAATATGAGTACAATTTATAACAAACAGGAATGCTATTAAAACAAAATTTTACCAATTGAGAAATGACCATTACCTGAGGCACGAGAACCTCCAGGCTGACAAGGGCCTGTCATGTACATAGGGGAACGACATAAATAAGCATACGACAGAGAATAGACGTTCCCACAAGTATGAAGTAGTTCGTTCTTATATAAACGAGCAGTAGAATTTCCTACCTATACCGGTCAATAAAAAGACCAAACTAGATTGTCGAAATGGATCTATCGCCATGCGAAGGGCTCAGACAAACTTTCGGTGGGCGTAAGGTAGAAGACGAATGTCATCCAGAACCATTAACACATTGGTTCCATCTCGTTCTGGAGACGCATATAGGAAAATGAAATAATCAGAACTTAACCCAGCAAATCAAAGCACTCAAAGCCGCGGAGCCGAAACTCTTAAACAGGAATAAGAAAAACAAAAACAATTTAAGCGAATTGGCAGACATGAAACTATCTGTATGGCATGATGGGAAGCCATCACTGTAAATCAAAATCATAGAAATTATTCAAAGCACATAAGCTATACCCTAAACGCAAAATGTAAAATTCATGGTAGGCTATCAAAATCGAGCATGCACTTCATAAACTCAGTAAGTGGCATACCTGCATGATTCAACGGAGCCTGAGGATATGTTGCCGGGATGGATAGATGCACGATCAATCCTCGAGGGCGTCAGAATGCACTGGTAAGAGACCAACCGAATACGAAGGAAGAGAAAAGAACTGGAAAACCAAATAAAACTGAGATTTTATATCCATAGAACCCTAACACATCGGTGAATCCACATCTTCCACATGGCAATATCCAAAGGGTGAAGCCACGGATCAAAGAGCTAAACGCAACATGTACACCAATACATCAACATTAAATGTGATTAGTAAGACTATAAATGTCACCACAGGCTAGCCGTGCCATTGAAATTGCAATTGCACTAGGGGAGGCTGGCGTGGTGAGTTCCAACGTTACGTGGAACAAACCCATGTGACGGTACACTGAACGATACTCATTCCAAACCACGCAACAAGACCCAAACTCTTATACAGGCTTACGTGGAAAACGAGCAGCGCGTCTCAACTTACTTAATTAAAATCTCCAATTCACATGACGTGTATATCAACGTAAAGGCGTTCGATTAAATTAAATGAATAGCCATGAGTGGCTGTACGCAGAGTTAATAAGATGGATCAATTAAATCCAATTATGATTTCTACCTTGTAAACGAATGGTATCCCGGTGTAACCGAAGTGGTCTCACCTAGGTCTATCGAATTATAAGGGTAGGGTTAATGTGTGAAAAGTAATTTTTTTCCCCACTTATTTATCAAACGATAAAATGATATTGAATGATCAAGGGTCGATTTCTATACAAAGAATGTAAGATATCAAAGTGGGATTTGGGTAGACAAACCCATTGTATTTGTATTGTAAATATAATTAGGGTTAATAGTATTAATATGGTTATATCCAAAGGGGGTTGGATATAGTTGAGATCGGTAAAAAATCGTAATTGGGGAAACAGTGATGATGCGAATAAACCATCATAATTATAGCATAGAATCTTTTCCAGAATTGAAATTTAACAAATGAAGGCTTGAGAGAAAAAAAAAATGTTGGAAGGGAAATGGGAGGTGTGACAAATGGTATCAGAGCCCAAGTTATAAAACTGGGCTGGTGACATTGTGCTCACTGTTGTTGTATGTTCACTGTATAAATTGATATTGTGAAATTTTTTTATTTTTATTTCCACTGATATATGTTGTGTAGTGTACAGTGGTGCTGGAATGGCAGAAGGTGGCGAAATTTATGTTGATTTACGTGATGAGGATAATGCACCAAATCCAAATGTGCCCATGATGGCTATGTTGTGGTAATTGCAACAAGAGTTGGCTGAGATAAAAAGCCAGAATGACAGACTATCATTAGCCAGTGAGGAGCAGGAAAAGCTCATCAGAGAATTAACTTCGCGGAACAGCCAAGAAGGCGAAGGTTCCGGAAAGAGGAAGACTGATGATTCTGAGGATGATGATGTTGTCAGGCATCAATATAATTAGAAAAAGGAATTACAGGGGGAATTCCGAAAAATCAAGCCTCCCTCCTATGATGGGGAGAAGGAGGAAGATGCGGAAGCTTGGTTATTGAACATGATAAAGTATTTCCAAGTCTATGAATATGAAAGAAATCTGAAGGCCAGATTAGCTGTTTACCAGCTACAAGGTAAGGCTACCTTGTGGTGGGAAGAGATGAAAATGGTCCATGCCATTGATGAAAAGACAATTACTTGGAAGATTTCTAGGTTAAGTTCAAAAATCGCTATTTGAATGAGCGTTACTATGATGAAAAAGCAAAGGAATTCCATGAACTTAGACTGGGACAGCTCACTATTGATGAGTTTGTTACTAAGTTTACAAATCTGCTGAGATATGTACCCTACATAAGGGAGGAAAAGGCAAAGGTACTAATGTTTCTGAATTGTTTGCCTACTGTTTACAAAGAGAAAATTGAATTTGATAACCCAAAAACAATGGACGAAGCTGTTAGAAAAGCAAGATTGTGCTACCAACAGTTCAAAAGAAAAACTGAATATGGAAAAAACTGGGTAAATAAGAACAAATTCAAAGGGAAGAAGCAGAAACCAGCCTATTTGAATAATTTTGGAAGAGATCATCAGCGGAAAAAGTTTAATAAACCCAAAGAAAGTCAAACTGCTCAGTCCCAAGTGGCCTCAAAACAAGTGGATGGAGACAATAAGAAAGAGGGCACAGTGAAAATGAGAGAACCCCTGAAATGTTGGGGCTGTGGAGAACCTCATCTTTTGAGGGACTGTCCTCATCGAAACATTCAGATGATCATGAGATATCGAGAAGCTACAACAGTAAATGACATAGCGAGAAATATACCAACTATCAGTGCAGCCTTGGAAAATCAACAAGCATAACATCAAGCTACCATGGTGGAAATGGAGGGTAAGATTTCTGACCTATCTATTAATGTTCTGATTGATCTGGGTGCTTCTTTGAGTTACATTAGCCCAAAGATTGTAGAAAAAGGTAATCTGAAACCTGAAAAATTTCAACAGTCATGGTTGGTTCAGCTGGCCACTGGAACTAAGAGGAAGGTAACACATAAATTGCCCCGAACAACAATAAAATTAAATGATTTTCACACAGAAGTAAATTTGAACATTCTGCCCTTAGGTTCATATGACCTGCTGATAGGAATGGACTGGTTGGAAAAGAAGAAAGCCTTAATGAACTGCTAGGATAAGACTCTACATTGTGTATATGAAGAAGGGAAACCTTTTATTCTCAAAGGAAAACCAAAACCTATATCTGTAAGACAAATATCAGCACTGCAATTAAAAAGAACAGCTAGAAAAGGATATCAAGTTTATGTAGTACAGGTGGAAGAAATAGAACAGAAAACTGAAGAAAACCTGCTGGATGTATTACCAGTGATAAGGGAATTTAAAGAAGTTTTTCCAGATGAGATCCCTCATCTTCCCCCCAAAAGAGAGATTGACTTTTCAATCGATCTGTTGTTGGGAGCAGTGCCTGTTTCCCGAGCCCCTTATCGAATGAGTACCCCTGAGTTGATGGAACTGAAAATGAAATTGCAAGAACTGTTAGATAAAGGGTATATCAGACCGAGTGTGTCTCCTTGGGGAGCACCGGTGTTGTTCGTGAAAAAGAAAGATGGAACTTTTCGGATGTGCATTGATTATCGTCAATTGAATAAGTTGACCATTAAAAATAGATACCCTTTGCCTCGAATTGATGATATTTTTGATCAAGTGAGAGGGGCTTCAGTGTTTTCAAAGATTGATTTAAGGACTGGTTATCACCAGCTTAGAATCAAAGAGGAAGACATCAGCAAAACAGCCTTTCGAACCCGGTATGGTCACTACGAATTTGTAGTCCTACCTTTTGGGTTGACAAATGCCCCTGCCACATTTATGTGCCTGATGAACAGTGTATTAAATAAGTACTTGGATAAATTTGTCCTTGTGTTCATAGATGATATCTTAGTCTACTAAAAAAGTGAGGAGGAACATAAAGAACACTTGAGGATAGTATTGCAAACCCTGAAGGAAAACCAGCTATATGCCAAGTTTAGAAAATGTGAATTTTATAAAGATAAGATCCAATATTTGGGTCATATTGTTTCTGAACAAGGCCTTGCTGTTGACCCTGAAAAGATAAAGGCTATAAAAGAATGGCCTGTACCAACTGATGTTTCAGTAGTGAGATAATTCATGGGGATTGCAGGCTATTATCGTTTATTTGTGGAGAGGTTTTTTGCCATAGCACATCCCATAACATCCTTACAAAGGAAGGGTGTCAAATTTGAGTGGACTGAAAAATGCCAAAAAAGTTTTGACCAATTAAAACTAAAACTTACTACAGCCCCTATACTGAAGATTGCAGATCCTGATAAAGAATTTGTGGTATGTACAGATGCCTGCAGAGAGGGTTTGGGAGGAATTATTTTGCAGGAAAATTCAGTTATTGCCTATGAATCTAGGAAACTGAAGATACATGAATAGAATTATAGTGCCTATGATTTAGAGTTAGCAGCTGTTATCCATGCTTTGAAAATGTGGCGACACTATCTCCTTGGAAAAAAATTTACATTGATGTCTGATCATATTAGTCTCAAATATTTATTTTCCCAAACTGATTTGAATGCTAGAAAAGCCAGATAGTTGTCTTTTCTAAGTGAATTTGATATGGATATAAAGCATATCAGAGGGAAAGAGAACAAAATTACTGATGCTTTAAGTAGAAATGCTTTTCAAATTGTAGGCAACAGTGGAAGTAGTGGCCAGATTGATTTGGAAGAATTAGTAAAACATTCAGCAAACCAAGATCCAAATTATGAAACACTCCTAGTGAAACTACAGAAAAAAGAGGAAACTAATTTCACTCAAAACCAAAAAGGGCTGATCTGTTATAAGAACAGGTTATATGTTCCAAATGTAGAGATCTTGAAAAAAGAAATTCTAGATGAATATCACAAACAACCATATGAAGGACATCCAGGATACCAGAAAATGTTAGCAGCTCTGAAAAAGAAGTTGTTCTGGCCATGAATGAAGAGAGATGTAGCAGAATATTTAACTAAATGTATGGAATGTCAACTAGTCAAAGTTGAGCATCAGCATCCTGCTGGTCTTTTAAACCCTTTGCCAGTTGCAGAATGGAAATGGGACACAGTTTCCATGGATTTTATAATAGGATTACCCAAAACCAAATACCAGCATGATTCAGTAATGGTAGTAGTAGACACTTTAACAAAAGCTGCCCATTTTATACCAGTGAAATCTACCTTTGGAATATCTCAAGTAGCGAATGTGTTCCTGAAGGAGGTAGTAAGACTCCATGGGGTTCCAAAGGTGATTGTTTCTGACCGAGATGCTAAATTTACAGTAGCTTTTTGGAGGGATGGGTACTAAATTGAGTTTTAGCACTGCTTACCACCCTCAGATAGATGGTCAAACGGAAAGAACTAATCAAATTTTGGAGGACATGCTGAGAATGTATGTGATGGATAGACCATCAAAGTGGGAAGATTACTTGCATTTAGCTGAATTTTCCTATAATAACAGCTACCAATCCTCCATCAGAATGAGTCCGTTTGAGGCACTATATGGAAGGAAGTGTCGTAATCCTTTGAGCTAGAGTCAACTAGAGGATAAATTGATGTTAGGGCCAGATGCTTTACAAGAAATGGAAAGAATTGTTAAACAGATACAAAGAAATATCAAGACAGCACAAGATCGTCAGAAAAATTATGCTGATAAGAAGAGAGTACACCGAGAATTTAAAGTGGGGGAGCATGTGTATTTTCGTATTAAACCCAAAAAGAGCACCCTTTATGCTGGAAGTTGTGCCAAACTGGCTCCTAGATACTGTGGTCCTTTTGAAGTATTAGAAAGGGTGGGACCAGTGGCATACAAGCTGGCCTTACCACCCCATGTTAGAGTTCATGATGTGTTTCATGTTTCGTTATTAAAAATATACGTGCCTGATGCTTCTCACATAGTTGATTGGAATGTTGTACAGGTGGAACCAGAAGGGGATTTTCTGCCAGAACCACTTCAAATATTGGAGCGGGAAGAAATTGAATTGAGGAACCAAACAGTAGCAAGAGTAAAGGTGCAGTGGAAGCACTTTACTGCTGAAGAAGCTACCTGGGAAAGAGAACCTGAAATGATGGAAAAATATCCATTTTTATTTGCAAAATGAACTCTAGTAGTTGAATAAAGACACCGAGGATGGTGTTTATTTTCAGAGGGGGAATATGTAACACCCCCAATTCATGTGTTTGAATTTCAAAGTTAGACATTTGAACTTTAACCCTAAGGGGAGTGGACCCCAAAGGATAAATATGTTGTGAATGTAATTAAATATTTAATTGAGGAAATGAATAAAATGATGTTGTGCAGATTGACCAAAATGAGATTTATGAGATCACTTGCTAAATCCATGAGGATGGATGAAGAAAATATTTCCCCACAATCTTTCAAAAATCCTTGAAAGAAATTAATTCTAAATTTATTTTTTTGAGGAAAAATATGAATTCCCAAATGATGAGGAAAGTAGTTGGGAAGAGGTAAAAAGCTGGAAAAGCTGGGAAAAGCATAAAACAGCTTTAAAGAATCCCTAAAATGGGAAGCCTAGGAAAACAAGAAGAAAATCATCCTGAGATTCTGGACGCAGAATTAGAAACATGCTTTGGGGAACAATAGCTTAAATAAGCTGCTCCTAAACAGATTAGAGGTTGATCTGTTCTAGGAAATGATCTCAGCTCGGGGTGAGTTCTGGGAGAAAGAAGGACTCTACGGTTGGGAGGTTGGTCATTTGCATGAGTGGTATGTCTTTAAAAATTTTGATGTGTTTATCTCATAAGGAATGAATTGGCTACATATAAAAGTTGATTGTATACTAGAGTTATAAATGCTACATTTAACAGAATTGGTCGTAAGGAATTCACCTTTACAATTCTGCATAGTTGTAGAAATAAATCTGGGGAGTAGAATCCAACAGAATCTCTAAGCCAGTGTTGATTTAAATCTGAGGATATCTATTTCTCGATAGACAAAAATACTGGTGATTTAACTTTAATCTGCTTCTGATTTATATAATGATT
This sequence comes from Pinus albicaulis, assembly GCA_034641835.2. NCBI lineage: Eukaryota > Viridiplantae > Streptophyta > Pinopsida > Pinales > Pinaceae > Pinus > Pinus albicaulis. The sequence continues at coordinate 1,149,369,715 of CM076574.1, forward strand.
CTAACTCATATATACATAGGAGAAAGCAATCTGAGATTTTCTGTACTGTACTGGAAAATAGAAGTATAGGAACTGTTATGTAGATTGTGTATTAAATGAAGAAAACAAAATATGTACTGACTAACTTCTAGGATCAGTACTCCATTTATACATGAATAGAATCACAATAGCCAGTTATGTCTGCATGTAGATAAGTAACACTACATCAAAAGGAAGCCCATAACAAAATTCATGGATTACAACTAATGTGTAAAAGAACGATAAGCAGGAAATTTAACATGCAGTTTGAACATACGCAAGCCATAATTACCTGTACATAATCTACTTGATTTTGTGAATAAAGGACAGGAAAGTATAGTGTCATATTATAAATGCAAATGTTTTCCAGACACAGATCTATATCAATATACATATTAGTACATCACTGTAGATGGTTACCAAGCCTGACGAGGTATGATGCTAAACATTTACCCATTGCAAACTAATACTTATCTTAATCCTGAACCCATGAAAAGAGCATAGTTGACAATACTTGGTACTATTTCAATAATAGGGAAAATATTTAGCAGTATTATTATCAAATTCAAATCTAGTGTGGTAGGAGAAAAACACACAAAATACCTTTGATTTCTAGCAAACTGATGGTAACAATAAATGAGGCAGAATAATCACTGAAAAGCTACACTCAAATTTAGAGTTATAAAATGAGGTGCAACCGAGCTTACTGTGAAGGAGCACAGTTAAACTGATAAATAACATAACCTTTACTCGCAGGAATATAATCTAACCCTGGTATGGCCTGTAAACAGTAAGGTCACAACACACAAACGAGTCAGAAAATCCATAGTTGCAGAATAGTGCCATAGATAAGTATAAATTGAAACTCAAGTTAAAAGAGTAAAATAATATCCTTGTTGCAGATACATAAGAATAACCGTAAGCCAAATTGATATTAGGAAACTGACAGAGTTATATAAACAAAGTATTCCATGATACAAGTCCACTGTGGCATGGGAACAGTATCAAAATTATAATGTTTCCCAAACTGAGCTAAAGAACGAGTCTGGGTCGAACCCAAAATCTGAATAACTAAAATTATACAATGATATCAAGCACAGTATTAAACTGTTGAAAACGTTCTAGAACGAGGGGAAGAGAACTGGTTCCTTCAAACCAGCGTTCTGCGAGTACCGACCTGGAAAGGACCAAAGAAATTTTATGTTAAGGCTGACAAGAGCTATGACTTCCATGGTTCATGAGAGAGAGTAATAAGTCATTTGTAATTAACTGCAGGAGTAAAACCTTCAATATGAGTACAATATATAACAAACGGGAATGCTATTAAAACAAAATTTTACCAATTGAGAAACGACCATTACCTGAGGCACGAGAACCTCCAGGCTGACGAGGGCTTGTCATGTACATAGGGGAACGACATAAATAAGCATACGACAGAGAATAGACGTTACCACAAGTATGAAGTAGTTCATGCTTGTATAAATGAGCAGTAGAATTTCCTACCTATACCGGTTGAGACAAAGACCAAACTAGAATGTCGAAATGGATCTATCGCCATGCGAAGGGCTCAACAAAACTTTCGGTGGGCATAAGGTAGAAGACGAATATCATCCAAAACCATTAACACAGTGGTTCCATCTCGTTCTGGAGACGCATATAGGAAAATGAAATAATCAGAACTTAACCCAACAAATCAAACCACTCAAAGCCGCGTAGCCGAAACTCTTAAACAGGAATAAGAAAAACAAAAACAATTTAAGCAAATTGGCAGACATGAAACTATCTGTATGGCACGATGGGAAGCCATCACTGTAAATCCAAATTGCAGAAATTATTCAAAGCACATAAGCTATACCCTAAATGCAAAATGGAAAATTCATGGTAGGCTATCAAAATCGAGCATGCACTTCATAAACTCAGTAAGTGGCATACCTGCATGAAGCCTGAGGATACGTCACTGAGATGGATAGATGCACGATCAATCCTCGAGGGCATCGGAATGCACTGGTAAGAGACCAACCGAATACGAAGGAAGAGAAAAGAACTGGCAAACCAAATAACACTCAGATTTTATATCCATAGAACCCTAACACATCGGTGAATCCACATCATCCACATGGCAAGATCCGAAGGGTGAAGCCAAGGATCAAAGAGTTGAACGCGACATGTACACCAATACATCAACATTAAATGTGATTAGTAAGACTATAAATGTCACCACAGGCTAGCTGTGCCATCGAAATTGCAATTGCACCAGGGGAGGCTGGCGTGGTGAGTTCCAGCGTTACGTGGAACAAACCCACGTGACGGTACACTGAACGATACTCATTCCAAAACATGCAACAAGACCCAAACTCATATACAGGCTTACGTGGAAAACGAGCAGCGCGTCTCAACTTACTTAATTAAAATTTCCAATTCACATGACATGTATATCAACGTAAAGGCGTTCGATTAAATTAAATGAATAGCCATGAGTGGCGGTACGCAGAGTTAATAAGATGGATCAATTAAATCCAATTATGATTTCTACCTTGTAAACGAATGGTATCCCAGTGTAACCGAAGTGGTCTCACCTAGGTCTATCGAATTTTAAGGGTAGGGTTAACGTGTGAAAAGTAATTTTGTTCCCCACTTATTTATCAAACAATAAAATGATATTGAATGATCAAGGGTCGATTTCTATACAAAGAATGTAAGATATCAAAGTGGGATTTGGATAGACAAACCCATTGTATTTGTATTGTAAATATAATTAGGGTTAATAGTATTAATATGGTTATATCCAAAGGGGGTTGGATATAGTTGAGATCGGTAAACAAATCGTAATTGGGCAAACAATGATGATGCGAATGAACCATCATAATTATAGCATAACATATTTTCCAGAATTTAAATTTAACAAATGAAGGCTTGAGAGAAAAAAAAATGTTGTAAGGGAAATGGGAGGTGTGAAAAATGGTATGAGAGCCCAAGTTATAAAACTGGGCTGGTGACATTGTGCTCACTGTTGTTGTATGTTCACTGTATAAATTGATATTGTGAAAAATTTATATTTTTATTTCCACTGATTTGTGTTGTGTAGTGTACAGTGGTGCTGGAATGGCAGAAGGTGGCGAAATTTATGTTGATCTGCGTGATGAGGATAATGCACAAGATCCAAATGCACCCATGATGGCTATGTTGCGGGAATTGCAACAAGAGTTGGCTGAGATAAAAAGCCAGAATGACAGATTGTCATTAGCTAGTGAGGAGCAGGAAAAGCTCATCAGAGAATTAACTTCGCGGAACAGCCAAGAAGGCGAAGGTTCCGGAAAGAGGAAGAATGATGAGTCTGAGGATGATGATGTTGTTAGGCATCAATACAAGCAGAAAAAGGAATTACAGGGGGAATTATGAAAAATCAAGCCTCCCTCTTATGATGGGGAGAAGGAGGAAGATGCGGAAGCTTGGTTATTGAACATGATCAAGTATTTCCAGGTCTATGAATATGAAAGCAATCTGAAGGCCAGATTAGTTGTTTACCAGCTACAAGGTAAGGCTACCTTGTGGTGGGAAGAGACAAAAATGGTCCATGCCATTGATGAAAAGAGAGTTACTTGGGAATATTTCCAGGTTAAGTTCAAAAATCGCTATTTGAATGAGCGCTACTATGATGACAAAGCAAAGGAATTCCATGAACTTAGACTGGGACAACTCACTATTAACGAGTTTGTTACTAAGTTTACAAATCTACTGAGATATGTACCCTATATAAGGGAGGAAAAGGCAAAGGTACAAAGGTTTCTGAATTGTTTTCCTACTGTTTACAAAGAGAAAATTGAATTTGATAACCCAAAAACAATGGACGAAGCTGTTAGAAAAGCTAGATTGTGCTACCAACAGTTCAAAGGAAAAACTGAATATGGAAAAAAATTGGGTAAATAAGAGCGAATTCAAAGGGAAGAAGCAGAAACCAGCCTATTTGAAGAATTTTGGCAGAGATCATCAGCGGAAAAAGTTTAATAAACCCAAATAAATTAAAACTGCTCAGTCCTATGTGGCCTCAAAACAAGTGGATGGAGACAATAAGAAAGAGGGCACAGTGAAAATGAGAGAACCCCTGAAATGTTGGGGCTGTGGAGAACCTCATATTTTGAGGGACTATCCTCATTGAAACATTCAGATGATCATGAGAGATCGAGAAGCTACAACAGTAAATGACATAGCCAGAAATATACCAACTATCATTGCAACCTTGGAAAATCGACAAGAAGAACATCAAGCTACCATGGTGGAAATGGAGGGTAAGATTTCTGACCTATCTATTACTGTTCTGATTGATCCGGGTGCTTCTTTGAGTTACATTAGCCCAAAGATTGTAGAAAAATGTAATTTGAAACCTGAAAAATTTCAGCAGTCATGGTTGGTTCAGCTGGTCACTGGAACTAAGAGGAAGGTAACACATAAATTTCCCCGAACAGTAATAAAATTAAATGATTTTCACACAGAAGTAAATTTGACAATTCTGCCCTTAGGTTCATATGAACTACTAATAGGAATGGATTGGCTGGAAAAGAAGAAAGCCTTAATGAACTGCTGGGATAAGACTCTACATTGTGTAGATGAAGAAGGGAAACCTTTTATTCTCAAAGGAAAACCAAAACCTATGTCTGTAAGACAAATACCAGCACTGCAATTAAAAAGAATAGTTAGAAAAGGATATCAAGTTTATGCAGTACAGGTGGAAGAAATAGAATAGAAAACTAAAGAAAACCTGCTGGATGTACTACCAGTGATAAGGGAATTTAAAGAATTTTTTCCAGATGAGATCCCTCATCTTCCCCCCCAAAAGAGAGATTGACTTTTCAATCGATCTGGTGCCAGGAGCAGTGCCTGTTTCCCAAGCCCATTATCGAATGAGTACCCCTGAGTTGATGGAACTAAAAATGCAATTGCAAGAACTGTTAGATAAAGGGTATATCAGACTGAGTGTGTCTCCTTGGGGAGCACCGGTGCTGTTCGTGAAAAAGAAAGATGGAAATTTCCAGATGTGCATTGATTATCGTCAATTGAATAAGTTGATCATTAAAAATAGATACCCTTTGCCTCGAATTGATGATATTTTTGATGAAGTGAGAGGGGCTTCAGTGTTTTCGAAGATTGATTTAAGGACTGGTTATCACCAGCTTATAATCAAAGAGGAAGACATCAGCAAAACAGCCTTTCGAACCCGGTATGGTCACTACAAATTTGTAGTCCTACCTTTTGGGTTGACAAATGCCCCTGCCACATTTATGTGCCTGATGAACAGTGTATTAAATAATTACTTGGATAAATTTTTCCTTGTGTTCATAGATGATATCTTAGTCTACTCAAAAAGTGAGGAGGAACATAAAGAACACTTGAGGATAGTATTGCAAACTCTGAAGGAAAACCAGCTATATGCCAAGTTTAGCAAATGTGAATTTTATAAAGATAAGATCCAATATTTGGGTCATATTATTTCTGAACAAGGCCTTGCTGTTTACCCTGAAAAGATAAAGGCTATAAAAGAATGGCCTGTACCAACTGATGTTTCAGCAGTGAGATCCTTCATGGGGATTGCAGGCTATTATCGCAGATTTGTGGAGAGGTTTTCTGCCATAGCACATCCCATAACATCATTACAAAGGAAGGGTGTCAAATTTGAGTGGACTGAAAAATGCCAAAATATTTTTGACTAATTAAAACTAAAACTTAATACAACCCCTATACTGAAGATTGCAGACCCTGATAAAGAATTTGTGGTATGTACAGATGCCTGCAGAGAGGGGTTGGGAGGAATTCTTTTGCAGGAAAATTCAGTTATTGCCTATGAATCTAGGAAAATGAAGATACATGAACATAATTATAGTGCCTATGATTTAGAGTTAGCAGCTGTTATCCATGCTTTGAAAATGTGGCGACACTATCTCCTTGGAAAAAAATTTACATTGATGACTGATCATATTAGTCTCAAATATTTCTTTTCTCAAACTGATTTGAATGCTAGACAAGCCAGATGGCTGTCTTTTCTAAGTGAATTTGATATGGATATAAAGCATATCAGAGGGAAAGAGAACAAAATTGCTAATGCTTTAAGTAGAAATGCTTTTCAAATTGTAGGCAGCAGTGCAAGTAGTGGCCAGATTGATTTGGAAGAATTAGTAAAACATGCAGCAAACCAAGATCCAAATTATGAAACACTCCTGGTGAAACTACAGGAAAAAGAGGAAACTGATTTCACTCAAAACCAAAAAGGGCTGATCTGTTATAAGAATAGGTTATATGTTCCAAATGTAGAGATCTTGAAAAAAGAAATTCTAGATGAATATCACAAACATCCATATGCATGACATCGAGGATACTAGAAAATGTTAACAACTCTGAAAAAGAAATTGTTCTGGCCAGGAATGAAGAGTGATGTAGCAGAATATTTAACTAAATGTATGGAATGTCAACTAGTCAAAGTTGAGCCTCAGCATCCTGCTGGGCTTTTAAACCCTTTGCCGGTTGCAGAATGGAAATGGGACACAGTTTCCATGGATTTTATAACAGGATTACCCAAAACCAAATACCAGCATGATTTAGTAATGGCAGTAGTAGAAACTTTAACAAAAGCTGCCCATTTTATACCAGTGAAATCTACCTTTGGAACAGCTCAAGTAGCGAATGTGTTCCTGAAGGAGTTAGTAAGACTCCATGGGGTTCCAAAGGTGATTGTTTTTGACCGAGATGCTAAATTTACAGCAGCTTTTTGGAAAGGGCTATTTGGATGGATGGGTACTAAATTGAGTTTTAGCACTGCTTACCACCCTCAGACAGATGGTCAAATGGAAAGAACTAATCAAATTTTGGTGGACATGCTAAGAATGTATGTGATGGATAAACCATCAAAGTGGGAAGATTACTTGCATTTAGCTGAATTTTCCTATAATAACAGCTACCAATCCTCCATCAAAATGAGTCTGTTTGAGGCATTATATGGAAGGAAGTGTCATACTCCTTTGAGATGGAGTCAACCAGAGGATAAATTGATGTTAGGGCCAGATGCTTTACAAGAAATGGAAAGAATTGTTAAACAAATACAAAGAAATATCAAGACAGCATAAGATCGTCAGAAAAATTATGCTAATAAGAAGAGAGTACACCAAGAATTTAAAGTGGGGGAGCATGTGTATTTGCGTATTAAACCCAAAAAGAGCACCCTTTTTGCTGGAATTTGTGCCAAACTGGCTCCTAGATACTGTGGTCCTTTTGAAGTATTAGAAAGGGTGGGACCAGTGGCATACAAGCTGGCCTTACCACCCCACGTTAGAGTTCATGATGTGTTTCATGTTTTGTTATTTAAAAGATATGTGCATGATGATTCTCACATAGTTGATTGGAATGTTGTACAAGTGGAACCAGAAGGGGAGTTTCTGCCAGAACCGCTTCAAATATTGGAGCGGGAAGAAATTGAATTGAGGAACCGAACGGTAGCAAGAGTAAAGGTGCAGTGGAAGCACTTTACTGCTGAAGAAGCTACCTGGGAAAGAGAAGCTGAAATGATGGAAAAATATCCATTTTTATTTACAAAATGAACTCTATTATTTGAATAAAGACATTGAGGATGGTGTTTATTTTCAGAGGGGGAATATGTAACACCCCTAATTCATGTGTTTGAATTTCAAAGTTAGACATTTGAACTTTAATCCTAAGGGGAGTGGACCCCAAAGGATAAATATGTTGTGAATGTAATTAAATATTTAATTGAGGAAATGAATAAAATGATGTTGTGCTGAATGACCAAAATGAGATTTATGAGATCACTTGCTAAATCCATGATGATGGATGAAGCAAATATTTCCCCACAATCTTTCAAAAATCCTTGAAAGAAATTAATTCTAAATTTAGATTTTTGAGGAAAAATCTGAATTCCCCAATGATGAGGAAAGTAGTTGGGAAGAGGTAAAAAGCTGGAAAAGCTGGGAAAAGCATAAAACAGCTTTAAAGAATCCCTAAAATAGGAAGCCTAGGCAAACAGGAAGAAAATCATCCTAAGATTCTGGACGCAGAATTAGAAACATGCTTTGGGGAACAATAGCTTAAATAAGCTGCTCCTAAACAGATTAGAGGTTGATCTGTTCTAGGAAATGATCTCAGCTCGGGGGTGAGTTCCAGGAGACAGAAGGACTCTACGGTTGGGAGGTTGGTCATTTGCATGAGTGGTATGTCTTTAAAATTTTTGATGTGTTTATCTCATAAGAAATGAATTGGCTACATATAAAAGTTGATTGTATACTAGAGTTATAAATGCTACATTTAACAGAATTGGTCATAAGGAATTCACCTTTACAATTCTGCATAGTTGTAGAAAATAAATCTGGGGAGTAGAATCCAACAGAATCTCTAAACCAGTGTTGATTTAAATCTGAGGATATCTATTTCTCCACAGACAAAAAGACTGGTGATTTAACTTTAATCTGCTTCTGATTTATATAATGATTCTAACTCATATATACATAGGAGAAAGCAATCTGAAATTTTCTGTATTGTACTGGAAAATAGAAGTATAGGAACTGTTATCTAGATTGTGTATTAAATGAAGAAAAGAAAATATGTACCGACTAACTTCTAGGATCAGTACTCCATTTATACATGAATAGAATCACAATAGCCAGTTATGTCTGCATGTGGATAAGTAACACTACATCAAAAGGAAGCCCATAACAAAATTCATGGATTAAAACTAATGTGTAAAAGAAGGATAAGCAGGAAATTTAACATGAAGTTTGAACATACGCAAGCCATAATTACTTGTACATAATCTACTTGATTTTGTGAATAAAGGACAGGAAAGTATAGTGTCATATTATAAATGCAAATGTTTTCTAGACACAGATCTATATCAATATACATATTAGTACATCACCATAGATGGTTACCAAGACTGATGAGGTATGATGCTAAACATTTACCTATTGCAAACTAATACTTATCTTAATCCTGAACCCATGAAAAGAGAATAGTTGACAATACTTGGTACTATTTCAATAATAGGGAAAATATTTAGTAGTATTATTATCAAATTAAAATCTAGTGTGGTAGGAGAAAAACACACAAAATGCCTTTGATTTCTAGCAAACTGATGGTAACAATAAACGAGGCAGAATAATCACTGAAAAAATACACTCAAATTCAGAGTTATAAAATGAGGTGCAACTGAGCTTATTGTGAAGGAGCACAGTTAAACTGATAAATAACATAACCTTTACTCACAGGAATATAATCTAACCCCGGTATGGCCTGTAAGCAGTAAGGTCACAACACACAGACGAGTCGGAAAATACGTAGTTGCAGAAGAGTGCCATAGATAAGTATAAATCGAAACTCAAGTTAAAAGAGTAAAATAATATCCTTGTTGCAGACACATAAGAATAACCGTAAGCCAAATTGATATTAGGAAAATGACAGAGTTATATAAACAAAGTATTCCACGATACAAGTCCACTGTGGCATGGAAACAGTATCAAAATTATAATGTTTCCCAAACTGAGCTAAAGAACGAGTCCGGGTCGAACCCAAAATCTAAATAACTAAAATTATACAACGATATCAAGCACAGTATTAAACTGTTGAAAACGTTCTAGAACGAGGTGAAGAGAACTGGTTCCTTCAAACCAGCGTTCTAGAGTACCGACCTGGAAAGGACCAAAGAAATTCTATGTTAAGGCTGACAAGAGATACGACTTCCGTGGTTCATGAGAGAGAGTAATAAGTCAGTTGTAATTACCTGCAGGAGTAAAACCTTCAATATGAGTACAATTTATAACAAATAGGAATGCTATTAAAACAAAATTTTACCAATTGAGAAACGACCATTACCTGAGGCACGAGAACCTCTAGGCTGACGAGGGCCTGTCATGTACATAGGGGAACGACATAAATAAGCATACGACAGAGAATAGGCGTTACCACAAGTATGAAGTAGTTCGTGCTTGTATAAATGAGCAGTAGAATTTCCTACCTATACCGGTCGAGACAAAGACCAAACTAGAATGTCAAAATGGATCTATCGCCATGCGAAGGGCTCAGATAAACTTTCAGTGGGCGTAAGGTAGAAGACGAATATCATCCAGAACCATTAACACAGTGGTTCCGTCTCATTCTAGAGACGCATATAGGAAAATGAAATAATCAGAACTTAACCCAGCAAATCAAAGCACTCGAAGCCGCGGAGCCGAAACTCTTAAACAGGAATAAGAAAAATAAAAACAATTTAAGAGAATTGGCAGACATGAAACTATTTGTATGGCGCGATGGGAAGCCATCACTGTAAATCCAAATCGTAAAAATTATTCAAAGCACATAAGCTATACCCTAAACGCAAAATGGAAAATTCACGGTAGGCTATCAAAATCGAGCATGCACTTCATAAACTCAGTAAGTGGCATACCTGCATGATTCAACGGAGCCTGAGGATACGTCGCCAAGATGGATAGATGCACGATCAATCCTCGAGGGCGTCAGAATGCACTGGTAAGAGACCAACCGAATACGAAGGAAGAGAAAAGAACTGGCAAACCAAATAACAGTGAGATTTTATATCCATAGAACCCTAACACATCGGTGAATCCACATCGTCCACATGGCAAGATCTGAAGGGTGAAGCAACGGATCAAAGAGCTGAACGTGACATGTACACCAATAAGTCAACATTAAATGTGATTAGTAAGACTATAAATGTCACCACAGGCTAGCCGTGCCATCGAAATTGCAATTGCACCAGGGGAGGCTGGCGTGGTGAGTTCCAGCATTACGTGGAATAAACCCACGTGATGGTACACTGAATGATACTCATTCCAAACCACGCAACAAGACCCAAACTCTTATACAAGCTTACGTGGAAAACGAGCCGCGCGTCTCAACTTACTTAATTAAAATTTCCAATTCACATGACGTGTATATCAACGTAAAGGCGTTCGATTAAATTAAATGAATAGCCATGAGTGGCGGTACGCAGAGTTAATAAGATGGATCAATTAAATCCAATTATGATTTCTACCTTGTAAACGAATGGTATCCCGGTGTAACCGAAGTGGTCTCACCTAGGTCTATCGAATTTTAAGGGTAGGGTTAACGTGTGAAAAGTAATTTTGTTCCCCACTTATTTATCAAACGATAAAATGATATTGAATGATCAAGGGTCGATTTATATACAAAGAATGTAAGATATCAAAGTGGGATTTGGATAGACAAACCCATTGTATTTGTATTGTAAATATAATTAGGGTTAATAGTATTAATATGGTTATATCCAAAGGGGGTTGGATATAGTTTAGATCGGTAAACAAATCATAATTGGGCAAACAATGATGATGCGAATAAACCATCATAATTATAGCATAGCATCTTTTCCAAAATTGAAATTTAACAAATGAAGGCTTGAGAGAAAAAAAAATGTTGGAAGGGAAATGGGAGGTGTGACAGTCCATGTGGCAGCTATCTGTCATCTCATACACGGATAGAGAAATCCCTGAGCAAGGTTAGTTCGGATAATTCACATTTAGTGGAGAACGTACTAAATTCATTCCATCATACTTGTGCAAACCAGAGAAAAAATGAAACTGGGTGACTTATCCATAAAAACAATATAAAATGCCATACGTACAGATTTGGAAATCTGGACAGAGTAAAACGACGACGTTCCAGTACAAGACTTAAATAACGACGGGTTGGAAATTTAATACACAGTCGACAAAGTACTCCGGCTTATTAAATAGATATAAAATGCGGAATGACAAATAAAACTATTAGTTGAACGTCAATTCTGAGCCATGAGAAACTAGAAATACGTGGCATTCAACGTGGAACACAAAATAACAAAATCAATACCTTTACGAAGATCATGACATAGTCACGTTTTAGCATATGGGTCATAATTCCCATAGTACATAAGGGAGTTGGAATTAGTCTCTATGAATGTACATATAAATACAACAATGATATCAAGTGATACGACTATGCCAATTCATGGAATCCCTACGATACATAGAAAAGTCTCATTTGATGTGAAAAAAGGAACGACACCAAGAATCCATCTTAATTATATTAGAGGAAAATATTAAATTATCATTGGAAACAAATTTAATTGCATTAATATAGTTAACAAGAGAAATAAGTTGGTTGGAATTAATGCTCTAACTCTAATGTTGGATTAATGCTCTAACTCTAATCATAGAAATTAGTGGATTAGAGAAAGAAAAAAAAAATTTGTGGAATGAGACAGGGTACGTTACAATGGACTAACAACTCTTTATCTTCCACAATGTTAAACTTGAAAAATCCTTTTCTCAAGTCATGCTTCTTTCCTGCCATTGCTGTCGTCAGCACACTTGATATCATGATTAGATAAAATATTAATAAACCAATAATCAATATTTATTTGTGACACTTTAACAAATATTTGTATTCATGTATAAAACATAACCACATTGACATTAATATCCTTCTTTAACATCATTTCACATGCATTAGTAACAAATAAATCACTATCAATCATCCTCTTTCTAACAAACACTAACAAAATCTTTCATGCACTTTCATATTGTTTCCAAAAGAAAGCTAACATACTATATAATAATATTGTGCATGCAAATGCATAACAAGATTTCAAGATAACTATCCCAACAAGAAATTTATCTTTTTGCCTAATCTTATGTTTTCTTTTCAAAATCGATTAATGCAATATATGTTATACTTATGCATATGAATACATGTTCTTTTCCAAAAACATCTTTTCCACCAAAGATGTATTCATAATGGTTATTATGTATAACAATGGCAACTCTATTTCAAACAAAGTTAACATACTAGTTATAGTTTTGTGCATGCAATAACATATCTTGTTCTTCCTGCATGTAAAACACATATTTCTTTCCAAGAGAAACTAAATAAATATTTCATGGAAAAATAAACACATTTCTTTTCCAAGGGTCAAACACATACCACTTATTATTTCATGCATGCAAAGTGACATTTCCCTCTCATCCAAAAGATATAACCAATAACTATGCATAATATTCTCCCAAGATAAAGCTAATACCATAGCTAATCCCTTTAGGTTTGCAAAATACATATTATTTTTCCCAAAAGAGGGCTAACACAATAAATATTATGTGATTTCATTTTCGTTTTCTCTAGAAATATAATACTCAAAACTATATTTTTCCCATGCATACAAGCATATATGTTTCTCTAAATAATCTTACATAAGAAAGCATGTGATTACTATTTTTTCTCTGTAAGAATCTAATCCAATAATACATACGAGGATATATTTTTCTCTTCTATTCTTTTTGAAGAGTTCTAACTCAATAATTGCTTCCTTGCATATAATTATATATATTTATTTTCCAGGCAATTTAACACCTTAATTATTCTTTTTCCAAAATATAGATAACTCAATAGCTATTATGCATAAAATAGATAATATTTTCTTATCATTTCACATATTAGAGAGATTTGTAATATTTCCTCCAAAAATAATATGAATACCAAATCATTCTTAAATAGCACAACCAATTTCATTTTACACAAAGTTTTTATGTGAGCTACCCCTCACATAAATTATTTATATATTTTTACATGACTCAAACTCTTTATGCATGTAAAATAACATAATAATTTCTAGTAGATCAAATATACTAGATCTTATTCATGTGCACCTAAGCACATACTATCTTCAAGAGTCCAATATTTCTCTTTAAAACTTTTAATGCATATACTCAGTAATTATATAAATTAATTCATTTTAAATAATCATCAACATAATTTTTATGTCTATATGTACATAAACAATTATTCTTATCTCATTGAAAAATGAAATGGAAGCACTATGTTTCACTCTATTTTTCCTGTTTTAGTCATCCAATTTGGATGCGTATTGTGAACATATGGAAAAAAATTTCATAAGACCAAAAGAGGTTTTTTTTTGGAATATACATAATAAGAAAAACCTCTCTCATTTTTGTCACAGATGTCATGGTTTTTAATATTCTAATGAATCTTTGATGCCCATGATTCTAGAACTAAATATTAAATAATTTCCTGTTATTTTACATCCATTTAGGACACGGTTTTCAAGACATCGGAAACAATTTTTTAAAATGTAAAAGATGTTTTCTTTCATAACATCCTATTTTACAAAAACCTATTTCACTCTTTTCATATCTATTTCGGTTTGGGAAATACAAAGTCATATATAGACCCTATATTCCAATAACTCATGCAATTCACACAATTATTTAGCCATGAAATTTTTTTATCAATTCCCAACACATGAATTATTCTCATAATTCAATGAATAAGACACTTATTCCTCTATGAACAAAATTGTATAGAGTTTTACTAAAGAATTAATATTAGTTATTTATCACATGAAATTTTTCTTGCAAATAAATTCATTCATTATATCATCATGCCTCATATGCAAACAAAAGGATTTTCAAATAATATGGTTACTTGTCTCTTGATGAATGCTTGGAATACTCTCTTCCTCTTCCTTGGATCCATTCTCCATGTATTTTTCCATTCCCCTCCTCTCTTTCTCTCATAGGCTTATAATAAATAGAATTAATAGAATGGAATAGATTTTATAAATCATAAAAGTATTCAACTTTTTTCTAAATCATAAAAGAATTCCATCTTTTCTAAATCATAAAAGCATTCCAGCCTTTCTAACTCACAAAATCCATCCATAAATCTCTCATGCTTTTATTTTTAAAGCTATATTTGTTTTTTACTTGTGAGAAAAATATCATAACATCCTCTTTTACAAAAATCTCTTTCACTATTTTCATATATATTTTTGTTTGGGAGATACAAAGTCATATATAGACCCTATATTCCAATAACTCGTGCCATTCACAAAATTATTTAGCCATAATTTTTTTTTATCAATTCATAACACATGAATTATTCTCATAATTCAATGAATAAGACACTTATTCCACTATGAACAAAATTGTATAGAGGTTTACTAAAGAATTAATCTTAATTCTTTATCACATGAAATTTTTCTTGCAAGTAAATTCATTCATTATATCATCATGGCTCATATGAAAACAAAAGGATTTTCAAAGGATATGGTTACTTATCTCTTGATGCATGCTTAGAATACTCTCTTCCTCTTCCTTGGCTCCATTCTCCATTGATTCTTCCATTCCCCTCCTCTCTTTCTCTCATAGGCTTATAATAAATTGAATTAATAGAATGGAATAGATTTTATAAATCATAAAAGTATTCCAACTTTTTTCTAAATCATAAAAGAATTCAATCATTTCTAAATCATAAAAACATTCCAGCTTTTCTAACTCACAAAAGAAATCCATAAATCTCTCATGCTTTTATTTTTAAAGCTATATTTGTTTTTTCCTTGTGAGAAAAATATCACTTATCCATACTCTTCAAAATCTATTACTCATTATTTCTAAAACCAAACTATTACTCATTATTTCTAAAACTCATAAAATATACCAACTTGGAAATATAATTTATTTCCATAGAAGAATATAAATTCTTATAAATAAAATAATTAAGAAATAATTTTTCAAATATTTTTATAATCAAGCGATACAATAATATTATTCATGTAATATCAATATAAAAATAAATAATATTTAATTATTTAAAAACCCCGAGTTTACGGGAGGGATATTACATTCAAACACAATAAAACAAATAATTACTTGTTCACAAGAATCACCATTTTTATATATATTTAAATTCCCTATCGATTGCAGTCTCAAGATGAGACTTGCTCTAAAGATATAAGGTGTATTTTGGCTATGAATCAATATGAATCAAACTTGCAATAACTTAACACTATTTTTTTATTCTAAATTTATCTTTAAAATAATTTATTAATTTTAATAAAACAGAAATACAAAATCATAAATAAACAAAATTGTAAACAATGCAAGAAGATTTTTTTAATTTCCTTTTTAAACTTAATCATTTTCTGTCATATAGATTTTCATTAAATAAATATTTAATTAGTGATACATAAATTTATTAGGATAAACATTAAATCAATACTAATATGTTAAGGTCTAATATTTGTATTACCTAAACTATTATACAAAACATTTATGTAAAGGAAAAATAAAATTTAACTTATAGATTTTGTAAATTTATTTAATTTCATTCCATTTTGAGTTGAACTCTTTCTAACACAAATTGTGATAAAAAGATATACATAACTAGATATAATTAAAAAAAAAAAATATAGCGAACTAAGGAGACCAATATCATTACCAGGTAGAAGCTTCAAACATGAATCTACATTTTCTGGTTAACAGGAATTTTTTAACCTCAAGCTTATTTTTTAAATAAGTGTTCTTCAGCATAACTAATGCAACAATTCACCAAATCATCCTCTGCCCAGCAATTATGACGGAGTTGGTTTTCCTTTCCTCCGTCAAAACCATTTCCAGAACTGTAATAAAATCAAATAGGGTTTCTTTAATCTTCATCTTGGCATAGTTTATTCGGGGTTTCCAGAACTGTAATAAAATCAAATAGGGTTTCTTTAATCTTCATCTTGGCATAGTTTATTCGGGGGAGGTAGTCACAATAATAGTTCTATCTTTAGTTCACGATGTGAATTTTTTAGTACACCAAAAAATTAAGGTTAAATTGCAGCATGAAAGATGATGGGAAATGGAATAAATCTTAGCAATGAATTTTAAGAATTGGCATATGTCAGCATCCAACTTAGGTTCGTGGAAGAAGTTTCATGTGTGGCTACATGTTAAATTAAACACAGATATATTTAAATTAAACACAGATATATATATCCAATTCATAAAGCTATGCAACAAAGGTTACTTACATTATTATTTTTAAATAGAGATAAATAAAGTTGTCATTTTAATTTAATTATTGGTTTTAGAGTAACTATGTCTATATTTTAACTTAAAATATAGTAATATTTAATTTAATATGCAGTAATAGTTTTCACATTATAAATTGTTGTCTATGGTTTTAAAAATTGGGATTTTCACTATATACTAAAATCCCTCAATCCATTAGGTAACAATTCACATTTTTAACCCACTAAAATTTCAATATGTTACGGTGCTAAGGCTCAGATCTACATCATAATAAATTTTGTTTTGTAACCAATATCTCACTGTAATAGCAATAAAAAAATTTCACTATAATTTACATTTGCAATTAATGTTTGCATCCTTCTATTCTCTAGTTGCATGCATCATTCAACATGAGTAGCAAAACAGAGAGGGAATGAGTTTTACATACCTCCCAATTTCTATTGAGACTGAAAAAATTTAATAGTGGATTTAAGGCAGAATATATAGCACTAAACCTAGGATCAAATAGAATCTCTACGTAACTGCTTAATAGAGTCAATCTATTGGATACCACTCAATGTATGAAATTTAGGAAATTTGTCTACAATAATGAAAAAAATCAATTAACAACAAAATTTGACTAACCCTAATATCAAGTTGAAACTTGATAAGAAACAATACATCTACAAATCATGTTTATCAAATGAAACTTACAGCATCTCATTGATTCTTTTTAAATAAGCTTAGCTTCTTTTTGTATTGAATTTGTTTTTTGGAATTTGGATGAGAGCTGTTTCAATTAAATAGAAGTGTATTAAATATAGAATATCCAACATGATGGCACACACACTTCCAATGGTGGTGCTCCATGGCGCTCCATTGCATGCCATCATTTTACTTGTAAGTTACATAATTAAATTGCAAGTTACATTATGTAACTTATAATTATTAAAATATTAATAATATTATTAAAACAATTATTCTTACATAGAAATTAAAAATAATAAATTCATATAATACCAAGAAAACATAACACATTGGTGTGTTATTCTATTCTTAAAAAACAATAAAACACAACAAATTTTATATGATTAATTGTGAATGAACCATTTCTCATTCAAAATGTGAAGAGGCATATATTTCAGGGTTTGAACTGTTATGAATGAAAATGAACATGTGGCCATATAATACATTTCATAGTTTTATTATCTAGCTATATGACAAGTTTGATAGTTTTATGGTGGTTCAAATAGTGGCAGCCTTTTTGGAAGTAAAATTTTAATTATAATTTGGTAAAAAAATTATTTAAGCTGATTTGGATATGCAAGGGATTATGTTCATAAATATTATCCATTGATGTAGTGGCAATGATGAAAATATTCCAGCATCTTCTATTTTCAACCATCATATTGGATTTTGTGATTAAAAAAATGATTAAAGTTGCAATTTCCAATAGGGGGTACTTATATTCATCAATATAATCCATTGATTTAGTGGCAACGACCAAAATATTCCAACATCTTGTATTTTCAACCATCAGATTGGAATTTGTGATTAACAAAATGATCAAAGTTGCAATTTGCAATAGGGGGATAAAATGAAGTTCATCAACCCTTGAAATTTAGAAGGTGCATTGGTAAGGCCAAAAGGCATGACCAAAAATTCACTCATGGATCAACTACAAATTCACCTCCAAAATATTGGAATGCATTTACATGCCTCATCTTAGACACTCAAATTGAATTTCGTGAGCTAAATCGGTCATCATGACTTAGTTAAGAGGTATAAGTTGTTATGAGATGAAATTACAATTTATTAACCAATTTATTTAAGGGAAAAATAAATTAGAAGCCCCACATTCCTCACTCCTAGTCCATCAAAATTCCTCACCAATGTGGGTGCATTTTATTTTGGAATTTCAACATCTGTGTCTCTGTCTTTGTAACAAATCCATCAATATTTCAAGTAATTCCTTCAATTCCAGATATCTTCCTCTTCATTAGCAATGCTAACTGCTAAGTTATTGTTGTTTCTCTCGATCCATCTTCATCCTTTGTTGTGAACCTTCTTCACTATAACCAACATATGAATCACTTTACCAAGTTATCTCCTCTTTGAACTTGGCCAATAGTTCACTTCACTTGAACCTTATTTCTAAGCACTCCTTTGTGCTTTTCTCCTTTTGCTTCCAATTGCCACAATATCCATTCAAATTGACTTACATTTGGGTGGGGGTCTGTCCCAATGGTGCACCCAATTACAATAACTTTGAATCCAGACTTTGACATCAATGGACCTTGAATTTTGGCTAAAACTCAACAATTTAAAAATTACGCATAAGATCTAAACACTTACATGTTCATGACTCAATGACATTGTGTCAACAATCCCTTATGGTAATGGAATTATGAAGGATATTTGGTGCTTGAAACAATATTATATTCAACAAAGATAAATATATATTTGTGGAAACTCTTCACATCTAATACCCCCTTTCAAGACTAAGGTAACCCAACAATTTAGTTTTCCAAATGTAGCCTTATTAGGAGAGAGAATCTTGGATATCTGGAGGAAGTAAATTGACCTTCTTGACAATGGGACATTGATACAGTGTTTTATCCTCGCTTAATATGTCAACTAAATTTGGTAAGAAAAACTAAACCATACATTTATTTCAATGGTTCATACCAATTTCATGACTTTAGATAACAATATCTTCTTCAGCAAGATTCAACTAACTCCATTTTCGTATTCTAAGAGATTCGCTTAGCTGCTGCGAATTGAGGTTGTTATGTGGCACTATAGAATTGACTCACTCTCCCATACTTCATTCTCTCTCATCAAAACACTAATATTGAATCCTTAAAACAAATCAGTATCATTTGACTTGCCACATTCTTTTAAATAGAGTAAAGGATTTACGCTTTACCAAGAGATTTAAGCGGCTCAAAACGACCTTTATTTTGTTTGATAGTATGAACCGTGGCCAGGAATCCACGTCAACAATCTTCCCTTCAACTGTGGTGTTTTTTTTTTTTTAAAATGCCCGTAAGAAATTAAGTAATTGTCTGTTGGAGTGAAATAAGATAAATAAATACACACGAAAGCAATACGATCTTCAATTGGGAACATGTACCATTCAGATACCACTCATCTTTTGATACTCCGTCATAAATTTGGGTGTAATAAAAACAACTCTCGTGGCTGTGAAGAATTTATTTTTTTGTGCGTTGGATAAAAAATTCAGTCAAAATATAGGTAAGAATCCAACACGATCGACTCACTCCAGGTTTGGGACCTCCAGCACAATGATGAAGTCGTCCTTTGCTTCTCGAACGATGGAGATTAAATCCGCTTGGAAACTTTGCTTCAGCTAACAAAATCCATGTTGTCACTTTTAATCTCATCCATGGCCAAAACCCAGTGTCCAGGACGAATTGCGAGGCCAAGGCAGGCAGTGAAGTAAAATAAATGGAATTAAACGAGGTGTTTATCAATTTAGGAGATGCAGAGATATGTGTAAATATTTTCCAAACTCATACATTTTCGGTTGCTCTATTAGTTGCGGAAGCTGTGAATAAATTAAAATTGTCTATAGAATTTTGAAATTCGTGTCCCGCAATGATAGAGAGATCAATATTACGTTTTCAGTGATGTTGTGCGTACCCTCCGGAAGCATGCAAAGATCATGCACTCACAACTGGCAAGATGTTTTAGCTCTGATATCAAAACAACAACACAAGCCATAGGTCTGCAAATTATCAATACACACAAAAAAATAATAATTCTAAAAGGCATACAATAGGCATGCACACAAAATATCAATAATAATTCACTAATAATAGGCTCAAAACTACACCACCAGAAGCCATAGGTGGGCAACTTATCAATACACACGAAACATAATTCTCAAAACCATACAATAGGCATGCACACAAAATCTCAATAACAATTCACTAATAATAGGCATGCATAGATAATATCAATAATAAAACCAAACTAGATCCTCCACAAACACCCATAATATCTCTTATGATCCCTAAAATATCTCATCTAATCCCTTGTCCCTAGATAAGAGCTAACTATCGATAATCCTCTCAAGCGTTCCACAATCGTTTTTAATATTCTCCTCTTTAAAATATTCCTCATTCTCTCCTAAACATTATAGAAAAAATTCATTAATTATTAAATTCTAACTTTAGAAACTTATTCATCTAGTAAACAATTGACCTAGGTTAGATGAACGTGCATCACTATTGGTCAAATTTGTCATTGATGTCAATATGGCATTTTTGGAGATGGGAAATATTATTGTGATGCATGAATAACCATTTTGTGATATTCCATAACCTCATACAAACTATAGGAGAAAAACCTAAGCATGAATATTGAAATATAATGATAGACCCTAACCCTAGTCTATGAAACCCTAATCCTTTAATGATAGACCCTAACCCTAGTCTATGCGAGACCCTAACCCTAGTCTCCATCCCTATACCCTATTTCGCTAAGATGCACGAGTGCTATATGTAATAAATAAATCCTTAAAATTTTTCCCAATAATCAAGAATTTGAAAAATAAATTTATCATAACTTAACACCCTTCAGAACTTATGTTATACAATATAATATCTACGTGACTGGATGATGGATTAATTCAATTTTTCTTTGTTGATCACTTCAAAAATCAATACAAAATCACAACATATTAATGGGTCACCCATTATCTGCATCGTGGCATACAAAGAACTCCATTACAACATTTTGTAATGACATGTCCTCCATTTAATAATAAATCAACCTTCATACAAGTTGGCTCATAGAAAAACATATTAATACATTTTTTGAGTGAGACTACATAAGTTGGTGTCACCAAAACACTCGTTGGCTCTCTCACATAACATGATCATTAAAATATCAACAAAAAGGTATAAACACAAGCCATAATCATCTTATTTGAGGCATCTCGGTGGAAATTAGAGGAAGTGAAAAATACAACGAAGGAAGAGTTCACATTGTAGAATCTGAAATGGCCACTGCTCTCTAAGCCAACGAATAAACTAGAATAATTATGACATATGAAAAAACAATGAAAGACAATAAAACTAAAAAAACACAGATCAAATGAGATCACTGCTCAACTTGTAAATCTCACATTGCTTCATCTATGTAAATACATTCTTATATAATAAACCTATTACTAATTCTATTTTATCAAATACTAATTATTTATTCTGACTACTGCCAATGATTCTGAGCACTGGCCATCCTAATAATTTGCTGGACTAATTCTTAATAACATAGAATCAAAAAATTTGCTGACAAATTTCAGCAATTAAGCATTATTCTCAACACTCCCCCTTAATGCTTAATGAGGGCTTACTAACTTATCTCTTAGAGCCAAAAACTGATCTTTTGCAACTACTTTGGTGAAGATATCTGCTAGCTGATGCTTAGTATTTATGTGCTTCAATTCAACATCATTCTTCTGCACCAAATCCTGAATGAAGTGATATTTCATGTCAAAATTCTTTGTCCTACTGTGATGAACTGGATTCGTGAATCCTTTGGCAACTAATCTTACCTTGTGTCTTTCAACACTCCCATCACTGTTAAATTTGGTCTTGTAGACCCATTTGGTGCCAATATTTTTCTTGTCATGCGGAAGCTCTGTCAATTCCCAAGTGTCATTCCTGTGAATGGAATCTATCTCTTCTTGCATAGCTTGCACCCAAACCTCATTAGTACATGCATCTTCAAAACATGATGGTTCAAAATTAGCCTTGGCTAATAAAGAAAAATTCACTGTCTCACGTATTGGGTTTTCTTCATGTGATTGATTTGCAGTCCTCTGATATATGTCACTCAATCTCCTTACCTTCCTTGTAGAACTTGGAGAAGAAGTTGGACTTGAACTTGATGTTGATGAAATTGATGAAGGACTGCTTGGTGGAGTTAAACTAATAGATACAGAAGCATTAGTTGGCTGCTCAATATCAGCAATTATATCATCATTCAAAACAAATTTTGTCTTCTCAACATGGCCTTTTTGATGACCATAAACTCCCCCTTCATCAAAAATTACATCTCTTGATACAATAAGATTTTTAGTGAGGGGATTATACAATTTATAAGCCTTGCTTGTCTCACTACACCCAATGAAAATGCATAACTCACTCTTTGCATCTAACTTTTTCCTATTTTGATCAGGTACATGCACATAAGCCAAACAACCAAAAACTTTGAAATGATTAACATTAGGCTTTTTTTTATACCAAGCTTCGTAAGGAGTCATCTTCTCTAATGCACTAGTGGTGCTATGATTGAGGATGTACACTGCTGTAGCAACTGCATCTCCCCAATAAGAATTGTTCAATCCCTTAGTTTGTAACATGCACCTTGCCATTTCAACCACAGTGCAATTCTTTCGTTCAGCTACACCATTCTGTTGGGGTGTGTATGCTGTAGTATGTTGCCTCCTGATGCCATTCATATCACAATAACTCTGGAAAGCTTTTGAGCAGAATTCTCCTCCACGGTCAGTCTGCAAACATTTGATCTTGGACCCTTTCTCATTTTCTACAAGTGCCTTGAACTTTTTGAATGTATCCAAGGCTTCACTTTTGGCTTTCAAAAAATATACCCAACAATTTCGTGAGCAATCATCAATAAAAGTGATGAAATATGATGACTTACCCAAACTATTAGTCTGCATAGGACCACAAATGTCTAAATGAACAAGCTGAAGTGGATGATGAGCCCTCCATGCATTTCCCTTTAGGAACCTTTCCCTTGCATGCTTGCCTTTAGCACATTCTTCACAAACCTCTTTATGCTCCTTTACCTTGGGCAAACCAGAAACTAATGCATTTGAGGTTAGAAGTTTCAAACTGTGAAAATTTAAATGCCCATACGTGAGATGCCATAGCCAACTTGAATCCTCATAAGCCATATTTGCAAAGGTGTTGCTATGTTCATCAAACCTTAAGGGAAACATCCTATTTCTTGTCATAGGCACAACAGTGATCACCCTATTTCCCTTATTCTTATCATAGATAGTACATGTCTTATTTTCAAAGACTGCTTTATAATTTTTCTCACATAGCTGCCCAACACTTAACAAATTGTGATTCAATTGTGGAGTATAATAAATATCATGAATACTCTTTATACCTTCTTTTGCCTGGATCTCCATAGCTCCTTTGGCAGCAACCTCCAAATATTTATCATCTCCAAGCTTGACTTTAGATTTAAAACTTCCATCCTGGGCTGAAAACAATTTCTCATTCCCTGTCATATGGTTAGAGCATCCAGAATCTATGTACCAAACATCTTTACTAGTATTTTCACCTTTGGCATAAGATAAAAATAAGTGATCTCGAGGATACTCATTACTTTCTTGAGCATAGTTAGCATTTTTACCTCCTTTCAATCTGCATTCTCTTTCAAAGTGGCCATATCTATTACAATAGTAACATTGAACATTTCTCTTATCAAATCTACCTCTTCCTCTGAAACTACCTCTCCCTCTACCTCTAGAAAAATTTTGGCTTTTCCATTTACCTTGATCTTGATTGGTTTTGGCACTACTGCTACTTTCATATTCATTATGTGTAATTTTTAATTTAGAGGAAAAAGCTTTCTCAACAACTTCAAAAGTTTCTTTCAGTCTTTCTTCATGAGACATGAGAGATCCAACCAATTGATCAAACTTTAATTGTGTCAAATCCTTTCTTTCTTCTAATATTATGGCAAAATTATTCCATCTAGGTGTTAAAGATCTCAATACTTTTTTTATTAAAACTTCATTACTTACAGTTTCCCCAAGTGTAGCCATTTTATTGACCACATCTTTGACTCTCACACAATAGTCACTTATACTTTCAGCTTCTTGCATCTTTAGGTTCTCGAACTCTCTCTTCAATGTCTGAAGCTTGACCACCTTAACTTGATCACTACCTTGGTAAGCTTCCTGAAGAGTCTTCCAGGCATCTTTGGCAGTTGTAGCTCCTAATATTCGTGGAAATAAGCTCTTATCAAGAGCTATCTGAATGTGAAACAATGCTTGAGAATTCTTCTTCCTTGCATCCTTTCTTGTTTTTTTTTCATTGGCTGTAAGGGCATTCCAATCTGCTGGCTCATCATAACCTGATTCAACAATCTCCCACAAATATTTTCCAATCAAAAAGGTCAGCATCTTAATGCACCAATAATCATAATCGTTCCCATCAAATTCTGGAACAGGCATGTTAGAATTCAACATTTTTAACTTTGGCAAAATTCCAACGATTAAAATTTAACCCAAAACAATTTTACCTGCTCTGATACCAATTGTAGAATCTGAAATGGCCACTGCTCTCTAAGCCAGCGAATAAACTAGAATAATTATGACATATGAAAAAGCAATGAAAGACAATAAAACTAAAAAAACACAGATCAAATGAGATCACTGCTCAACTTGTAAATCTCACATTGCTTCATCTATGTAAATACATTCTTATATAATAAACCTATTACTAATTCTATTTTATCAAATACTAATTATTTATTCTGACTACTGCCAATGATTCTGAGCACTGGCCATCCTAATAATTTGCTGGACTAATTCTTAATAACATAGAATCAAAAAATTTGCTGACAAATTTTAGCAATTAAGCATTATTCTCAACACACATATCGT